>JAQQTP010000063.1:3600000-3980000 GCA_029884605.1 Ormosia emarginata
TTACAAAAATTTGTCTTTCTTGATTTACTTACAAAAATATTAATTTAATTCCAAACATTAAATCTATTTGCCTTTTTATCTACTAAAAATTCATTACTTTAAATCTATTTTTGTTTTTATACTAAAAATTCATTAAATTAAATTCTTGTTAATTAAGTATCAAAGTGCACACTTAGTAAAATACTCTTGGATTTAAAATACTACTCTTTGGCATAGTAGCCCAAAAATTCATTTTTATGCCTCATAAAACATACTTAATCTTCATTTTATTTTATCACAAAATCCTTTAATCAAATTTCTTATCCTCAAATTCTTTAATCCATAACTTAAGAAATAATTTGAAACATCTTGTTCCCTTGGTGAGGTTCAAAACCGTGAGCCTACCTAGGTTCTTTGAAACCTTCATCAATTTTTCCTCATCACATAAACTTTACACCATAAGCATCATGCTTCCTCAATAATCATCATGCTTCCTCAATAATCATCATGCTACCATAAGCATATAAACAAGCATATAATCAAGTAAACAAGCATATAATCTAATAAACAAGCATATAATCAAAGCTTAAAAATAAACCAACCATAAATAAAGTAAGCTTAAACCATACAAGTGAATAAGTCCTTATGGATTTTTCACCACAAACAAGGTCATCTCCTCACCACCAATATATGGTTGATGATGGTAATCTCCCTCTTACCTCAAGGAAAACAAAACTCCTTCTTGCTTGATCTTCTATGAATTTCGTGAACCACCACACAAAATCCTAGCAAACTTAAAGCAAACCAAAGTTATAAACAAAGCTTGAAGAAGAGAAACCATGGAACAATCATGGTTTAGAAACTCAAAAACTAACTTAGAAACAAAGAAGAAGAACTTTTACCTTGAAATCTCAAGAATACTAGCTTGTAGAAATGGTAGAAGATGAAGGATTTTGCTTAAGTCTTCAACATAAAAGTGTCTTAGAATGATGTTTAGATGTAGAAAATAAGATTAGATGAAATTTTGAAAGCTTGGAAGGTTGTCTTGAAGTGTTGGCCGAATGGTGTCTTTGGAGGAGAAATGGAGAGAAATGCAATTTTGGCTAAGTGTAGAAAATGAAGACATGAAGATAATAGCTTAGGGGACAAAAGTGATATAATTATGATAGTCTACCTATAGCTTGTTGCCGTGGAATGCTATTGCTAGCATGGAGAAATTATTTGCATGGCCACCAAGGTGCAAAATTAAACACATGGCACCAAGTCTTACTTTTGGTCAACACTTGATGAATTATTAGCTTTTGCATGTCCAAAAAAAAAATCCCTTCATGGCTGTAGAAGTCCTTGCCATTTACTACCAATTATTGTTTCAATTTGTGACCATTTAAGTTTTGATTAATTCACTAATTCGTCTAGCTTAATAATTAATTTAAACAAATCATTTTTGTTGACTTATTACCATTGGTTAATTTTTATGACTAGCCACCAAAAATTGACTTCTACTATCTAGTGACACATAGTCATCACATGACTAGTACCTAGCTAAAGCTATAAAAATTTATTACTCACATAATAAAATTTACGGCTCACAAACTAATAATTATTATACAGTGAATAATAAATTCACTGTATAAGAAAGATTAGTAACTGTATCCGGTTTCGAGTTTAGTAAGATCCCCCGGCCACGTATTAATAATACAAAATTTTCTAGCCAATAAAAATTTAGTGTTTCCGGGCCCATCGTGGGCCCCACAGACGGTCCAAAAAATACTAAAATATTTTTATTCTCAGAAAAATCCAGAAAAATTCTCAAAAATCACAAAAATGAAAAAATTAATATTGGTGCAGAAAAAACAAAAATCGGGAGGTTACATTAGGTCGAATATTTGTATGTTTGTTGTCTTAAGGGTTTGTTTGTTGGTGTTGGACGAAAATTCAAGGAGACTTCAAGGAGCTTCCTTTTAATCTTCTCTTGAGGTAAGAGGGAGATTAACCTCATTGGCCAAACATGGTGGTTAGAAAATGGAAATTGTGTTTGTAAGTGAAGAATCCATATGAGGATTCATTCATTTCATTGTGTGGTGATGACTACTTGTTCTTGTTTAATTATGTTTGCTGTATATGAAGTTGATAGTATGCATAAAAGTTATATGGTCATTTAATTGCTATGTTAATTTATCTACTTAATTGTATGAATTAGATGGTTTGTACTTGGTTGCCTATGTTATCTTTGTGGCTTGAAAGTATGCATAAATTCGTTATGGTGGGATTTTAATATGTTGTATTTATGAATATATGTAAGAGGAAAGAGATTTTAAGTCCAAGAACCTCAATGGCTCATGGCCACTCTATTTAAAATAGGAGCAATTAAGTCAAGGATACTTTATAAATTGTGTATTTAATGATTAGGTAATAAGAATATGAATTTAAGATTTTTAATGCTTGGAAAATAAATGTATAAGATTTTATAAATTGAAAAGAAGAGATTTTTAACAAAGATCATAAAGAGTGAATTGGGAAAAGGATGTTAATTTTAAAGTATTTTAGTGCAAAAAGATTTTTTTTGAGGAATACAGAAAACGCATAGCTTTTATTGGATAAATAATGATTTTTAGTACTAGAGATGGAAAAGAAGTTTTAGAGGTGATTTGAGACTTAAAACATTTTATTTGAAAGGAATAGAACAAAGTTTTTGTTATTATTAGATAAGAGTGATTTTGATCATGATGATGGAAAATAAGTTTTTGAACGTGATTTAGAACTTAGAGTATTCTATTTTAGAGGATTTTGGTAAAGGTAATAGAGAAAGTTTTTAGTAAATAAATATAATGCGGATTTTAGGGAGAACATTAAATGATGTTTATACAATTGTGAAAATAGCAGTTTGCTATCGGACCGACGTACTAGACCCAATTTTGTTAAAATATGATTTATGGCTCGTGGTGGCTTAGATTATGCATTGAATTATCGTGCATTGAACATTATCATACATTGAACATTATACATTGTTTTGTTGTTGTGCTGATATGCTGGACCTAGGTGGATCAGTGTTATTATGTAATTGTATGGGCGGTTATATAATATCATTGATACTAATGGCATCAGACAATTGTATGGGCAGTTATTTTGATATCATTGGGAACAGTACAAATGGTGGCTTGAGTTATACATTGAGTTATCATGCATTGAACATCCTACAGTCAGTGTCTGTATGGCTTTTGTTGCCTAGAAGTGAATGAAAATTGAGTAGTGTGATCCAAGGGAAGGATCTTAGGGTGCGTCAGGGCGAGGTGATTCATCTAATGACCTAGTTGTCACTTTATATACCTCTGGCCATGAAGGACTGATGCAATGCACTGATGAGGAACTGACGAGCACTATTTCTTTTCGCATCCGGCATAGACTGTCATTGAGGGTGGCAGATCTTCTGGGCTATTCATATATAAAATTAAGTATTAGTTCCATGGAGTAGGAATTGGTTCAGTATATATACACATGGTCAGTACACACATTGTCGTGGCATGGTCAACATACATATTATGCTGGCATAATCATTATATATCTATGGTGGATATCTGTTGTTATAGTGCTATTACTGTTATATTATGAGATATGCTTCCTGATGATATTTATGAAATTGATAACTTGAATATATCTGCAATATCTGTATGTATGGAATGACTTTGTCATTGGTATCATTTTCTTCGCTGCCATTTTGGTATGTGATGTAGGGGATCTAACCTCTTTGTTGTATTGTTCTGGGTTACAATTATGTTGAAGAAAACTGTGAAGGAAGGCGAGGTTGAATCATCTGGATTTTAGTGGATTGACTTCTGATTACAGTGATGGCGTTTGAACGAGATTTCTTTGTTATGTGCGGGTATGGCTTCATGGAGGCATCGATGTCTAGCGTGTCGACCGTGACACCGAGCATTTCGTGTATAGAGGGGAGGTGAGTCTGCTTAGGAGTAGTACCTATATTGTGGTTACTACTTTGACCTTCAATGCTTTGTGCATGTGGAGTTCTCTATTCCCATTAGAGACCTGTAGGGTGATTGGCATTACACTCCTAGGGAGGATTCTATGGAGTTGACTACTCGGACTCCCATCTATCGCAACATGCCTCGACCGGGGAATTTGCCCATTCTGGTTCCAGAGGAAGACTAAGTGGGGGATATTACCCTTCAGGTGATTGGACTTGGGTCGGGTTAAGTTTTTATATGGTAGTTGTGCACATCTTCTGTTGTTTGAATATGTAAGTAGCATGTCTTGTGTTACCAGTACTTTATGTTATGGATATATATGTATATAGGGAATGTATTTTCCTTCAGTGGTTTTGTTTTAAGAGTTGTGTACTAAATATACTTCATTCGTGGCTCTTATTTTCTATATATGCTCAATGATTAAATTTGGAAACTTGTTGTTGAGTTGTAGCACGCCTAAATTTAGTGACTGTGGTATAATGACGATTGTGTCATGGTTATTAAATCAAGGGGTTTTACACATACCAGTATGGAAGCATAGAAATAGTATTGACAATAATGTCATTCAAATACAGAAATAACAAGTATATTCATGGTATCAATACAAAGTGCTATCACAAATTCAGCGTACGCATCATGGCTTATACAAGACATTTTTCACTAGATCGAGAATAGAATAGTATCTGGTCGAGATCGTCAATGCAGTGCTCAGTCACCACGGCCCAGTGGAGCTACCAATTGTCCACTTGTGGGATACCCGTGCCCCGATGCCTCCAAGATCAACAAGTGACCTACACTACGCGATTCGCACCGGCACTTAGGTGTAATTCAACTCTTAGGTAAATAGCCTTAACAAACACAGTCTATACGACTTTCAATGCATGATTAGTGATTCAATGCACAGATAAATATCAAAAACATGGTTTTCCACAAAAACATGCTACCACTGGCCAAAACCATATATCGACATCTCCGGGTCCAGTACGTTGGCCCAATAGCAAACTGTTGTTCTTCTCAGTCACGTAGCACTTTTATCGCATTTTCACAATCATGTAACACTTTTGTTACATTTTCAAATTGTGTAAACATTTTCTAACATTTTCACAATCACGTAAAAAAAATTTAAACGTTTTCTCAATCGCATATCTCAAAAATCATCATTTTTTAAATGTGTAAGGTTTTATCACTATTTTTCAATCACGTAAAGCTTTTATTGACTTTCTAAACTTAATTTTGAAACTTTCCAAGTTTAATATAAAATTTAACCTTAATTCCAATATTTCCTTGCTAAAGCTTCTCTAGTTAATGTTTTCTAACGTTTTTTTCCAAAATATGCATTATTTTGATTTAATAAAATCTTTTCCATTTAACTTTACTAAAAATCCTCTTAAATAAAATACTTTAAGTTTCCAATTTATTTCTCAACCCTATTTTCCAACATCATGGCCGAAAATTGCTTAATGATCAATAATAAAAATTTTATTCATTTCCTTTTCCATTTTGTAAAACCTTAACCCAATTCCTTATTACCTAATCACTTAAGTTCACAATTAACAAAACATTTTTAACTTAGATTACCCAAATTGGGCATGAAGGTCGTGAGCCCTAATGGTCATTAGGGCCAAAAATTCTTTCCTTTCCAATATAAATCATAGCATACAACATACTTCAATCATCATAATTCTACTATAGCAAGTTCATGCATACTATTAAAGCAATAAATTCACATAAAGGAAATAAGTATAAACCACTAAATTTATACAAACAAGTGAATAAATCATCACATGGATTTTTCACCTACAACTCAAATTTTCATTCCTCACTACCATGATTGGTTGATGTGGTTAATCTCCCTCTTACCTTAGATGATGCTCAAGAACTCCTTGTTGTCTCCTTTAAGGTAAACTTCTACCACCAAGCTGCTCTTGAAACAAAACAAACACACAAATATTAACATCTAAGGCTTGAACTAAGATGACCATAGATCAAAGTTATGGTCTATAACTTGAAAATAAAAAAAAATGAAGATTAAAGAACTTCACCTTAAAAGCTTCAAACCCTAAGCTTGAAGAAAAAGACAGAAGATGGATGAACTAGATGATGGTCACAACACAAAAGTGTCTTGAAATGGTGTGTAGGTTCAAGATATGAAGTTAGTTTGAATTAAGGAACATTGGAAGTGGATTTTTGGTGCTTTGGCCGTGAGCTACAAGAAAAAAAATGTGAGAGAGTTTTGTTTTGTTTCTTTGATAGAAAGATGAGATAGAATAGTCATGTAACACCCTCTGTAGAACATTACATTTATGACAAATTATAGTAAAACCTTACCCAAGTTATAAATCATTTATTAACATATAATAATATAAGTTATAAAAATTTTCTTTTTGTACATTATAATATTAAATAAAATAAACAGAACATGAAATAAAACAAACTATTAAATACACACCATAATTATACACATAATTTTTTTTAAGGATAAAAATTAATACAAACTATTGGACAGAATTATAAACTGTTTGACTCATAACAAACCATAAACTAGCCAAAGTACAAAACTAAAAGTTCTGATCCTCCAAAGGATCCTCCTCTGGTAGATCATCAGAAGACAGAAACCCTAGATGTCATGTAGCCCTACGGATAGGAGTCCGTGTGGTCAACACACTACTAAGCTCACTAGTGGCATGGAAACGATCACCCCAATAGCGCATAATAGATAAGGGTAACTCTAGATGTACATAAACAGTCATAGAAAACATAGGAACTCCATCATATTCCCTACTACAGGACACAGTCAATCATCCCACATACACAACAGTCTCCCTATCCGCTTGTAGACGCCAGGCTTCGGAGCCCCCTTGGAACTCCAATCTCACGAATCCCAGAAAACTTGGTAGCGTCATGTCACGTCAAATCAATCCAAACAATAAGGATGATCTAGAGGCTCGCCCTCTACGCACTAATCACCAGAATGTTGTTCCTCCTTGTACTAACAACCCAAAGGTTGCTCCTCTTCTCCTTCCTCAAAATCTTTACCAAACATAATAATAATACAGAAATGCATACAAAGAGGTGAGACAATCTAAATCACTACCAGCATGGCAGTATAGAAAACGATAATACATACAGATATAGCATTCAATATATCAAATCATGTTATCACATCATACATAATATCTTAGATCAATATGATTATCACATCATGATGCAGACCAAATATGCATATGTACACAGACTTGTTCCTACTCCATGGAGCTAACCACAATTTTCAAAGAGAATGATCTAGAAGATCTGTCTGTAGCTCTGGCTGCCCCAACCAAGTGTTATACAGTCTAAACATCGTATATATCAGGCATTGTACTAGATAGCCTACGCTAGATCGTGATTAAGAATAGTGCTTTGTCGAGATCGCTAGTGCATTGCCCGGTACCACGGCCCAGAGGAGCTACCAACAGTCTATATGTGGAATGCTCCGCACACCAATGCCTCCAAGTTCATTCAAAGAACAACACTACACCTATCGCATCCGTACTACAGTGTAATTCATCTCTTAGGCAACTTGTCAATATCTACCAAATTGACACGTTTCTCTATGCATAGTGCATGATCCAAAATATGCATATCACAATACTACTATTTTTCACAACCACATGCTATCACTTGGCAGTGCCATTTTTCAACATAACTAGGTCCACCACGTTAACCCAACAGCAAATTGCTGTTAATTTCAATCGCATAAATATTTTATCACATTTTCACAATTGCGCAACATTTTTCTAACGTTTTCAAATCACATAAATATTTTTCGACATTTTTACAATTGCGTAGCATTTTTAAATCATTTTCTCAATCGCGTAGTGAATTTAAATCATTTTCTCAATTGTGTAGTTTAAAAATCATTATTTTAAATATGCGTAAGGTTTTTCTAATATTTTTCAACTGCGTAAAAATATTTCTTTGCTTTCAAAATTAAATTTTGAAACTTTCTCCATTATATATCTATTTTTAGTCTTATTTACAGTATTTCCTTAATAAAAATCCTCTAAGTAATATTTCCTACTATTTCCTTTAAAAATTACCTTTCTTGAATTTAACCAATATTTACAGCTCGAAATTTGCTAACGCACTTCAAAATCCAACGGGAGAGCTGTAACACCCCAAAAATTTATAATTTCATGATAAATAATCATTTTATAATATTTGTGATTTTTGTGAATTTTTCTGGATTTTTTTTAAAATGTGAAATATTTTAATATTATTCCTTATTTTACGTGCACAATGAGTAGAGCCGGGAAAATGAGATATTTTCCTCGAGGACCTTGATATGTGGAAATGTCGATGGGGGATCTTACTAAACCCGATATTGGACATGATTTATGAGGTTTCATGTTTTCGAGATTTTTATCTGATAAATAAAAATCGTTGTGTATATTATTATCTGTTAGACAATTAACACTGACTTTTGTCAACTGTGACCATTGTCCATTGGATAATAGCTTGTGTAACACCCCAAAATTTATTTCTTTTATCATAAATGTTCATTTTATAATATTTGTGATTTTCTGGATTTTTTCTGGATTTTTCTGAGAACGTGGAATATTTTAATATTATTCTTTATTTTGCATGCAAACTGAACGAAGCCGAGAAAATGAAATATTTTTTCCGAGAACCTTAATCTGTGGAAACGTCTATGGGGGATCTTACTAAACCCGAGGTTGGACATGATTTATGAGGTTAGACACGATTTTTGAGAAAATTTAACAGATAAATAACAAAATGCTATGTAAATTTCATCCGTCAGATAAATTAATACTGACTTCTATTGACTGTAGAAATTATCCATTGGATAATAGCATGTAATAAAAACTCTATTACATTATCCTAATGTAATCTACTTTATGTCTAATCAAGCTCACTTTAATTCAAATTTTGTACCCTAATTAAGAAGCTTCTTTGAGAAGCTTTGACCCAAATGACCACCTTACCCTTGGCTTACATGAGAAGCTAAAATTTTCCCCCTCATTGCCGTGGCTTCCTCATGCCCAAAGGAGGGAAATGTGACTTAACACACTTAACACTCACAAAATATCCTCACTTTAACCTTTTCACTTCTCTCTGTAAAATTCTTCTTCTTCATTTCCTCTTCCTTCTCTCTACCTCTCCTCCTCCAATCTGAAAATTCAGCCTCCATTGGTGACCAACCTCTTTGATTTTTCTCTTCACTAAACTCATTTCTACACTCACCTCCATCTTCTCTACACCTTTCCTTTAGAAAGTTTCTTCAAAAATCTAACATTTCTCCATTGTCTTCCAAGGTAAAGATTCAAGCTTTAAGGTGAAGTTTTGATTTTTCTTCTCAGTTCTCTTCATTTTTGTGCTCCATGGTCTCTTTGATGACCATGGATCCATTCTTTTTCAACCTTTGATGTTGGTTCATTTTCTTGAAAATCCTAGGGTTCTTGGAGCCTTGAAACCGAATCCTCAAGGAGCTTGAGAGAGACCATTTTCATTTATTCTTCCTTAGGTAAGAGGGAGATTACTCACTTCTACCAATAATAGTGGTGAGGGAACCCTTGTATGTTCATGTGTTTTGTGATTTTTGCTTGTTCATGTGTTCTTGAATTTGATTAAATTTTGATTGGTGATCTTGAGTATATTGGAAGTGTTAAATGTGCTTGATCATGTTAGGGTTGCTAAAAGGAAATTTTGGAGGTTCCTACCCTAACATGGTGGTCACGATTTTGAGGGAATTTTTGGGTTGTGAATTTGTTTTGTACACAAATACATAAAGCTTATGAAATTAGGTGTTGAATGATAACATTAAAATTGATGAATGGAAAACTTTGAGGGTTTATTACCCCAAATTGATGCCACGGTTTTGGCATTGGAAATTAAGGAATTACATTGATTTTATGTGAAATGAAATGTGAGTGATTAGATATAAATTAACTAATGCATAATGTGGTGGAAAATTGAAACTTGGAAACCTAGAGAGGGCTACGGTTTTAGAGAGAAAATTTAGGTTTAAATGATGCCTTGGTGCTTCTTTGGAAATCTAAGACTCAGAGATATGCATAATTTTTGATGAAGTGGAAGAATTAAAATGGATAACAACACTTGAAGGCCACGGTTTTGAAGGGTAATTCACCCTATAATTTTCATAATTGACCAAAGTTTAAGACTTTGAAAGAATGAATCCAAGATATGTACTTGTGAAATTTGATAAGCTATATGTGATTGCATATCGATATTGAGAATTGATTAAATGTTGTTATGGATCCCTAATTGGGTTAAATACTTGTTGATTATGGACTTGAGAATGTCATGATGTAATGATATTGAGAAATGAATATGTATGTGTATATATATGTTTATACACCATTGTGGTATGCTTATGATGAATACATCATTGATGAACATGCATGATTGAAATTGAGTCGTCATGCATACGTGTTGTCCATTGGACACTGTTAGGAAGGCTATTTGTGCCTAGGAGTTTGAATAACACCTATGTGCGGGTGCGAGTAGACTAAGCATAGGGTCATAGTGGTTGGCCTTGGGGGTGTCGGGGTACGGGTGTCTCACAATAGATAGTGGTAGCTCCACTGGGGCCATAGGATAGACCGATGCAGCACACCAACAATCCTGACTGGGACGCTATGCTATATCGCGATCAACTGTCGAGGTGCCATGTATAAGCTAATTGCGCAAACATTTTTATGAGATAAAGCATACTATATTTTTGAAGGCTGACGATATACTAGCATTACTCCTTGATCATTCACTCCAAAAAATATTTATGTCTAGCTCCATGGAGTAGGAATTTTTGGTACCCTTTGCATTGTGAATTGTCAATCACATAATTCATTGAGCATGAACATTTATAACTGCAAATATAACTGTTCTTATTACTGTAATAATTGTCTGATTATCTGAAATGTTGACTGCTGGGAATATTACTGTTGTTTGCCTGTTATTGCAAGTACTATAATTAGTTATTGTTGCTCTACCTTTACTGTTAATTTTAATATTGTTGTGATTAAATGTATGTACTGTGTTATATATGGGCGTCCAGCACCGTATTGTTTTCTTACTTCCATTTTGGTACTAAAAGTTGGGTGTCTCACCTCTTTCCGTATTTTCTCTACTTTGTATTCTGTTAGATTGTGTACTTCTGAGAAGACGTTCGTGAAGAAGACAAGGAAGCTCCTGAGTTTCCAGGCTTCTGGCCAGACTACGATTGAAGTTATCGAGGATGACGTCGCGCCCCCATGAATTCTTAGGCTACACACGGATCATTTTTCACGGAGGCCCTGACTGTTGGCACATTAATGTGCAGATGGACCATTGTGTGCACCATGGGGAGCTAACGGTGTCCTTGGCTTGGGGTCGTTATGAGGCCCCTATTTTAGATTTTCATGCTTTTGTTTGGCTGGAGTTTTACATGCCCGTTAAGGATATTTGGGCTAACATGTATTACACCCCACATGATGACTCTTTTCTTTCTACTGCTCGGGCTCCTGGCCGTTGCTGTGTCACTCCGATGGATGTTTCGTCGGACAATAAGGATCCCGACGAGGACCCTTCTACGATCCCTTCTCGTCAGTCTTAGGGACTGATTCTGTCGGTGGCTACTGATGGCTATCCGTTATCTTTTTGGGGGAGCCTGACGTTTTGCTAGATTGATGGGTGTAAATTTGTAATCACCTTGGGTGGGTAAAGCTTTTGTTTCCCTTTTATTTGTTTATCTTATTATTACTATTGATATATATATATATATATATTGTGTATGGTTTACCTTACGTCGAATTCTTTTTTATGCGACTATTCTAATTATTATTTCTATACGTAATGGATTTTGAAATTAACTTTTTGACTCTACTTGGTAATGACATAATTAACAAAAAAAAAAAATATATATATATATATATATAATGTTGTGACAATTACAAAGGATCTTAAGTAACCGTAAAATGAATCGGGTTTATGAATTTTAAAACAATTACCATTTTCTGCATTTTAATTTATTTCACTTAATGTTTACAAGTATTATAGTGTAATGTTCCTTCTTCGAGGGTATTTGTGAAAAAAGGGCGTTACAGCTTGTAGAAAAAATCTTATCTTATCCAAAGGAAATTCACTTTATGTCAAATCAAATCACTTTTAAATCAAAAAGAATGATATTTTAATCAAAGCTTCTAAAGGACGCTTTGACCAAAAATGACAAAAATGCCCAAAACTTTCAAGAGAAGCCAATCTCTCCATCACCTTCTCTCTTGTGTGCCACAGCTTAGGGCCTTAGGAGGAGCCAAAAATTTAATTTTTTGCCTTATCATTTTACTCCAAAATTCAAATCACAAAAAGCTATTAACTTTTTCTCTTCATTTCCTCTTCACCATTTTCTCTCTTCTTCTTCCTTCTCTTCCTTTTCTCTTCTCCACGGCAGCAACTCCATCCAAATAGCCATCTTCATTTGTTTGCTTCACTACCACCATCTCTACATTCCTCTCCTTATTCTAAACCTTTTCTCTTTAGTAATTCTCTTCCAAATCCATCATCTTCTTCACTTTTCTTCAAGAACAAAGCTTAAAGCTTTTGAGGTAAACCTTTGATTCATTACTTTCTCTTCTTCTTTTTTGTTTCTATGGTCATTTTCATGGCCATGGATCCTTTCTTTTTCAAGCCATTAGTGTTGATTCTTTGAGTTGTGATTCTTAGGGTTTGGTGGAGCTTTGGACGAAAATCTCACAAGCACTTCAAGAGGTGATTTTCGTGTTCTTCCTTTAGGTAAGAGGGAAATTTATTCACTTCAACCTTTATTGGTGGTGAGAGAACTTTTGAGTGGTTGTTGATGGAGAAATTCATAATGGATTGCTCACTTTGTATGCTTGTTTTTTATGCTTTTGTGTATATTTAATTTATATGAGAATGTTGGTTGTTTTGAATGCCTTGATGATGTTGGATTGCTTGAATTGGATGAATGGAAAAATGTAGGCTTTCCTACCCTTTGGGGAGGTCATGGTTTTGGATTATAATTTGGCGGTTTGAATTTGATTTTTTGCATGAGATGAAACTTAGGTAATTAGGTATTAAAGGATTGATGAATGTAATGGAAAAATTGGGTTTTGATGCTCTTGGAAGGCTCACGGCCTCTAGGGATTTTCGGGGTTCAAGTGGTGCTTTTGTGCATGCTTGTGATTTAAGCAATTTAGAGATATGAAATCAATAATGTGATGGAAGAAAAACGGTTGGATTTTGTCTTTGAGAGGCCACGGCCTCAAGGGTCTACTTGACCTAGACTTGTGTAATTAATCATGACTTAGGTAATTAGAGATTATGGATTTATAAAATGAAATTATGGTTTATGTTAAACCTTATAAATGTATGTTGTTATTGAGAATTGATTATATGCTATTGTGAGTCCATGTGTGGGACCAAGGATTTGTTGATGTTAATTTAACCAAATTGTGGTATGTTTCATGAGAAGTATATTATTGATGAATATACATGATATGCATTGAGTCATCATGCATTTGTGAAAGTTCGTTGGACTCTGTTGTTAACGCGGTGCATGCCTAGGAGATTGAATTACACCTTGGTGTGGGTGCGAGTAGACTAAGTGTATGTCATATTGTAGGCCTTGGGGGCATCGGGGTACGGGTGTCTCATAATAGACAGTGGTAGCTCCACTGGGGCCGTGGGATAGACCGATGCAAACACATCGACGATCCGAACTGAGACACTATCCTATATCACGATCTTGTTGAGAGTGCCATGTATAAGCTATTGTTGCGCCAAATATTATTTTTCTAATAAGCACTTTATTTATAGGCCAACGAGATATTAGCATGACTCCCTGATCATTCTCTCCGAATGTTTATGTCTAGCTCCATGGAGTAGGATTTTTGATACCATATGCATTATGCATTGTCGGTCTCATATTTCTTCTGGCATAAGTGTCCATAATTATTAAATTGTCTCCTTTTAATTGTTGAAATAATTATCTAATTTATGAACTGCTTATTGCCTGAGATATTATTATTGTTTCCCTTTTATTTGCTTATCTTATTATTACTGTTGATATATATATATATATATATATATATATACCGCTCGAGATATTATTGTTGTTTCCCTTTTATTTGCTTATCTTATTATTATCTTGTTGATATATATATATATATATATATATATGTGTGTGTGTGTGTGTGTGTGTGTGTGTGTGTGTGTGTGAGTGTGTGCTGTGATGTTATGTGGGCATTCTGCGGCGTTTTATTTTCTTACTGCCATATTGGTATTGAATGCTGGATGTTTCACCTCTTTCCTATATCTCTATATTTCTATTTTATTTATATGTTTTTGAGAAGACGTTCGTGAAGAAGGGGAAGTGCCCGAGTTCCCTGGTTTCTAGCCTGACTACGAATAGTGCTTGCTCAAAGATGTCATCTCGTCCGCGTAGATTTTTGGGATATGCGAGGATGACCTTTCACGGTGGTCCTGACTGTTGGATATTAACTTAAGCACGGATCGTTGCATTTATCATGGGGACTTGACAGTGTCGTTAGCTTGGGGTCGCTATGAACCACCTGTCTTTAACTTTACTGCTTTTGTACACTTAGAGTTTTACCTACCTGTCCATGATCTGTGGGATGATCTCTATTATACCCCACAGGAGGATTCATTCCTATCCACTGCTCGAGCCTCTGCTCGAAATTCGGTCACTCCGATGATGATTTCATCTGACGAGGAAGACCCTGAGGAGGATCCTGCTACGGTTCCTTCTCGTCAATCTTAGGGGGCTAGTACTGTCAAGGGCTACTAATGGCTATCCGTATATCTTTTTGGGAAGCCTAATATTTTGCTATTTTGATGGGTTGTACATTTGTAAACATCTTGGGGTGGGTAAAGCCTTTTACTTTTTATATAGTTGATGATGTAATTAAACAGGCTTAATGCCAATATATATATAAATATATTATGTGGATGTATGATTTCCTTTCATGTTGATTTTTACTGTAACTATGTTTTATTAATCTCTTACTACAACAAAAAAAATACATATATTCAATACCTTATTACTATACAATTACGATTGAATATGTTTATTCATATATTAAAAATGAACCAGGTCTTAATTTATGATTTATTTATTATTTTCCACATTTCATTTTATTATGGTGTGACGTTCCTTCTTCTCCTAGAAAAAGGGGCGTTACATTAAGGTTTGGTATCAGAGCTCCGGTTTGAGTTTTCTTTTGGCTCTTGTGGTTTGGACTATCTTGTTTGTGTTGTGTGATTCTCTATGTTTGGTATTCCGAAAGGATGCATCTGACTTTTCCCTGTGTTTTGTATAGTTTGACTTGAAAAGAGATATGGCTCGTAGAGGGGATATGACTGCAACGATCGAGGCGATTCAAAAGATGGTTGAGGCCATACAGCAACAGAACCAGTAAACTGCTCAACAGTAAGAGAGAGCTGCACAATAGTTAGAAGCTACTGCCAATGCTTAAAACTTAGCTGAACTTCGTCGCAACAACCCTCCTTAATTCAAGGGAGAATTTGATCTGGAGAAGGCTACTCTTTGGATCAAGGAGCTGGAGAAAGTCTTCAGAGGCATGAACTGTGCCAATGATAAGAAGGTGACTTATGTTGCGTTTATATTGGTTGGAGACGCAGAAGAGTGGTGGACTGGAGAATAGAGATTACTGGAAATTGAAGGTCGAGCAATTACTTGGGAGGTATTCAAAGAGAAATTCTTGGAGAAATATTTCCCTGCAAGTGCCAGACATGCTAAAGAGATGGAGTTCCTTGGTCTGAGACAAGGGAACATGACGATCAGTGAGTACGCTGCAAAATTTGAAAGCTTGTCGAGATTCTCAACTTATTTCCAACACCAACTGAATGAGGTGTGGAAATGTCAGAAATTCGAAGAAGGCTTGAGGCACGATGTGAAGAGGGCAGTTATAACTTTGAGGATCAACCAATTTTCGAAGCTGCTAGATACGTGTCACCGAGTAGAAGACCTAGACCAAGCACGGGACACGAGGAATCACAACTTTGGGCCTTTTCGATCCCAGAAGGGAGACAGCAGCAGTGCTAATCGCTATCAGAGAAAGCCTTTCTTAAGACCACCTGGAAATCAGCAACAACACTCACAAGGTGGAAGTCCTAGTGGGAGTCCTAGTAGAACTGGTCAGACTATGGTATCTACGCCAAGATGTTTGAAGTACGGAAAAGAACACTTCATGAGGGATTGCACAATTAAAGGAGTCATCTGCTTTAGGTGTGGGAAGCCTAGACATGTTTCCCGCGACTGCAACCAAGCCAAGGCAGAACATTCAGTCAATGCTGCAAGAACTACAAAACCACAGGCATGAGGTAGAGTTTATACCCTGAGTGGAGTTGAGGCCTCTAAATCTGAAGATCTGATACAAGGTGAAGGTATCATAGAAAGTAATCTTTTGACTGTACTGTATGACTCTAGGGCAACCCATTCTTTCATTTCCTATGACTGTGTGAAACGACTTGGTTTACCTATGTCTTCTTTGCCTTTTGACTTGACTATTTCAACCTATACTGCTAAACCTGTTGTTACTACCAAAGTCTGTTTAGATTGTCCTTTAATTGTTGAAGGTTGAATCTTTTCTGTTGATTTGATCTATTTACCTTTTTCCCAATTAGACATAATCTTAGGAATGGATTGGTTGTCTTCTAATCATGTCCTATTAGACTGTTCTAGTAAAACCATAATTTTCCCTGTGGATGAGAAATCTAGATTTTTGATGGCCAACCAAGTAAAAGCTTTCTTAAAAGAAGGAGCTCATGGATACATGTTATTGTCTTCTTTAAAAATCGAGAATGAGGCAAATATGAACATAATTCCAGTGGTTAGAGAGTTTCCCAAAGTTTTTCCTGAAGATATACCTAGTTTACCACCGGAGCTGGAAATCGAATTCACCATTGACCTTGTACCTGGATCTAGTCCTGTTTCGATAGCACCATACCGAATGTCACCAGCAGAGTTAGTTGAACTCAAGAAGCAATTGGAAGAACTCTTGGAGAAGCCATTTGTTAGACCCAGTGTGTCACCATGGGGAGCACTGGTATTGCTAGTCAAGAAGAATGATGGTACTTTGTGATTATGTGTGAACTATCGCCAGTTGAATAAAGTGACGATCAAGAATAAGTATCCACTTCCAAGGATAGATGACTTGATGGATCAGCTGAAGGAAGCAGCGGTGTTTTTTAAGATCGATCTGCGATCGGGCTATCATCAGATTAGAGTAAAGGTGGAGGATATTCCTAAAACAGCTTTTCGTACTTGTTATGGTCACTGCGAGTACCTGGTGATGCCTTTTGGTGTGACGAATGCACCTTTTATATTCATGAACTATATGAATAGAATCTTCCATCCTTATTTGGACAGATTCATTGTTGTCTTCATCGACGATATCTTGATCTATTCTTAAAATCAGGAGGATCATGCTGAACACCTC
This sequence comes from Ormosia emarginata, assembly GCA_029884605.1. Taxonomy (NCBI): domain Eukaryota; kingdom Viridiplantae; phylum Streptophyta; class Magnoliopsida; order Fabales; family Fabaceae; genus Ormosia; species Ormosia emarginata. The sequence goes on from JAQQTP010000063.1 coordinate 3,617,459, forward strand.
AGCATAGTTCTTCAAATTCTGAAGGAAAAGAGGTTGTATGCCAAATTGTCGAAGTGTGATTTCTGGCTAGACAAGGTCAAATTTCTAGGCCATGTGATCTCGAAGGAAGGAATTGCAGTAGACCCATCAAAAGTGGAAGTTATTCTGCAATAGGAAAGGCCGAAAATAGTGACAGAAATTCAGAGCTTTGTGGGATTAGCTGGATATTTTTGGAGATTCATTGAAGGATTCTCTAAGATAGCTGGACCTCTCACTCAACTCACAAGGAAGAATCAAGCCTTTGAGTGGATGGATGCTTACGAAGAAAGTTTTCAAGAATTGAAGAGATGATTAACTACTTCACTAGTGTTAGTCTTACCTGATCCAAGTGAACCTTTCGAAGTGTATTGCGATACTTCATACCAAGGATTAGGGTGCGTCCTTAGGCAAAGTGGAAAAGTGGTGGCTTATGTGTAACACCCCAACTTTTGGATAAATGACAGTTTTGTCATGATTGTACTATTTTATATTTTTCTGTATGTTATAAAATTAATTTGACTGTTTCATGATTATATTTGAGTGTTTTGTGTGATTTACTCCGAGTCAAGAAAATAATAATTTTTGGGCCAGGAAAATCTTATTTTAATTATTCGGAGCTGGGGGATCTTACTAAACCCAATTCCGAGTGATACGAATGTTAATCTTTTAATTTTTAAGATTTAACTGTGCAATAAAATAATTTTATATTATTATAATATTATTTTATTTGACAGTATCTACTGTCTCAAAAACAGTAGAAATCTGCTCCAAAATAACCATGGACTCGAAAAAGTCTGTGAGACCCGCGTTTAGTGAACCAGTCAACGTTTCTAGCTAGATTAAATTCTAAGCCAATAGGAACAAGTCAACAATGTAGGCTTGAAAGGTTTGGACTAATAGAAAACAAGTCCACAAAAGTGGTTAGACTTGTTGAAATGAAACTAGAAAGCTTAACCAAGTTAGCTTAAAATCTAACTAAGTTAGCATAGAAAGCTTATATAGTAACTAAGTGAAGTAAACCTAGTTAGCTATCTAGTTAAGTTCTAGTTACATAATGATCTCAAAATATCAAGACTAACCTAGTTAACCTAAGTAACTATATAGTTAGGCAAGTAACTAAACAAATTAATCAAATGCACCTAAATGTAACTAGATGGCTTAAGTGAACACAAACTTGGTTTGCTCTCCATTAGGGCTATTCAGCCAAGAGGTTTCAAGAAGCATCAAGAAGAGCTTAGTCATTAGGTGACTAGGTTTTCATGCACCAATGAGAAACAAGCTTGGAGGCAAAGCTTTGCATATCAACCCTTGATCAAATCTAGGGTTATTAGGTGATAGGAGAAGTTAACAAGGGAGGTCATCTCCCTTGATGAAGTTTACGGCCATGCATAGCAAGGAGGAGTCTTAACTTAGTCATTTTTCATCTTCAACCTTTCTTTTCTTCAAGAACATCAAGAACCATTCTCTTGCTTTCTCCTTTGAAGACCATTTGGCCAAACACCCATACACCATCATCCAACCTTCAAAAATTTTATCTAACCCACTTTCTCAAACCTAAACAACATTCTAAGAACATCTCTAGTTGAGAGTTCTTCCAAAATCCTTCATCTTAAGCTTGGAAAATTACTTTGGAGATTTTTCCTACAAGGTGAAACTCCTTGTTTTTCATTTCTAACTTCATTTCTAAGGTTCTAAGCCATGATTGATCCATGGTTTGTATTTTTCTCCTATAGTTATAACTCTTTAAAATTTGTTTGAGCATGTTAGGTTTCTTTGGAGGACCACACGAAAACCATAGGAGAAGGATTAGAAGGAGTTATCTGCCTTTAAGGTAAGAGAGAGATTTAATCTCATCAACCAAGTGTGGTGATGAGAAAATGGATTGTATGTGTGTGAAGAATCCATAAGGATTCATTTATGTGGTTGTTTAAAAGCTTTCATTATTTGTGATTGATTATATTTGCATGTGTGTTTATAGCTTTAAAATATATTGCATGTGTTGATATATGTATGCTTATTATTGTAAGATGTGAATAATATGTAAGGATTGCATGAGTGTTCCAAAGAACACACCATGGAGCTTTCGGCTTCACCATGAAAAGAGAACCAAAATGTTCTCAACCATTTTCTAAAGGAAGGATTTAATGGAATTAGGTAAATTAATGAATTTTAAAATGATTTTGAAGATGGAAAAATGATCCAAAGATCAAATGCCAAGGTTTTGTTAAATTCGGCCAACATGCCTTTTTAATGTGTAATCAATCCAAAATTTATTTTCTAAGTGTAGATTAGATGTTTAACCTAAAAAGAATACATTTGTAATAGATTTTCAAGACTTAAAGAAGTAAACTAATTTTTATTAGAAATATGGTATAGAAGAAAAATAAACAAAACTCTTGAAAAATACTTACCTTTGAGTTTTAAAGTATAATGACAATTTTCAAAGTGTATTTTGTTGTAATAAACTAAACAAAGGAATTTTTAAAGGAAAAACATAAAAAACACAATTTTAATAGATTTTATAGATAAAATGCTTTGTCAAAATTTATTAGAAACAGACAAATAAAAGAGAACATTTTATAATATGTTTATAACGTAAGGAAAATATTCTACATAGTTTAAAAGTCTTAAAAATAGCTTACGCAATTTTAAAAATAGAGATTTTAAAGCTTTTCAGTTAAGAAAACAATTTAAAAATCTTACGCGATTGAGAAAACGATTTAAAAATACTACGCGATTCTAAAAATAGCAAAATATATTTACGCAATTTAAAAACGTTTGTAAAAGTGACGCGATTGTGAAAATGCAATAAAATTTGTACATGATTAATTGGAACAGTGAGTTTTACTGTCGGGCCAAAGTGGTGGACCCGAACATGTTGAGATATGGTTCTGTCAAGTGGAGACGTACTATATTTGAGAATTTTGAGATTGAGGGCGTTTTTGTAAATATGGTAATATTTTGAGACTAAGGGTATCTTTGGTAATTATAGTTCTTATTCATGCATTGAGAGTCTTGTCGATTGGCTAGAAATTGGCGATTGATTGACGAGACGAATTACACCGTGTTGTCGGTGTGATAAGCGTAGTGTGGTTCATCGATTGGACTTGGAGGCATTAGTGTGCGGAGTATTCCACATGTGGACAGTTGGTCGCTCCTCTGGGTCGTGGTGACTGACAACACACTAATGATCTCGACACGCACTATTCTTAATCGAGATCTTGTGAAGACTGTTTAGTACAATGCCTGTAGTGCACGATATGTTTGGACTGTGTACTACTACACTATGTTGGACAGTGGGCTATAGACACGACGTTGGACAGTGTAATAGTTTGGTTGGGCAGCCTGAGGTACTGATAGTTCTTTTCGAGTCATTCTCTCTGATGTCTGTGTCTAGCTCCATGGAGTAGGAATGAGTCATATGCATTTGCATTTGTGTCATGCATCATAACATTATTATTTGTGATATCATATGATGTGTTAAATTGTGTATTTATTTATGATACTGTGGTATGCAATCCTTGTGTTAAATTGTGCTATTATATATGATGTTATAGTATGCTTTATTGTATTAAACTATGATATCTGTTGTATTGTCATTTTTTTATTTGTCATGCTGGTATTGATATAAGATTGTCTCACCTCTTTATTTGTATGTGTTTCTGTATTATTATTTTATTTCTGTAAAGAGTTTGAGGAAGAGGTAGAGGAACAGCCTCTTGAGATTCTGTACCCCGAGGATCAGCAGACGGGCGATCAGTTTGACGAGTGTGAGCCGTCCGATCATCCCTACCACCTAGATTGATCTTGTTGTGATGGCGTTGCCGGGATTCCTAGGTTTTGTGAGACTGGAGTTTCACGGAGGCTCGGAGGCCTGGCGACTACGCGAGGATCAAGGATCGGTGATTTACTTAGGACGTTTGACTGTGTCCTTACGTGGAGAGTTTGATGCTGAGTCTGTTTTTACTATTACTTTGTACCTACATCTGGATATGCCTTTGGATCTGAGGCGTCACTGGGGAGGACTTTTCCGTACCCCTAGTGAGATCAGTATAGTGTCAATAGCACAGACTCCAGTCTGTAGAGCTATGAGACATCCTGGATTTCTATCACCTAAGGTTTCCTTTGAGAGTGATCCTTCGGAGGGTTAGAAAACTTTGATGTGCACTTGGGCATGTCTATGTTTTGTATTATGTTAACCCTTTACTGCTTTGTTTAAATATTTTGTAGTTGTAAATTATTTGTACAACTTAAGACAAAATCCTATGTATATTATATGTGTGATAATAGTTGTTTTATGTTCCGTGTTATTTTATTTAAGGTTATTAGGTATAAAAGGAAACATTTTACAACTCATATTAATTATGTATTAAATGTTTTATAACTTGGGTAAGGTTTTATTTTATTGCATCATAAATGTGGCATCCCCACAAGGGTATTACATTATGCTTCAAGACAATTACGAGTGCATGAGAAGAACTACGCAACACATGACTTGGAGTTAGCAGCTGTTGTATTCGCTTTGAAGATATGGAGGCATTTTCTTGATGGAGTGACATTCAAAGTCTATAGCGACCACAAGAGCTTGAAATATTTGTATGATCATAAGGAGTTGAATATGAGACAGCAAAGGTGGTTAGAATTCTTAAAAGATTATGATTTTCAACTTCAATATCACCCTAGAAAGGCAAATGTTGTGGCAAATGCCTTAAGTAGGAAAATGATCAGTGTTTCTGCTATGATGATCAAGGAAAAGGATTTGATAGAATAATTCAGAGATATATGGTCTTCTGTAGAGTTGACACTGGGAAAGATTTGTATGAACATGGTCACATTCTCAAATGACTTAATGAAAGATATTCGAGAAAAGTAGAAAGTTGACAAGTTCTTACAAGAAGAAAAGGAGCTGATGAAGCAAGGCGGTGCGACAACATTAGAGGAAGGAAACGATGGAATCCTAAGGTTCAGAGGTAGAGTATGTGTACCCAAGGATCAAGAACTCAGGAAGTATATACATCGAACATGCTCACACAAGTCAGTTGAGTATGCACCCAGGAATAACCAAGATGTACCAAGATTTGAAGAAGTTATTTTGGTGGCACGGAATGAAGAGAGATATTGCTAGATGTGTGTCTTCCTGTCTAGTTTGTCCGAAAGCGAAGGTCGAACATCAGAAACTGTTTGGAACGTTACAACCCCTAGTTATTCCTAAATGGAAGTGGGATAATATTGCAATGGACTTTGTGGTTGGATTGCCAAAGACCATAAAGGGTTATGATTCGATATGGGTAATTATGGATCGACTCACGAAGTCAGCACATTTCTTACAAATCAACATAAGGCATTCATTGGAGAAGCTAACCTAACTATACATTTGTGAAATTGTCAGACTACATGGTGTGCCTACTAGTATTATTTATGATAGAGAACCAAGATTCACGTTGAAGTTTTAGCAAAGTCTTCAAGAAGCGATGGGAACGAAGCTACGTTTAAGTTCTGCATATCATCCCTAAACCAATGATCAATCAGAGAGGACAATTCAATCATTAGAAGTTCTGTATAGAGCTTGTGCCTTAGAGCAAACTAGAGGTTGGGATGAAGTTTTACCATTGGTAGAGTTCACCTACAACAACAGTTATCATTCGAGCATAGGGATAGCGAAGGTGCAGAACACCTTTGTGTTGGTACCAGGATGGAGAGCGACTTACTGTCGAACCTGATCTTATACGGCAAATAACTGAAAAAGTCAAGATGATTCAGGAGAAGATGAGGATGGGTTAGAGTCGACAAAAGAGCTATGCAGATAAAAGAAGAAAACCTCTTGAGTTTGAGGAAGGCGAGCATGTGTTTTTGAAAGTCACGCCTACGACTTGGGTCGGCCGAGTTCTTAAGTCTAGAAAACTTACTCCTAAATTCCTTGGACCTTACCAAATTCTTCACCAGATAGGTCCAGTTGCTTACCAAATAGCCTTACCACCTTTTTTTTCTAATCTTCACAATGTCTTTCATGTGTCACAACTTCGAAAATATATTCCTAGCCTTGATCATGTCATAGCACCTGACACGGTACAATTAAAAGAAAACTTAACTTATGAGACAACTCCTGTAAGGATTGAGGACAAGAAGGTGAAGCAACTCAGAGGGAAAGACATCTTATTGGTAAAAGTGATCTGGAATGAAACAACCAGAGATGCGACATGGGAGTTGGAAGACAAAATGAAGGAACAATACCCACAACTAATCTAAGGTATGAAAATTTCGAGGACGAAATTTCTATTTGAAGGGGAGAGTTGTAACACCCCAAAAATTTATAATTTCATGATAAATAGTCATTTTATAATATTTGTGATTTTTGTGAATTTTTCTAGATTTTTCTGAGAAAGTGGAATATCTTAATATTATTCCTCGTTTTGCGTATACACTGAGCGGAGCCGGAGAAATGAGATATTTTTCCCAATGACCTTGATATGTGTAACACCCTAACTTTTGAGTTAAGTATGATATTGTCCTAAATGTACTGTTTTATATTTTCTATGAGTTATAAATTGAATTTGACTGTTTCATTATTGTATTAGATCATTGTGTGTGATTTGCTCTGAGTCAAGGAAATAATAATCTTCTAGCCGAAAAAATCTTATTTTAATTATTCAAAGCTGGAGCATCATACTAAACCCAATTCTGAATGATACGTGTATTAATCTTTTAATTTTTAGAATTTAACTGTGCAGTAAAATAATTTTATATTATTATAATATTATTTTATTTGACAATACCTACTATCTCGAAAACAGTAGAAATCAACTCCAAAATGACCATAGACCCGAAAAAGTCTATGGAACCCACGTTTAGAGAACCAGTCAACGTTTTTTGCTAGAGTAAATCCTAAGCCAATGAGAGCTAGTCAACATTAGAGGCTTGAAAGTTTTAAACCAATAGGAAGCAAGTCCACAAAAATGGTTAGACTTGTTAGTTTATGACTAGAAAGCTTAACCAAGTTAGCTTAAACCTAACTAAGTTAGTATAAGAAGCTTATGTAGTAACTAAATGAAGTAAATCTAGTTAGCTACCTATTTAAGTTCTATTTAGAGAAGGTTCTAAAAATATCAAGACAAAGCTTAGTTATCCTAAGTAACTAGATAGTTAGGCAAGTAACTAAGCAAACTAATCAAATGCACCTAAGTGTAACTAGATTACATAAATGAGCACAAACTTGGGTTGCTTCTCATTAGGCCATTCGGTCAAGCAAGGTTCAAGAAGGATCAAGAAGGCTTAGTCACTTGATGACTTAGTTTTTCTACACCAATTAGAAACAAGCTTGGAGCCAAAGCCTTTGTTATCATCCATTGATCTAATCTAAGGTTGTTAGGAAGTCTTGGAAGGTCAACAAAGGAAGCCACCTCCTTTGGAGCTCCACGGCCAAGTAGGGATTAGGAGAGATAGAAAGCATTTTTCACTTAGTCATTTTTCATCTTCAACCTTTCTTTTCTCCAAGAACACCAAGAACAACTCTCTAGCTTTCTTCATTGACCCATTTGGCCAACACCATAAGCTCACACCTCCACCCTTCTAAATTTTCATCTAACCCAACTTCTCAAATCCAAATACCATTCTAAGAACATCTCTAGTTAGGAGTTTCTCGAAAATCTTTCATTTTAAGCTTGGAAAACCACTTTGAGGATTCTTTCCTACAAGGTAAAAATCCTTGTTTTTCTTTTCTAACATGATTTTTGAGTTTCTAAGCCATGATTGATCCATGGTTTGTTATTTTAACCATAGTATTTGATTCTTTAAAATTGTTTAAGATTTTTAGGGTTTCTTTGGAGAGCTACACGAAATCAACTAGGAAGGGTTAGAAGGAGTTGTCTTCCTTTAAGGTAAGAGGGAGATTTAATCTCATCAACCTTGTGTGGTGATGAAAAAATGGATTGTATGTGTGGTGGAGAATCCATAAGGATTCATTCATTTGGTTGTTTAAAGCTTTCCTATTTGTGGTTGATTTTATTTGTAAGCATGTCTATAGCTTTAAAAATATATTGCACGTGTTTATAGATGTATGAATATTATTGTAGGATGTGAATAACATGTAAGGATTGCATGAGTGTTCGAAAGAACACAAAAGGAGCTCATGGCTTCTCCAAGAAAAAGAGAACCAAAATGTTCTCAACCATTTTCTAAAACAATGATTTAATAAATTTAGGTAAAACAATGAATTTGAAAATGATTTAGAAGATAGAAAATGACCATTTATAAAGGATATATTGAATTCGGCCAACATGTCATTCAATGTATATTTGATTTCTGAAATTATTTTCTAAGGTAGGTTAAATAGTTAACTACAAAAGAATTTAATTTCAATGAATCTTTGGGGAATAAAATGAATGAACTTAGTTTTAGAATCTTAAATTAGAAGAATTTGTTATAAGTAAGAAATACAGTAAAAACTTGAAAAATACTAACGTAGAGCTCACTCTTTGAGTTTTGAAGCACGTTAGCAAGTTTCAAGGTGTAAATAATGGATAAGGTTAAAATATGTAGTATTTAAAGAAAAACGTAGAAAATATCATTTAATGAATTTTCTAGACAAAATGCTCTCAAAATTTACTAAAAATGGACAAATAAAAGAGAAAGTTTCATAATATATTTATAACATAAGGAAAATATTCGACGTAGTTTAAAAGTATTAGAAAAAGTTTACGCTTATTTAAAATAATGATTTTTAAGCTATACGGTTAAGAAAACGATTTAAAAATCTTATGCGATTAAGAAAATGATTTAAAAACATTACGCGACATTTAAAAACATCAAAATATATTTACGCGATTTAAAAATATTTGTAAAAGTGACGCGATTGTGAAAACGCAATAAAATTTATATGCGACTAAATGGAACAGTGAGTTTTACTGTCAGGCCAAAGTGGTGGATCCGAACATGTTGAGATATGGTACTGTCAAGTGGAGACGTACTATATTTAGAAATATTGAGACTGAGGGTATTTTTGTAAATATTGTAACATATTGATATCGAGGGTATTTATGTAATTATGGTTCTTATTTATGCATTGAGAGTTGTGTCAATTTGGTTGAAATTGGCGATTGATTGACAAGATGAATAACACCGTGTTGTGGGTGTGATAGGCGTAGTGTGGTTCATTTATTAAACTTGGAGGCATTAGTGTGTGGAGGATTCCACATGTGGACAGTTAGTAACTCCTCTGAGCCGTGGTAACGGGCAACACACTAATGATCTCGACAAATACTATTCTTAATCAAGATCTTGTGGAGACTATGTGGTACAATGCTTGTGTTGCACGACGTATTTGGATTGTGTACTATTACACGATGTTTTGGACTGTGGGCTATAGACACGACGTTGGACAGTGCAATAGTTTGGTTGGGCAACCTGAGGTACTGGTAGTTCTTTTCAGATCATTCTCTCTGATGTCTGTGTTTAGCTCCATGGAGTAGGAATGAGTTGGTATACATTTGCATCTATGATCTGCATTTTAATGTTTACTATAACTTGTGATAGCATGTGTGATATATTAATTTGGGGTACTGTATATGATGTAATGGTATGCATTATTATGTTAAACTGTGATATCTATTTGTATTGTCGTTTTCTTTATTGCCATGCGGGTAATGATGTAGATTGTCTCACCTCTTTATTTGTATTTCTATGTATTATTATTATATTCTGTAAAGAGTTTGAGGAAGAGGAAGAGGAGCAGTCTCTTGATATTCAGTATCCTGAGGAGTACCAGCCGAGTGATCAGTTCGAGGAAGGGGAGCCGTTAGATCACCCATACCATCTGGATTGATCTTGTGGTTGTAACACCCCTTGATGTAGCAACCGAAGCATAATCGTCATTACACCACGGTTACTAAATCCAAGTGTGTCACAGTCATGATGACAGTAACTTAAATTCTCAAAAGTCTATATTTTTTTTGACAATTTGCATAGGTAGATAATATGAGCCTCGAATGAAATATAAATGTATTCAAGCTATGATACAACCACTGAAATAAAATCATATCTCTTATACATATATATATATATATAGTCAATTTACACAAATCACTGATGACATAGAATATAACAATTACAGAGTCCAATAAGATACAGCGGGAATAAAACACTAAAAGGGGGAAAAGTAGTGACCCAGGGATAGGTACTACTAGCAGACAAAACCGCAACCCCATATACACATACGACGCTCGGAGTCCCAGTCAACAAGTCAGGCATCAATGCCTCCACGCAACTGCACTCGTACGTAGCCGAAGAAACCTTGTCCAAACGCCCAATCCAATCAACCAAGATGTGGTCCCTCTTTATCTTCCTCACGATCTTTTATCAATATAAGTATAAAACAGACATACAAAGATATAGGAAACACAGAAAGAGATAAGACATCCTACATCATTACCAATTATAGCATGCTAGAGACATTACGGCGCCACGCGCCCAAATAGCAAATCAGAAACAGTATATTCAAATACTAACAGTAAGTCCAACAGTAAGCAATTAAACAGTCCAGGCAGGTAATCATTACAGTAATGAACAGATAAGTCATAATATGGAAAACAGATAATAACAACAATGTATATATATATCATGTCTCATATGCATGTTCTCTCAAACCCCTACTCCATGGAGCTAAACTCAATCAATCGGAGAGAAAGATCAGGAGACATGTCTGTGACTCGGCTGCCGAGGCCAGTGCTATAAATCAAATCGTGCACAATCATGGCATTGCACAGACATTCATCACTAGATCACGATATAGGACAGTGTCAAGTCCGGATCGTCGGTGTGTTTGCATCGGTTTGCCCCACGGTACAGAGGAGCTCTAAACTGCCCATGTGGGGGACCCGCACCCCGACGCCCCCGAGGTCATAACACGACCCACACTTGTCTATTCGCACCCGCACTAAGGTGTGTTCAATCTCCTAGGCAACTTGGCCTTACAACAGTCCACAAGACATTCACAATGCATAAGACACTATGCATGCACATGTATGATTCACAATTTCATACAATTCCATAATATGCCACATTAGGCCAACATAAGCATCAATATATATAAATGGTCACTCACATGGACCCATAATCACATAATATCAATATCAAATCAATTAATACGTCATTAGGTTCATTATGAATCCTAATTTAGAATTTATTCCTCATTTCAAGGTTCATATTCAAAATCAATTTAGCACACTATGGCAATTCAATTTTTTAATAATTCACATTTTATGTAAGCCCTTAAGCCTCACACTCTCACGTTCTTAACTCAATTAGAATTCTCTTAAGTCTTATGAGTGATTCACCTTCAATCCTTTGAATTTTATAAAGTCTTAATTATAATAAATTCTTCTAATTTCTTAGTTATTCATTTCATTACCTAGGCTTCCAATTACTTAATTACTATTGCCTCCACTCACTAAAATCACACTTTTGCCTAGAAATTCCCTAGAGGTCGTGGCCTCCTATTTGATTCAATTTCAAGTCTCTTCAAGTCAACAATCTTATACATCATTCCCTTAATCATTTAAATTATTCACTTGATCAAGTAACTCACCAAAAACTCTAAATTCCTAGCTTTAAACCGTAGCCACCATAGAAGTTTCAACTCCCAATTGTTCTCCCATTAAATCCCATCTTGTTACTTAATTAATCCTAGTCTTATACTTATTGCACATTAACCCTAAATTACCCCATTTTTCCACCCCAAAACCGTGACTTCACTTGGGTTTCAATTTCAAATTCTTCTTCCATTACATTCCATTTTTATACATTGATTACTTTAAATTCAATGCTTGTTACAATTTATTCCAATTTCCCTAAATTGCTATCCTCAAAACCGTGGCCACCAAGGAGGGCATTCAACCATTTTCTATCCATATCAAGTCATTAAATCCAATCTAACATTCCATTATATTCAACAATTCAATCCAATAGCATAAATAAATAAAAATCAACATATAGCATAATTAATCATTAAATTCAAGAACAACCCTCATTAGGGTTCTTCCACAAATCAAACAATCAAGGTTCCTAGATGCTAAAAATGGTTGAAGAGGAATGTCTTCCTCTTACTTGAGTGTAGAAATCAAGAGAGCTCCAAGAATGCTCCTTGGAATTTTCGGATTCAACCTCCAAAATCCCTAAAAATGGTAACTTGTTAGAATGAACACTAAGGCTTGGAAAAATGAAATATGAGTGGTCATAGAAGAGACCATGAGCACGAAAATGAGAGGGAAGGAAGAGTGGTCATGAAACTTACCCAAAATGCTCAAAGTTGGAGCTTGGAGAAAATGGTGAAAATGGAGGATTTTCAAGAAGCTCCAAGAGGGAAAGGTGTTTATAATGGTGAGGAGAGTAAGAAAATGTAATTTGTTTAAATTTTTGTGAAGGTTGGAGGGGCTGGATGGTGGCTGGCCGTGTGGTGTGGGAGAGAAATGGGAGAAGAAGAAAGGAAGAAGAAGGAGAATAACGTAAAAGGAAGAAAGAAAATGGTATTTTTGGGTGTTAATGTATTAAATGTAATATTAGGATAATGGAATCAATTCTTTCTCCTTGAGTGGCTGCTGGCAGACGTGAGAGAGAGAAGAGTGGGTGAGAAAATTGGCTTCCTTTGGAAGCCAACACATGTGGTCAAAGTTTGGGGTCAAAGCTTCTTAAGGAAGCTTTGATTATTTAATCAATAAATTTAAATTAAAGTAGATAGATTTGACATAAAGTAGATTACATTAAGATAATGTGATAAAATTTTTATTACACACTATTATCCAATAGATAATAGTTACAGTTGACAGAAGTCAGTATTTAATTAATCTAACAGATGAATTTTTCGCTGTATTGATTTAATTGTATCTATAAAAATTTCTCAAAAATTGTGAAACCTCGTAAACTGTGTCAAGTCTCGGGTTTAGTAAGATCCCCCGTCGACATGTCCATAGTCCAAGGTTCTCAGAGAAAACATCGCGTTTCTCTGGTTCTGCTTTCAAGGCGCACGCAAAACGAGGAATATATTAAAATATTAAATGATTCCGAAAAATTCCCAGAAAATTCTCAAAAATTGAAAATATTATAAAACGACTATTCGTCATATAATTTTCCAATTTTTGAAGCACTACAGTCGTTTTCACGACTCTGCTCGAGTTTCACGCAAAACGAAAAATATATTAAAATATTCACCATTTCCGAAAAATTCCAGAAAAACTCACATAAATCACAAATATTAGAAAATGACTATTGGCGGTGAAATAATTAGTTTTCGGAGCGTTACACTGACCCCAGCAATTCTCAGCTCGGTGTGCACGTAAAACGAGGAATATATTAAAATATTCTGCGTTCTCAGAAAAATCCAGAAAAATTCTAGAAAATCCCAAATATTGTAAAATGATTATTTATCCTGAAATTATTAATTTTCGGGATGTTACAACACTCCCCTTCAAATAGAAATTTCGTCCTCGAAATTTTCATCCCTTAGATTAAACATTAACGTGTTTTCCTCATCTTATTTTCTTACCCTCAAATCGTGTCTCTAGTTACGTCAATTTAGATTACCCTTACCAACGCGATCTCTATATCTTTGTGTTGCTTTATTCTTCTATTCTCAATCTTCATGAGAAGTTTCTCATAAATCAGACTCTCTCTGAATTGCACCGGGTTTAGTTTGATGACGTGGCTGGATTGGTGACATACTTTCGCGATCGTGACATATGGAAGACATCATGGAGATTTAGAAAGAAAGGATGACAGAATTTGTTGACAAGCTATTGAACCAAACCCGAAACGAGATTTGATATAGTCCAAAGAATTTTGGAATGGGTTTATTAGTGACCCAGACAGGACGACACTGAAACTAGACGTCATACTCCTTCAAAACTCTAATCACCTTTCCTGTCTCATGTTCAACCCCTTTTTATCGAATGGATACTTTAGGTCCTTGTGATTGCTAAAGGCGTTGATCGTAGCAAGTGTCTCCATATTCTCAGAGAAATTTTAACTACGGCTAGCACCAAACCGTGAGTCAGGCAATTCCCAATGTGTCCTCAACTACCTTGAGGTGTAAGTTGCAACTTTCCCAACCTTGCATGAACACATATCCTAGATTTTACTGTGAAGCATAAAATTCTCCAAACAGTTCCCTGGGATTAGGTAGAACCAAATCTGACAAGCATTCAAATGTCTCCTCGACCTTTAAAACCTTTCTTCACACGCGTTAGTCCATAGAAGTTTTGATTCTCTTCTTGTAAACTGAGCAAGATATCCGGCCATCTTGGAGGATCCATTGATACTCCTTCAATCTATGTGTCTTCTTCGATAAAACTAACTAATCCCACCAGTTATGTGTCTCTTTTACGGTCTCTGATTTTTTTTTTTTGAAGAACTGCTTCAATCTCTTAGGAATCCACAACAATCCCTCCGTTTGGAACTTCATGATCCAAAACTGAACCCTCTCAATTAAGAATCCGTACTCTGATACTTTGGCATTTACTCTCTCTCCTTTAAAGTCAGGAAAACTATGCCGAGATGTCCAACGTGTATCTCCATATTTTCGAGAATAGATCAGAATGTCATCATTAATGACAATGACAATTCTGTTCTAGGTAAGGACAAAAGATACAATTCATGTCACTCATGAATACGACAAGAGGATTTGTTATTCCGAACGGCATCATGAGACACCCATAATGCCCATAGCGCATTCGAAATCATTTCGGGGACATTCTCAATCTCCCGCGAATTTAATGATGACCAGGACGTACATCTTTCTCCGAGGATACTCACCCTTGATCATAATCTCGTTCGTTTGACGATGGTGCTGACCTCACTGAAATGTTCCATTCTTCTCCTTAACTGACAGCACTGTAGTTCATCACAAGAAACTTACTGACCACAATGGTGACAGTCATATTCCCTTTTCTTTGGTCATCTACAAAAGGTAACATGTATCCTTGGATTTCTTTTCCCTCACAAAGCTTCAACTTTGTTGGCTGTTACGAACTCAAAAGCCTTAGTTTCGAAAATCACTAAGGTGTTGATCGAAATGCTCTAGCAGGTAATAATCGGGAAACGACCAATCAATTTCTAGAATCATGGGCTCAAATAGATATGATTTTAGGTAAGCAAGATAGATCAACGAAAGATTCAGTCTCTAGTAGAAATAGAATAGATTACATAAACTTAGGTGTCAACGACAAGTCTTAGTAACAGAAATAGAAATAATTTAAGTTAAAGATAGGAAAGATACAGATGAATCCTAATGATCCATAAAGTTACAAATTGTAAAAGGAAGGGTTACCCCCAGAATTATACAGCACGATTACAGGATCGTCATTTGAGGCATAACTTCCACGGTTTAGACCTCCGAATTTTGAAGTCTCAGCACCTCCCAGGGTATAAGTTCTGGCTTCTGCTTGTGGTCCTACAGCCTTTACAGCATTGACTGAAGAATTTGCCTTTGCTTGGTCGCAGTTGCGAGAGACGTGTCCAGGCTTTCCACATTTAAAACAAATTATCCCTTTAATCTTACACTCCCTCGTGAAGTGTTCCTTTCCGCATTTCATACATCTTGGCGAAGAGGTCGGGATTTGACTAGATACACCGCCACTAGCACTTTGTCCAGGAATTGGTTGTTGTTGTTGTTTCCCTGATACCCGTGCGCATGGTTTTCACTTAAATTGGTTAACTTTTCTATTATTCCTCCTTTGGAATCTAGGTAGTCCACGTTTGCCCCGAAGTCGACTTTCCTCCAACAGATTCTGAACCTCAACTTCCAACTCTCGTTGTTGCGTGATCCTCTGACCCTGGTAAGTTGTCATCTCAGCTACCATTTGCCTTTCTTCTGCAGTCGTGGCCATACTTCTATTGTCTTGTCCCGCGCTCACATGTAGACGTCTGTCATGAGCCACCGCCCTTGCATGTCCACTGCGAGCCATTGAATCTCTCTGAAGACAGACATAATTACAACAAACAAAAAAAAAATTACTTCAAACAATGTTATCTCCCTATGAAAACCAAACACAGAGAGTCACACAATTCACACAATTCAAGCAAGACAAGCTCAATTCCATGCATCCTAACTATCTCCAGCTCGAACTTCTTCATTCTGCTTCCACAGCGTAATCCCTCGTAAGCCGTCAACTCCCAAACTGCTTCTCGAATCTAGTTTACACCAACTATTTCTTTCTCCAGAAGATCGATTTTCCAAAACCTTTTGATCTCCTCACAGAAGAATTCCTATTTTCCTAACACAGTACGCCTAGGTGAAGTCATAGTTTCCTGTACACACAGAACATTACATATTGAGTAGGCCAGTCCTCAATATCATGCAACTGTATAACAGTAGCTATCAACATTCAACCTACAGCAAGCCATGCATTCCTTTCCCATCATCTCAAACAAGAGACAAGGAAGTGCACAACAGACCAAATTCAAATATGCCTAAACATAGCAAGTCCATACCCCGGCTTAACAGGATGAACTGCTCTGATACCACCTAATGTAACACCCCTTGATGTAGCAACCGAAGCATAATCGTCGTTACACCACGGTTACTAAATCCAAGTGTGTCACAGTCATGATGACAGTAACTTAAATTCTCAAAAGTCTATATTTTTTTTGACAATTTGCATAGGTAGATAATATGAGCCTCGAATGAAATATAAATGTATTCAAGCCATGATACAACCACTGAAATAAAATCATATCTCTTATACATATATATATATAGTCAATTTACACAAATCACTGATGACATAGAATATAACAATTACAGAGTCCAATAAGATACAGCGGGAATAAAACACTAAAAGGGGGAAAAGTAGTGACCCATGGATAGGTACTACTAGCGAGACAAAGCCGCAACCCCATATACACATACGACGCTCGAGTCCCGGTCAACAACTCGGGCATCAATGCCTCCACGCAACCGCACTCGTACGTAGCCGAAGAAACCTTGTCCAAACGCCCAATCCAATCAACCAAGGTGTGGTCCTCTTTATCTTCCTCACGATCTTTTATCAATATAAGTATAAAACAGACATACAAAGATATAGGAAACACAGAAAGAGGTAAGACATCCTACATCATTACCAATTATAGCATGCTAGAGACATTACGGCGCCACGCGCCCAAATAGCAAATCGAAACAATATATTCAAATACTAACAGTAAGTCCAACAAGTAAGCAATTAAACAGTCCAGGCAGGTAATCATTACAAGTAATGAACGAGATAAGTCATAATATGGAAAACAGATAATAACAACAATGTATATATATATCATGTCTCATATGCATGTTCTCTCAAACCCCTACTCCATGGAGCTAAACTCAATCAATCGGAGAGAAAGATCGGGATACATGTACGTGACTCTACGCCGAGGCCGGTGCTATAAATCAAATCGTGCACAATCATGGCATTGCACAGACATTCATCACTAGATCACGATATAGGACAGTGTCAAGTCCGGATCGTCAGTGTATTTGCATCGGTTTGCCCCACGGTACAGAGGAGCTCTAAACTGCCCATGTGGGGGACCCGCACGTCGACGCCCCCGAGGTCATAACACGACCCACACTTGTCTATTCGCACCCGCACTAAGGTGTGTTCAATCTCCTAGGCAACTTGGCCTTACAACAGTCCACAAGACATTCACAATGCATAAGACACTATGCATGCACATGTATGATTCACAATTTCATACAATTCCATAATATGCCACATTAGGCCAACATAAGCATCAATATATATAAATGGTCACTCACATGGACCCATAATCACATAATATCAATATCAAATCAATTAATACGTCATTAGGTTCATTATGAATCCTAATTTAGAATTTATTCCTCATTTCAAGGTTCATATTCAAAATCAATTTAGCACACTATGGCAATTCAATTTTTTAATAATTCACATTTTATGTAAGCCCTTAAGCCTCACACTCTCATGTTCTTAACTCAATTAGAATTCTCTTAAGTCTTATGAGTGATTCACCTTCAATCCTTTGAATTTTATAAAGTCTTAATTATAATAAATTTTTCTAATTTCTTAGTTATTCATTTCATTACCTAGGCTTCCAATTACTTAATTACTATTGCCTCCACTCACTAAAATCACACTTTTGCCTAGAAATTCCCTAGAGGTCGTGGCCTCCTATTTGATTCAATTTCAAGTCTCTTCAAGTCAACAATCTTATACATCATTCCCTTAATCATTTAAATTATTCACTTGATCAAGTAACTCACCAAAAACTCTAAATTCCTAGCTTCAAACCGTAGCCACCATAGAAGTTTCAACTCCCAATTGTTCTCCCATTAAATCCCATCTTGTTACTTAATTAATCCTAGTCTTATACTTATTGCACATTAACCCTAAATTACCCCATTTTTCCACCCCAAAACCGTGACTTCACTTGGGTTTCAATTTCAAATTCTTCTTCCATTACATTCCATTTTTATACATTGATTACTTTAAATTTAATGCTTGTTACAATTTATTCCAATTTTCCTAAATTGCTATCCTCAAAACCGTGGCCACCAAGGAGGGCATTCAACCATTTTCTATCCATATCAAGTCATTAAATCCAATCTAACATTCCATTATATTCAACAATTCAATCCAATAGCATAAATAAATAAAAATCAACATATAGCATAATTAATCATTAAATTCAAGAACAACCCTCATTAGGGTTCTTCCACAAATCAAACAATCAAGGTTCCTAGATGCTAAAAATGGTTGAAGAGGAGTGTCTTCCTCTTACTTGAGTGTAGAAATCAAGAGAGCTCCAAGAATGCTCCTTGGAATTTTCAGATTCAACCTCCAAAATCCCTAAAAATGGTAACTTGTTAGAATGAACACTAAGGCTTGGAAAAATGAAATATGAGTGGTCATAGAAGAGACCATGAGCACGAAAATGAGAGGGAAGGAAGAGTAGTCATGAAACTTACCCAAAATGCTCAAAGTTGGAGCTTGGAGAAAATGGTGAAAATGGAGGATTTTCAAGAAGCTCCAAGAGG
Organism: Ormosia emarginata; assembly: GCA_029884605.1. Taxonomy (NCBI): domain Eukaryota; kingdom Viridiplantae; phylum Streptophyta; class Magnoliopsida; order Fabales; family Fabaceae; genus Ormosia; species Ormosia emarginata. Next base: position 3,636,510 of record JAQQTP010000063.1, read on the forward strand.
GAAAGGTGTTTAGAATGGTGAGGAGAGTAAGCAAATGTAATTTGTTTAAATTTTTGTGAAGGTTGGAGGGGCTGGATGGTGGCTGGCCATGTGGTGTGGGAGAGAAATGGAGGAGAAGAAGAAAGGAAGAAGAAGGAGAATAACGTAAAAGGAAGAAAGAAAATGGTATTTTTGGGTGTTAATGTATTAAATGTAATATTAGGATAATGGAATCAATTCTTTCTCCTTGAGTGGCTGCTGGCAGACGTGAGAGAGAGAAGAGTGGGTGAGAAAATTGGCTTCCTTTGGAAGCCAACACATGTGGTCAAAGTTTGGGGTCAAAGCTTCTTAAGGAAGCTTTGATTATTTAATCAATAAATTTGAATTAAAGTAGATAGATTTGACATAAAGTAGATTACATTAGGATAATGTGATAGGATTTTTATTACACACTATTATCCAATAGATAATAGTTACAATGATGATATAAGTCGTATTTAATTAATCTGACAGATGAATTTTTCGTTGTATTGATTTAATTGTATCTGTAAAAATTTCTCGAAAATTATGAAACCTCGTAAACTGTGTCAAGTCTCGGGTTTAGTAAGATCCCCCGTCGACATGTCCATAGTCCAAGGTTCTCAGAGAAAACATCGCGTTTCTCTGGTTCTGCTCAGCGCGCACGCAAAACGAGGAATATATTAAAATATTCGACGGTTCCGGAAAATTCCCGAAAAATTCCCAAAAATTGCAAATATTATAAAACGACTATTCGTCATATAATTTTCCAATTTTTGAAGCACTACAGTCGTTTTCACGACTCTGCTCGAGTTTCACGCAAAACGAGGAATATATTACAATATTCGTCATTTCCGAAAAATTCCAGAAAAACTCACATAAATCACAAATATTAGAAAATGACTATTGGCGGCGAAATAATTAGTTTCCGGAGTGTTACACTGACCCCAGCAATTCTCAGCTCGGTGTGCACGCAAAATGAAGAATATATTAAAATATTCTGCGTGCTCAGAAAAATCCAGAAAAATTCTAGAAAATCCCAAATATTGTAAAATGATTATTTATCCTGAAATTATTAATTTTCGGGATGTTACAATGGTCATAATGTTGCCTGGATTCTTTGGTTTTGTGAGACTTGAGTTTCACGGAGGCTCTGAGCTTGGCGACTGTGTGAGAATAGAGGATCGGTAATCTATGTAGGGTGTCTGACTGTGTCCCTGCGTAGAGAGTTTGACGGGGAGCCTATTTTTACTACTACTTTGTATTTACATCTTGAGATGCCTTTGACTCTTAGGCGTTACTGGGGAGGACTTTTCCATGCGCCTAGTGAGATCAGTAGTGTGTCGACAGCACGGACTCCTGTCCGTAGAGCTACGACATATCCTGGATTTCTGTCATCTGATGATCCATCTGAGAGTGATCCTTCGGAGGGTAAGAAATCTTTGATGTGCACTTGGGCATGTTATGTTTTAGTATTATGCTGACTCTTTACTGCTTTATTTAAATATTCGTAGTGTAAATTATTTGTGTAACACCCCTTTGGAGGATGTCACACATAAAAGAAAATAAAAGAAATAGAAATAAAATCTACCCAAGTTGTGAAATATTTGTTAAATATTATTACGGGTTGTAAAATAATTCCTAATAGATAGAAATATGATATAAAAAGATAATGCGGAAAATGCGAAATAAAAAAAAAAAAAAAAAAAAACATCATCACCGATAATATACATATGGTTAAGTTATAAGTTGTACAAATAATTTACAACTAAGACTACAAATATTTAAACAAAAACAAGAAAGAAAGCAATAAAAGAGTTAATATATACGTACATGTCTGCCGACGCGCCCAAAAAAAACATCATGGTTATCTAATCCTCGATGGATCACTATCACCGAAAATGATCATCGGGGATAAATATCCCGGATGCCTCGACACACGACGATAACGGGATCGCGCGGTCGATACGATGCTTATCTCACTAGGCTCGGGGTTTTCAAAGCACCCCAATAACGCCTAATGGATAAGGGCAACTCTAAGTGCGAAATAACGTCGTCGTCATGACGGGCTCATCATCAAAACGATGACGTAGGATCACGGTCACACGTCCCGCATACGTTGAGTCACGGTCTCCTCGTAGATGCCAAGCCGAGCACCTCCATGAAATACCACTCTATAAATCCCAAAAATCTCTGGCGTCGCCATCCTCACAATCAATCCAGAGGATATGGATGATCGAGATGGTTCTTGATCGTCAAGCGGTCGTCTGCCCGCTTGCCGATCTTCCTCCTCTTCGGGGTACACGATCTCAAGAGGCGTTCCTCTTCCTCGAAGTCTTTACCGCGTAAAATAAATAAACAGAAAATACATATAACAAAGAGGTAAGACAACATAAAATCATCACAACATGGCCAATAAAAAGACGGCATACAATATACATACTGATTCATGCAATATATAAAGCTTTAACAATTATAATACTTGATTTAAGAAAATTTAGATATCATTACAATGTATCACATCACAAATAAAACTTCACGAGATAAAACAAGAAAGATAAGAATAAACGAGATAAGATATAATAACCAAATATAATAACAATAACCGGATAAAATAAATAAATGAAATACGAGATAAAAATAAATAGATAATATGGAAACAAATAGACATAGAGATAAACAATATAACAAAATCCTACTCCATGGAGCTAAAGAAAAACACAAGTATCAGAGAGAGGAATGATTCGCAAAACCTAATAGTACCACGGCTGCCCCACTAACTATTGCGCTGTCACACGTTGCGTCTATAGCCCCACGACACAGAATCCATCAATCCAGGCGTGGTGTAGTTCACGGTCTCACGTTGTGGCACTACGAGGCAAATGTACTACTAGATTTCACCAATCTCGATTAAATATAGTGTATGTCGAGTACCATAGTGTGCTATCGGTTTACCACGGCCCAGCGGAGCGACCAACTGTCCACATGTGGGATCCCGTACACTAAAGTCTCCAAGTTCATTAGAACAATGAACCACACTACGTTTATCGCATCGACAACACGATGTGATTCGTCTCGTCAACAAATCCACCAAATATATGGCACACATAACAGATAGATGGAAAGCCTGTACGGGTTCACATTTTCCCGACAGCAAATAGATTTTCAAAAAGCCTGTACGGGTTCACATTTTCCCGACAGCATAAAATAAATTTTCAAAAGCCTGTACGGGTTCACATTTTCCCGACAGCATAAAATAAATTTTCAAAAGCCTGCACGGGTTCACATTTTCCCGACAGCATAAAATAGACATAGTAACGGTCAATCGCGTAGAAATCTTATCGCATTTTCATAATTCCGTCGTTTTTACAAACGTTTAAAAATCGGGTAAAGATATTTTTCTGTTTTTAAAATCGCGTAGCATTTTTAATACGTTTTCTCAATCGCGTAGGATTTTTAAATCATTTTTTTATTCGAATGCCCTTAAAATTACCGTTTAAACGGATAGAAATAGTAATTAGTACATTTAAACTACGTAGAATAATTTTTCATACCGCATACTGTCATTAGGATATTTTGACTATTCTATAGGTTTATTTTTACTAAAAATTGACAGCATTTTGTTTATAAACTTATAATAATGGTTTTCTAAATTTTCCATAAAATTTTCTATTTACCTAATTTTTTTATCCATATCATTTAATTCTCTTTTGAAATCTCTAACATGCTTCAAAACCTAAAGTGAGCTATATGTTAGAAAATTTCTCAAAATTCTCGTATTTTACTTCCTAATGATAAAATCACTAGTTTTAATCCTTTAAACTTAATTCTACTCAATTTGTTTCTTCAAAAATCATTATAGAAAACTTCTTGTTAACTTGTATTATCTCTTTTTGATTGAAAAAGGTTTGAAATCAAGTTTTAGAAATCATAATTACCTATAGTGGCATGTTGGCCGAATTTTGTTAAAACTTTTTCATTTGATTTCTAAATCATGTCAAAGGTATTATCTTATCTAAATTCATTAAATCATGTTACAAAGTAATGATTTTGAATCAAATAAATCTTATAGGCATGTTGGCCCAAAATGTACTAAATCTTTACCATTTGATTTATAAATTCCTTTTCTTTGATCAAAACCATTTAAAACCTTCTTATTTCTCCTAATCAATTAAGTTGCACTTTAGGAAAAATGAAGAGAACATTTTGGTCCTCACATTTTGGCATTGCCGTGAGCTAAGGAATGTGTTCTTTGGAACACTCATGCAAATTTACACATGTTATTCACATCCTAAACCTTATCATACAATTCTAACACATGCATTTATATCTCTAACACATGCAAAATATTTCTAACACATGCAAAATATTTCTAACACATAAAACCTAATTTAAAGCTTATAGACATACAATCAAAAACTATTAGACATGCAAAATTATTACAATTACCAAATAAGAAAGCTACTAACACATAACACTTAAGCTACTAGCAACCACAAAAATTAACAAATACACATCAATAAAACACACCACAACCGAATCCTTATGGATTCTACAAACAATCCATCTTCTTACCACCATCAAGGGATGATAAGAATTGTCTTCCTCTTACCTTAAATGAAGACAAAAAGCTTGCTTTCTCACCTCCTAGGTCACGGTTTTCACTCCACCAAACACCTAAAAATCTCAAACAAAACCTACATGTTACTAACCATGAAAAATGAAAAAGAAACTAAACCATGGAAAAATCATGGCTTAGAACTTTGAAAAAGAATAGAGAAAAGAAAAGCATGAAATTTCACCTTCTAGGTAAAACTTTCAAGGTTGGTTTCCAAGCCCTAGATGGAAGAATTTGAAGAAACTTCCAACTACAAAGGTTCTTAAAATGGTGTTTAGGTTAAGGAAACTTGGTTAGAAAAAATTTTGGATGGTTGGAGTGTTAGGAAACTAGCTTGGCCGAATATGGTGAAGAAAATGGACAACAATGGTGGCTAGGGTTTTGAAGAGAGAGAAGAGAGAAAAGTGATGAAGATCGAAGGTGATTTTTGGCTTTCTCTCTCCAAATGGCCGTAGCCTTCATGTGTAAGGATGTGCATGGATTTGGCTTCATCCAAGCCATTGAACACATCAAAGGTCAAGATCAAATCTTGCTTAACAAGCTTTAATTCTATTGGTTGCTCATGGTGACTCACCTTGCTTAGTCACACGAGTGTAATAAATTCTCTGTTTGAGTCGACTATTTGAGTCGGACACATTCTGAAAGTTCTACGACTTACGGTGATTAATTAAGCTACCGATCTAACCGTTCGGCTAATTGTGGGTCCCGCAAAATATTTAGGGTCATTTGTCACTAAAACATCTTGACTAATAAAATAATATTATAATAATATAAAATTATTTTATTTGTGATTAAATCTAAAAATTAAAAGATTATTTTTAGTTCATTCAATCGGGTTAAGTAAGATCCCCCAATTCTAAATAATAAAATAAGATTTTCCCCGGCCCGAAAAATATTATTTTCCTGCCTCGGAGCAAATCACACAAAAAGTCCATATAAAATCATAGACAGTATTTTCAGGCGTTAAATCAAGAAGAAAACAATTAAAAACAGACAAAACAGTAAAAGCAAGATGCGTTCGGGACGTAACGGTCATTTTCTCGTTTTTCCCACAACGTAGGTAATCGTCCAAAACGTTCAAATAAAATATCCAGCGGTATATTTAGCTGTATATCTTTCGAGAAAAATTAATACGAAGAGTTCGAAAAATTTTTATTTTTGTCTCGAAACAAATTACGTAAAACGATCAAATAAAATTTGAGCCTGTATTATCGTAATTGTTTTCATACAGAAATCGAGAAGCAGAAAAATAGGGACACAGCGGTCATTCATACAAAAGCATGAAAAACAGAAAACAGTACATTCAGAATATTTTCTAAAAATTGGGGCATTACAATTTGTACAACCTAAGACAAAAGCATATGTACATTATGGTGTGTGATAATAGTTTGTTTTATTTTATATTCCGTGTTGTTTTATTTAATGATATCCAATATAAAAAGAAAAATTTTATAACTCATATTATTTATGTACCAAACATTTTATAACTTGGGCAAGGTTTTATTTTATTGCATCGAAAATGTGACATCCCCACAAGGGTGTTACATTAGTTGGTATCAGAGCCCAAGTTAGAGTCTTTTGGGGTTGTGGTTGGGTCTATTTTTGCTTATGTTGTGTGATTCTCTGTGATTTATTTCCGAAAGGTTACATCTGACTTTGTTTTGTCTTGTTGAAGAAAGAAGATGTCTGGTGGAAGAAGAATGCGTGCGAATGTGGAACGTAATGTGGACCCAATGACTGCAGGTGCTGAGGCTATGCAGCGAATGGAAGAAGTAATTACTCAACAAAATCAAGGAGCAGCTCAACAGCAAGATGTAACTGTTGATGCTCTAAATTTGTTTGAGTTTAGGCGCAATAACCCGCCGCAGTTTAGAGGCGAGTTTGACCCTAAGAAGGTGAGTCTTTGGATCCAAGACTTGGAAAGGGTATTTGAAGGAATGGGTGCGCAGATAATAGAAAGGTGACGTATGCTACTTTTATGTTGAAAGGGGATGGCGAGAATTGGTGGAGAGGATCCAGCCGATTATTACAAGCTGAAGGGACTGAAATTACTTGGGAGGTGTTTAGTGAAGTATTTCTACAGAAGTACTTTCTTGCTAGTGCCTGACATGCCAAAGAGATGGAATTTCTTGGTTTGCATCAAGGCAACATGACTGTTGGAGAGTATGCTGCCAAGTTTGAGAGCTTGTCACAGTTCTCTAGGTATTTCCAGATTCAACCTGATGAGGCATGGAAATGCCATAAGTTTGAGGAAGGGCTGAGGGTAGAACTGAAGCGAGGAGTGCTACCTATGAGGATGACTCAGTTTCCTGCTTTGATGGATACGTGTCGATGACTCGAGGAGTTGGAGCAGTCACGAGATCTTAGAAATCGTAACTTTGGACCGACTAGGTTCCAAAGAGGAGGCAACAACAACAATAACCGATTTCAGCGTAACCCTTATTCAAGACCACCGGGAAGTCAACCTCAATGTCCACCTGTTGGGGGGAGTTCTAATGGTAACAGAGCTGGTCAAAATATGGCATTTACGCCAAGATGTTTCAAATGTGGAAAGAGTGGCTATATATCTAAGGATTGTTCAATCATAGGAACGATCTGCTTCAATTGCAGAAAACCTGGACATGTTTCTCGGGATTGCACTTAGCCAGAAAAGAAGCCTGCTGTGAGTAATGTTCGTGCTACTCAGTCGCGATCTGGAGGGCGAGTATATACGGTGACTGGAACTGAAGCTTCTCAGTCTGAAGATCTTATTCAGGGGGAAGGTGTCATTGAAGGTAATCTTCTGACTGTGCTATATGATTCGGGTGCGACACATTCATTTATTCATATGATTGTGTGGAACAGTTGAAACTGCCTGTGTCTTCTCTGAGTTTTCAATTGATTGTTTCTACACCGACTGCCAAGCCTGCTGTTACATCCAAAATATGTCTCAATTGTCCTATCATCATAAATGATCATGTATTTTCGGTCAATTTAATGTGTTTACATCTTGTTGAGATAGATGTAATATTAGGAATGGATTGGTTATCTTCTAGCCATATCCTAATAGACTGTGCAAACAAAACCATAGTTTTTCCTAAGGAAGAAGGTTCTGGATTTTTGACCGCTGTTAAAGTCAAATCATTGTTGAGAGATGGAGATCAGGGATATATGTTGCTATCTTCTTTACAAGTCAAGAGTGAGAAAGATGTGAATGTTATTCCTATCGTTAATGAGTTTTCAGAGATTTTTCCTAATGATGTACCTAGTTTGCCACCAAAAAGGGAGATCGAGTTCTCTGTTGATTTGGTACCAGGAGCAGGTCCTATTTCGATTGCACCATATCGGATGTTGCCAGCAGAATTGGTAGAGTTGAAGAAGCAATTGGAGGAACTGTTGGAAAAATAGTTTGTACGACCGAGTGTTTCACCGTGGGGAGCGCCAGTGCTTCTAGTCAAGAAGAAGGATGGAACTTCTCATCTTTGTGTAGATTATCGTCAGCTGAACAAGGTTACGATAAAGAACAATTATCCAATTCCAAGAATTGATGATTTGATGAACCAGTTGAAGGGAGAAGCTGTTTTCTCTATGATAGATCTACGATCAGGTTATCATCAGATTCGTGTAAAGGTAGATGATATACCTAAGACAGCTTTCCGTACTCGTTACGGATATTATGAGTATCAAGTGATGTCGTTCGGAGTGACGAATGCTCCTGCAATATTCATGGATTATATGAATAGGATTTTTCGTCTGTACCTAGACAGATTTGTCGTTGTCTTTATCGATGACATTCTGATCTACTCTAAAACTAAGGAAGGGCATGTTGAACATCTCAGTATAGTTCTCCAGATTTTGAAAGAAAAGAAGTTGTATGCAAAGTTGGCAAAGTGTGAAGTTTGGTTGGAAGAAGTTCAATTTCTAGGCCACATGATTTCCAAGGAAGGTATTGCGGTAGACCCATCGAAGGTGGAGACTATTTTACAATGGGAAAGGCCTAAGACAGTGACAGAGGTCCAGAATTTTGTTGGATTGGCTAGATACTACTGAAGGTTTATTGAAGGTTTTTCTAATATAGCTGGACCACTTACACAACTCATAAGGAAGAGTTAAGCTTTTGATTGGACGGAGGAACGTGAAGCAAGTTTCCAAGAGTTGAAAAATAGATTAACGACTGCACCAATGCTGATTTTACCGAATCCTAACAAATCTTTTGAGATGTATTGTGACGCTTCTTATCAGGGGTTAGGGTGTGTATTAATGCAAAACAGGAATGTGGTGGCTTATGCTTCAAGGCAGTTAAAGGTACATGAGAGGAACTACCCAACGCATGATTTAGAACTAGCCGCAGTGGTTTTTGTGTTGAAAGTGTGGAGGCATTTTCTGTATGGAGCTATGTTCAATGTCTTTAGCGATCACAAGAGTCTGAAATACTTGTTTGATCAAAAGGAATTGAACATGAGGGAGAGGCGATGGTTAGAATTCTTGAAGGACTATGATTTTCAACTTCAATACCATCCAGGAAAGGCTAATGTGGTGGCGGATGCCTTAAGTAGAAAAGTGATCAGTGTTTCTACAATGACGATAAAGGAGGAGGAATTGATCAACCAATTCAGAGATCTATGGTTGTCAGTGGAATTGGTACCAGGGAAGATTCGTCTAAGTAAGGTTATGATTTTGAATGACTTATTGGAAGTAATCTGGGAAAAATAGGATGAGGATTCGTTTTCACATAATGAAAAGAAATTTTTGAAGCAAGGTCATAAGGCAACGGTGGAGGAAGGATCTGATGGAATCTTAAGATTTGAGGGAAGAATCTGTATGCCTGATGATCCCGATCTTAAGAAAGCATTTTTGGATGAAGCTCATACTAGTAATTTGAGTATGCCTCTGGGAATGACTAAGATGTATTAAGACTTAAAGCGGATGTTTTGGTGGCCAAGAATGAAGAGAGATGTAGCAGAACGTGTGGTGTCTTGTCTCGTTTGTCAAAAGGCAAAAGTGGAACATCAAAGACCTACCGGTATGTTACAACCATTAACTATTCCAGAGTGGAAATGGGACAGTATTTCAATGGATTTTGTTACTAGATTGCCAAGAACGAGGAAAGGACATAATTCTATATGGGTTATAGTTGATAGGCTTATGAAGTCAGCACACTTCTTTCCGATCAATATCAAGTATTCGTTAGAAAGATTAACCCAGACGTACATCAGCAAAATTGTTAGACTTCATGGTGTGCCCACAAGTATAGTTTCTGATAGAGATCCGAGGTTTACGTCAAGGTTCTGGCGAGGTTTGCAAGAAGCTATAAGAACTAAACTGTGATTGAGTTCTGCTTATTATCCGCAGACTGATGGTCAAATGGAGAGAACAATCCAGTCGTTAGAAGATTTGTTGCGTGCTTGTGTGTTGGAACAACAAGGGAGTTGGGATAAACTCTTGTCTTTGATAGAATTCACCTACAACAATAGTTTTCACTCAAGTATAGGGATGACACCCTATGAATCCCTATATGGACGACGATGTCAGACACCTTTGTGTTGGTATCAAGATGGGGAAAGTATGACCATTGGGCCTGATCTGGTGCAACAAACTATAGAAAAAGTGAAGATGATACAAGAGAAGATAAGGACGACTCAAAGCAGACAGAAGAGCTATGCTGATAAGCGAAGGCGACTTTTTGAATTTGAGGAAGGTGAGCATGTGTTTTTGCGAGTAACACCTATAACTAGTGTCGAGAGAGTTATTAAATCCAGGAAGTTCACTCCTAAATTCATTGGACCTTATTAGATTATTCGTCGGATAGGTCCTGTAGCCTACCAAATAGTTTTACCACCTTTTCTATCCAATCTCCATAATGTATTTCATGTGTCTCAACTGAGAAAATATATTCCTGACCCGACGCATATTATACAGCCCGAAGAAGTACAATTGAAGGATAATTTGACGTATGAGACACTTCCTATTAAGATTGAGGACAGGAGAGTGAAGCAGCTTTGAGGGAAGATGATTGAATTGGTAAAGGTAATATGGAACGATGTAACAGATGATGCTACTTGGGAGCTGGAGGATAAAATGAGGGAGCAATTGATGCGTGCGGATGTAGTGATTAAAATTAAGATAAAAATCAGTTGTCAGGCCCACCAGAAAATAAAAACCTTACAACTAGTTGTAGTTAGTAAGGGTCGATCCACAGAGAACCAATTCAATTAACACTATTAAACAATTCCCAATTTAGACTCGATTAACAATAAACAAGTAAAAGGGGGTTTTGGAGTTTTGATGAACAATGAACAGAGCCTTCAAAGATAACAATAAACAACTGAAATCAACAATATAAGAAAATTGGTTAAGAGATTGAATCCACCGCTAGATTTATATGATAATGTAAATCCACATATTCTTTTATTCCAACATGCTCAATTATGTTTTTATGCAATTGTGAGAGTAAATCTCTGTTTTCCTTACGTGTTGGCCAATTTAGCAACCGCTCAAATCAACTCCTAATCACCGATTAGTCATAAAGCAACCGCTCTTACAACTATCCAACAATTGCATTAAGATTTAGAAAACCAATTACACTAAGGTCTAATCACACACCGGGATTAAATTACTTAGAACATATATTTCTCTAGATCTAATACCGCAACCGCGCATAATAAACCTAGATCTACCACTTTTATAAGCGGCAAATAGCACAAAGATAATTATACCCACATGAACATCATACATCCCACTAGATCTACTACCGCAACCGCGCATAATAAACCTAGATCTACTACTTTGAAAGTAGGAACAAGTACAAAAACCTTCATACCATCAATAGATTCAAAAATATATGAATAAAAACATAAGTGTGTTGAAATAATCAAATATGCAAAGTTCACAACATTAATACTAGCGGTTTCATCACCCCCTTAACCAAGGGAGGTTTAGTTACACATAGCTAGAAAGAAATCACAAGAAAAACTATGAAGAAACAAGAAGAAACTATGAAGAAACAAGAAACTAAGAGAGAAAATGAAGGAGAGATACATCTTGTTCATGATAAATGGTGCCTTTTATAGAAGTCTAAGGTAACAAAATGACAAAGGGAAGTGGGTGGATGAGTGGGTGAATGAGTGGAGTGTTTGAGTGGATGGATTAGTGGGTTGGTTTAGTGGATTGGTTTAGTGGATGAGTGAGTGGAATGGTTGAGTGGTTGAATTAGTGAAAAATGCCAAAGGACTTTTGGTGAGTGGGAAATTATGGACATGAATGGGTGAGTGGATGGATGAGTGGATGGATTAGTGGATGAGTGGGTGGAGTGGTTAAGTGGTTGGATTAGTGTATGAGTGGATGAATGGGTGAGTTAGTGGATGAGTGGATGAGTGGATTAGTGGATGGATGAGTGGATTAGTGGATGGATGAGTGGATTAGTGGATGGATGAGTGGATGGTTGAGGACGAAAATTTCGTATCTGACTTGGAAGCCAAAAACGACCCACTATACTTCAGAATCACGAAAAGTGTTCTTCATGAAAGTTGTAGATCCTTGTCTTGGCTATGAAATGGATAGCTGGTTCGTCCAATTTGGCTTCATGAAGCCCAAGATATGTCCCAAATACCGTAGGTTGCTCAAACCCAACTTCAGCACCTCTGTTCCGACTTGCAAGCTCAAAATGACCTACTAGACTTCTTTTTCTCAAAATGTGTTATTCATGAAAGTTGTTTATTTGGATCTTGACTATCCACTGTCCAAATTTCAGCTCATCTCCATTATTACATCTTGAGATATGATTTTATGAGTGCACACTATTCGGATTCTACTGACAGAACCCGTATTCTGACTTCCATGTCAACTTAGGTCCCTTAGACATCTGAATCAGACTTCGAGCTCTTCATCAAAGTTGTAGAGCTTCCTCTTAGCTTTCCTACAAGATAAAATTCATGATTTTCAGATTTCAAGAACTCAAGTTATGACCAAAATACAGAAACAGTGTAAAATCTCAATAATGCTGAAAATATTCAATTAGGACCAATTTGAGCTCAAACTCACAAAATCATGTCAAACTCAATCAATTAAGAATATGGAGAGTGTAAATGACTAAATATAAGGGTTTCTTAATGAATAAAATATGTGTTTATCAGCAATACCCTCACCTGTTCTAAGGTACGATAAATTTCGAGGACGAAATTTTATTAGTGGGGGAGAGTTATAACACCCCAACTTTTGAGTTAAGTCCGATATTATCCTAAATGTACTGTTTTATGTTTTCTGGGAGTTATAAATTGAATTTGACTGTTTCATTATTGTATTTGATCATTGTACGTGATTTGCTCTGAGTCAAGGAAATAATAATTTTCTGGCCAGAAAAATCTTATTTTAATTATTCAGAGCTGGGGGATCTTACTAAACCAAATTCTGAATGATACATGTATTAATCTTTTAATTTTTAGAATTTAACTATGCAGTAAAATAATTTTATATTATTATAATATTATTTTATTTGATAGTACCTACTGTCTTAAAAATAGTAGAAATCTGCTCCAAAATGACCATAGATCCGGAAAAGTCTGTGGGACCCACGTTTAGAGAACCAGTCAACGTTTTTGGCTAGAGTAAATCCTAAGCCAATGAGAGCTAGTCAACATTAGAGGCTTGAAAGTTTTAAACCAATAGGAAGCAAGTCCATAAAAATGGTTAGACTTGTTAGTTTATGACTAGAAAGCTTAACCAAGTTAGCTTAAACCTAACTAAGTTAGTATAGGAAGCTTATGTAGTAACTAAATGAAGTAAATCTAGTTAGCTACCTATTTAAGTTCTATTTAGAGAAGGTTCTAAAAATATCAAGACAAAGCTTAGTTATCCTAAGTAACTAGATAGTTAGGCAAGTAACTAAGCAAACTAATCAAATGCACCTAAGTGTAACTAGATTACATAAATGAGCACAAACTTGGTTTGCTTCTCATTAGGCCATTCGGTCAAGCAAGGTTCAAGAAGGATCAAGAAGGCTTAGTCACTTGATGACTTAGTTTTTCTACACCAATTAGAAACAAGCTTGGAGCCAAAGCCTTTGTTATCATCCATTGATCTAATCTAAGGTTGTTAGGAAGTCTTGGAAGGTCAACAAAGGAAGCCACCTCCTTTGGAGCTCCACGGCCAAGTAGGGATTAGGAGAGATAGAAAGCATTTTTCACTTAGTCATTTTTCATCTTCAACCTTTCTTTTCTCCAAGAACACCAAGAACAACTCTCTAGCTTTCTTCATTGACCCATTTGGCCAACACCATAAGCTCACACCTCCACCCTTCAAAATTTTCATCTAACCTAACTTCTCAAATCTAAATACCATTCTAAGAACATCTCTAGTTAGGAGTTTCTCGAAAATCTTTCATTTTAAGCTTGGAAAACCACTTTGAGGATTCTTTCCTACAAGGTAAAAATCCTTGTTTTTATTTTCTAACATGATTTTTGAGTTTCTAAGCCATGATTGATCCATGGTTTGTTATTTTAACCATAGTATTTGATTCTTTAAAATTGTTTAAGATTTTTAGGGTTTCTTTGGAGAGCTACACGAAATCAACTAGGAAGGGTTAGAAGGAGTTGTCTTCCTTTAAGGTAAGAGGGAGATTTAATCTCATCAACCTTGTGTGGTGATGAGAAAATGGATTGTATGTGTGGTGGAGAATCCATAAGGATTCATTCATTTGGTTGTTTAAAGCTTTTCTATTTGTGGTTGATTTTATTTGTAAGCATGTCTATAGCTTTAAAAATATATTGCATGTGTTTAAAGATGTATGAATATTATTGTAGGATGTGAATAACATGTAAGGATTGCATGAGTGTTCCAAAGAACACAAAAGGAGCTCACAGCTTCTCCAAGAAAAAGAGAACCAAAATATTCTCAACCATTTTCTAAAACAATGATTTAATAAATTTAGGTAAAACAATGAATTTGAAAATGATTTAGAAGATAGAAAATGATTTAAAGACCATTTATAAAGGATATGTTGAATTCGGCCAACATGTCATTCAATGTATATTTGATTTCCGAAATTATTTTCTAAGGTAGGTTAAATAGTTAACTACAAAAGAATTTAATTTCAATGAATCTTTGGGGAATAAAATGAATGAACTTAGTTTTAGAATCTTAAATTAGAAGAATTTATTATAAGTAAGGAATACAGTAAAAACTTGAAAAATACTGACATAGAGCTCACTCTTTGAGTTTTGAAGCACGTTAGCAAGTTTCAAGGTGTAAATAATAACTAAGGTTAAAATATGTAGTATTTAAATAAAAACGTAGAAAATATCATTTAATGAATTTTCTAGACAAAATGCTATCAAAATTTACTAAAAACGGACAAATAAAAGAGAAAGTTTCATAATATATTTATAATGTAAGAAAAATATTCTACGTAATTTAAAAGTATTATAAAAAGCTTACGCTTATTTAAAATAATGATTTTTAAGCTATACGGTTAAGAAAACGATTTAAAAATCTTACGCGATTGAGAAAATGATTTAAAAACATTACGCAACATTTAAAAATGTCAAAATATTTTTATGCGATTTAAAAACGTTTGTAAAAGTGACGCGATTGTGAAAACGTGATAAAATTTCTACACGACTAAATGGAACGGTGAGTTTTACTGTCGGGCCAAAATAGTGGATCCGGACATGTGGAGATATGGTACTGTCAAGTGTAGACGTACTATATTTAGAAATATTGAGACTGAGGGTATTTCTGTAAATATGGTAACATATTGATATCGAGGGTATTTATGTAATTATGGTTCTTATTTATTCATTGAGAGTTGTGTCAATTTGGTTGAAATTGGCGATTGATTGACGAGATGAATTACCCCATGTTGTGGGTGTGATAGGCATAGTGTGGTTCATTTATTGAACTTGGAGGCATTACTGTGCGGAGGATACCACATGTGGACAGTTGGCAACTCCTCTCTGCCGTGGTAACGGGCAACACACTAATGATCACAAGTACTATTCTTAATCAAGATCTTGTGGAGACTATCTGGTACAATGCCTGTGGTGCACGATGTATTTGGATTGTGTACTACTACACGATGTTTAGGACTGTGGGCTATAGACACGACGTTGGACAGTGCAATATTTGGTTGGGCAACCTGAGGTGCTGGTAGTTCTTTTCGGATCATTCTCTCTGATGTCTGTGTTTAGCTCCATGGAGTAGGAATGAGTTGGTATACATTTGCATCTATGATCTGCATTTTAATGTTTACTATAACTTGTGACAGCATGTGTGATATGTTAATTTGGGGTACTGTATATGATGTAATGGTATGCGTTATTGTGTTAAACTGTAATATCTGTTTGTATTATCGTTTTCTTTATTGTCATGCGGGTAATGATGTAGATTGTCTCACCTCTTTATATGTATTTCTATGTATTATTATTATATTCTGTAAAGAGTTTGAGGAAGAGGAAAAGAAGCAGCCTCTTGATATTCAGTATCCTGAGGAGTACCAACCGAGTGATCAGTTCGAGGAAGGCGAGCTGTTAGATCTCCCATACCATCTGGATTGATCTTGTGGACATGATGTTGCCTGGATTCTTTGGTTTTGTGAGACTTGAGTTTCACAGAGGCTCTGAGGCCTGGCGACTGCGTGAGGATAGAGGATCGGTAGAGTACGTGGGGCGTCTGACTGTGTCCCTATGTAGAGATTTCGATGGGGAGCCTATTTTTACTACTACTTTGTATTTACATCTTGAGATGCCTTTGACTCTTAGGCGTTATTGGGGAGGACTTTTCCATGCGCCTAGTGAGATCAGTAGTGTGTCGACAGCACGGACTCCTATCCGTAGAGCTACGACACATCTTGGATTTCTGTCATCTGATGATCTATCTGAGAGTGATCCTTCGAAGGGTTAGAAATCTTTGATGTGCACTTGGGCATGTTATGTTTTAGTATTATGCTGACTCTTTACTGTTTTATTTAAATATTCGTAGTGTAAATTATTTGTACAACCTAAGACAAAATCATATGTACATTATGGTGTATGATAATAGTTTGTTTTATTTTATGTTCTGTGTTATTTTATTTAATGATATCCAGTATAAACGAAAAAATTTTACAACTCATATTATTTATGTACCAAACATTTTATAACTTGGGTAAGGTTTTATTTTATTGCATCGAAAGTGTGACATCCCCACAAGGGTGTTACAATATATGGAAACGTCGATAGGGGATCTTACTAAACCCGAGGCTAGACATGGTTTACGAGGTTTCATGTTTTTCGAGATTTTTATCTGATAAATAAAAATCATTGTGTATTTTTTTATCTGTTGAACAATTAACATTGACTTCTATCAACAGTGACCATTGTCTATTGGAAAATAGCTTGTAGTAAAAATCTTATCTTATCCAATGGAGATTCATTTTATGTCAAATCAAATCACCTTAAATCAAAAAGAATGATATTTTAATCAAAGCTTCTCAAGGAAGCTTTGACCAAAAATGACCAAAATGCCCAAAACTTGCAAAAGAAGCCAATCTCTCCCTCTCCTTCTCTCTTGTGTCGTGGCTTATGGCCTTAGGTGGAGCCAAAAATTTAATTTTTTGCCTTATCATTTTACTCCAAATTTCAAATCACAAAAAGCTATCAACTTTTTCTCTTCATTTCCTCTTCACCATTTTCTCTCTTCTTCTTCATCTCTTCCTTTTCTCTTCTCCACAGCAACAGCCCCATCATTTGTTTGCTTCACTACCACCATCTCTGCATTCCTCTCCTTATTCTAAGCATCTTCTCTTTAGTGATTCTTTGAGTTGTGATTCTTAGGGTTTGGTGGAGCTTTGGACGAAAATCTCACAAGCACTTCAAGGGGTGATTTTCGTGTTCTTCCTTTAGGTAAGAGGGAGATTTATTCACTTCAACCTTTATTGGTGGTGAGGGAACTTCTGAGTGGTTGTTGATGGAGAAATCCATAATGGATTGCTCACTTTGTATGCTTGTTTTTCATGCTTTTGTGTATATTTGATTTATATGAGAATGTCAGTTGTTTTGAATGCCTTGATGATGTTGGATTGCTTGGATTGGATGAATGGAAATGTAGGCTTTCCTACCCTTTGGGGAGGTCATGGTTTTGGACTATAATTTGGGGGTTTGAATTTGATTTTTTGCATGAGATGAAACTTAGGTAATTAGGTATTAAAGGGTTGATGAATGTAATGGAAAAATTGGGTTTTGATGCTCTTGGGAGGCTCACGGCCTCTAGGGGGTTTTTGGGGTTCAAGTGGTGCTTTTGTGCATCCTTGTGATTTAAGCAATTTAGAGATATGAAATAAAAAATGTGATGTAAGAAAAGCAGTTGGATTTTGTCTTTGAGAGGCCATAGCCTCAAGGGTCTACTTGACTTAAACTTGTGTAATAAATCAAGACTTAGGTAATTAGAGATTATGGATTCATAAAATGAAATTGTGGTTTATGTTGAACCTTATAAATGTATGTTGTTATTGAGAATTGATTATATGCTATTATGAGTCTATGTGTGGGACCAAAGATTTATTGACGTTAATTTAACCAAATTGTGGTATGTTTCATAAGAAGTATATTATTGATGAATATACATGATATGCATTGAGTCATCATGCATTTGTGAAAGTCGGTTGGACTTTGTTGTTAAGGCGGTGCATGCCTAGGAGATTGAATTACACCTTGGTGTGGTTGCGAGTAGACTAAGTATAGGTCATATTGTTGGCCTTGGGGGCATCGGGGTACGGATGTCTCACAATAGACAGTGGTAGCTTCACTGGAGCCATGGGATAGACCGATGCAAATACACCGACGATCCGTATCGAGACACTGTCCTATATCGCGATCTTGTTGAGAGTGCCATGTATAAGCCATTGTTGCGTAAAATATTATTTTTCTGATAAGCAAATTTTTAGGCTAACGAGATACTGGCATGACTCCCTGATCATTCTCTCCGAATGTTTATGTCTAGCTCCATGGAGTAGGATTTTTGATATTATATGCATTATGCATTGTCAGTCTCATATTTCTTCTGGCATAAGTGTCCATAACTATTAAATTGTCTCCTTTTAATTATTGAAATAATTATCTGATTTATGAACTGCTTACTGCCTGAGATATTATTATTTTTTCCCTTTTATTTGCTTATCTTATTATTACTATTGATATATATATATATATATATATATATGTGTGTGTGTGTGTGTGTGTGTGTGTGTGTGTGTGTGTGTGTGTGTGTGTGTGTGTGTGTGTGTGTGTGTGTGTGCTGTGATGTTATGTGAGCATAATGCCGTTTTGTTTTCTTACTGCCATATTGGTATTGAATGCTGGGTGTCTCACCTTTTTCCTGTATCTCTAGATTTCTGTTTTATTTATATGTTTTTGAGAAGACGTTCGTGAAGAAGGGGAAGCGCCCGAGTTCCTTGGTTTCTAGCCCGACTACGAATAGTGCTTGCTCAAAGATGCCGTCTCGTCCGTATAGATTTTTGGGATATGCGAGGATGACCTTTCACGGAGATCCTCACTATTGGCATATTAACCTGAGCACGGATCGTTGCATTTATCATGGGGACTTGACAGTGTCATTAGCTTGGGGTCGCTATAACCCACCTATCTTGAACTTTATTGCTTTTATTCTCTTAGAGTTTTACCTACCTGTCCGTGATCTGTGTGATGATCTCTATTACACCCTACAGGAGGATTCATTCCTATCCACTGCTTGAGCCTCTGCTCAAAATTCAGTCGCTCCGATGATGATTTCATCTGAGGAGGAAGACCTTGAGGAGGATCTTGCTACGGTTCCTTCTCGTCAGTCTTAGGTGGCTGGTACTGTAGGTGGCTGGTACTGTCGGTGGCTACTAATGGCTATCCGTATATCTTTTTAAGAAGCCTGACGTTTTGCTATTTTGATGAGCTGTACATTTGTAAACATCTTGGGGTAGGTAAAGCCTTTTACTTTTTGTATAGTTGATGATGTAATTAAACAGGTTTAATGCCAATTTATATATAAATATATTATGTGGATGTGTGATTTCCTTTCATGTTGATTTTCACTGTAACTACGTTTTATTAATCTCTCACTACAACAAAAAATAATACATATATTCAATACCTGATTACTATACAATTACAAGTGAAGATGTTTATTCATATATTAAAAAAGAACCGGGTCTTAATTTACGATTTATTTATTATTTTTCGCATTTAATTTTATTATGGTGTGACGTTCCTTCTTCTCCTAGAAAATGTTACATAAGCTATACGTTAGTACTTTTCAAGTATTTATTTCATTTCTTATCTTTACTTAATTTCGCTAATCAAGTACCAAAATAAATTTACTTTCTTTTATTCTCAAAAATTTATTGAATTAAATTCTCATTAAATTAATTATATAAGTCCAAACTTAGGAAATAATTTTGGAACAAAAACACCATGAGTAGGCATGTTGGCCGAAAATCATTATAGGCTTTATAAATCATATTTAATTATTTTCCATCACCTAATTCCTTGTAAAAATTCTTAGTCCAATTTTATAATTATTAAATCACTTAATCCATAAGTAGAAAAATAATTTAGAACACTTTGTCCTCTTTGTGGTGGTGTAGGCCGTGAGCCTCATAAGTTCTTTGGAACCCTCATGCAATTTCTTATCATGTTGTTCATATCCTACTGCATACAATAACTATCATACTTTCACTAAAACATATAGTCAAAGCTATAATCAAAGCTATAAACATGCTTGCATAAAAAATCATCACAAATAAGAAAATCTGTAAACAATCAAGTGAATGAATCCTTATGGATTCTTCACCACAAACAAATCTATTTTCTCACCACCAAGACATGGTTGATAAGATTAAATATCCCTCTTACCTTAAGGAAGACAAAAATCTTTCTTGCTTGATCCTATGGTTTTCATGTAGCTCCAAAGAAATCCCTAACAAACTTTGAACCAAACCAAAGTCACAAACAAAGCTTGAAAAAGGAAAACCATGGATCAATCATGGCTTAGAACTTCAAGAATCAATTTAGAAACAAGAGTAGAAACTTCAAACTTGATTTCCAAGCACTAGATGATTGATTTTAATGAAACTTATAACATGAAAGATATTTAGAATGGTGTTTAGGTTTAAGAAGTGGTGTTGGATAAAATTATAGAAGAGTGGAGGTATGGTTATGGTGTGGAGGCCGAATGCTTCTCAAAGGGAAGAATGAAGTTTGTGTTCTTGAAAGAGAGAGAATGGAGAGAATAGATTGTTTAGCCTTTGGTAGGATGAAGATGAAGTGAAATGAGATCCTATCTCCTTATGTGCTAGCCGTGGAGGTGCAAGGAGAGAATGGTAAGTTTTTGTTTGATATTTTTACTAAGTAGATAACTATGGAGGCTAGATATTTATCTTAAGTGATATGCTTTAAAAATTTAAGCCTTGAACCTTCCTTGAAGGTGTCTTGGCCGTGGAATGCTAAAGGGAAAAGCAAACCAAGTTTAGTTCATTTAGTTGCCTAGTTAGGCTTAGGTTAATCTAGTTAGATCACTTAGTTACATTACTAACCATCTAGTTACTTAGGAGTGACTCATCCATTCTTGAATATGCTAGAACCTTCTTGTAACTAAGGTTCTAAAGAGTAGCAAACTAGGTTTGTTTCATTTAGTTACTACATATAATCTAGGCTGACTTAGTTAGGTTTTCTAATTTCTAAGCTAACTAGTCTAACCATTATTGTTGACTAGATCTTATTGGCTTAAAAAAATTCAAGCCACCAACGTTGACTAGGTTTCTATTGGTTCACTGAATTGTAAGTCTCAAAGACTTTTCTGATTCCTATTGTCCACTAGGCAGAAACTACTACTTTTAAGTCAGTAGGTACTGTCTAATAGATAATAAAATAATATTAAAATATAAAATATTTTAATTTTGCAAATAAATTCTAAAAATTAAAAGATTGGTATACGCATCACTCGGAATTAGGTTTAGTAAGATCCCCCAACTCCGAATAATCAGATAAAGATTTTCCCCGGCCTGAAAATTATTATTTTCCTGACTCAGAGTAAATCATATACAAAGATCAAAAACAATCACAGAACAGTCAAAATAAATTTATAGAACACATAAATCACAAAAATAGGATAATTCAGGCATTACTGTAAATTAGTAAATTTTGGGGTGTTACAAGTCAAGTGAAAGACTAAGTTTCTAGGTCCCTCCTACACTTAGGAATGGCAATGGGGCGGGGCGGGACGAGGCGGGGACGAGTAGCAGCCCCCCCCCCCGCCCCCGCGATAATATCCGCCCCCGCCCCCGCCTCCATATCTGCACGGGTACCCGTTTATTATTCCCCCTGCGGGTAAATGGATACCCGCGGATATCCGCGGGTACCCAATAAATTTGAAAAAAATAAAATAAATTCAAAAATTAAAAAAATAATATTTTGGTAATATTTGAATAATAATAAGGTTTTTTTAGTAATTTTATATAAGGATATTTTGATAATTTTATTTGCGGGTACCCGCGGGTATGGGAGGAATCACCCCCGCCCCCGCCCCGTTTATTAAACGGGGGATAATATAAATGAGTATTTATATCCGCGGGAGAAATTAGACGGGTATTACCCGTCCCTGTCACGGGTATTACCCGCAGGTACCCGCACCCGCGGGTAAAATTGCCATCCCTACCTACACTCCCTTGGCTGTGGAATTCACTAAGGTGAGTTACAAAAATGTGAGTCACACAATGAGTCACCTAGTGAGTCATGTAGTGAGTCATAAGGTGAGTCATAGCCACTTTGGTTGGCTAACCTTCTAATTGGTCCAACCAAGTGAGTCACCAAAGTGAGTCACAAAGAAGTCTCTAGAAAAGATGACTAGACTTAAGTCTAGAACCATCCAACTAGATTTTTTACCGAGATCTATTATCCAATGGACAAAGATTACTACTAGCAAAACCAGTGGTTATTGTACAATGAGTAATAAAACATACCTAAATTTCATTTTCAAATCAAATCTCTGATAAAAAAAAATTTCGAAAATTGTTTCTAGTTTCAGGTTTAGTAAGCTCTCCCAACCCCACATTAATAGTCCAAATTTTTTTGACCTCGAAAAATTTTTATTTTTCCAATCTCGCTACAAATACACAGACAGTCCAAAAATAATAATAAAATAATCAAAATAAATCAAACAATTCACAAAAATAACAAAAATCATAAAAATCACGTATAACTAAAAAACAAGAAATTTCAGAGTGTTACATTCAAATTTTAGAAGACATGCTGAGAGCTTGCATTCTTGAGCAAAAAGGGAGTTGGGACAGACATCTACCCTTAGCAGATTCACCTACAACAACAATTTTTACTCCAGCATAGGGATGGCCCCTTATGAGGTCCTGTATGGAAAAAAATGTAGATCACCCCTGTGTTGGTATGAAACTGGAGAAAATGCTCTTTTAGGACTTGAATTGGTGCAATAGACCACATAATAGATCAAGATAATTCAGGAGAAGTTAAAAGCTGCTCAGAGTCGACAAAAGAGTTACGCCGACAAAAGAAGAAAACCTCTAGAATTTCAAGAGGGAGAACATGTCTTCATCCAAATTTCTCCAGTGACTAGACTTTGTCGAGTCTTAAAAGCTAATAAATTTAGTCCTCGATTCTTGGGTCCATATTAGATCTTAAATCGGATCGGACTAGTTGCTTACTGTATCGCTTTAGCACCGCAACTTTCCAACCTTCATAATGTATTTCATGTTTCTAAACTTCGGAAATTCATTCTTGATTCTTCTGATGTGCTGACACTTGAATCTATAACACTAAAAGAAAATTTGTCTTATGAAATTAACCCAGTACGAATCATAGACAACCATGAAAAGCAACTCTGGGGTAAGACGATTTCACTAGTTAAGGTATTGTGGGAAGAAGAGGATATTCAAGAGGTGATGTGGGAATTAGTAACAACCATGAAGAAGGAATATCCTTAACTATTTCAAGGTACGTAAAATTTTGAGGGCAAAATTTTTTTTAGTAGGGGAGAAATGTAACATCCCAAAATTTCTAATCTTTGAAATTATGATTAGACTAGTTTAATTAAACAATTAAGCGTAAGGCTTAGACGAAAATTTGTAAAGATTGAAATTTGAAATGGATTAAGAAACATTAATCCAATTTTTCCTAAGCCACCATTAGTGAGTCCACGGCTAGCCCAAGGAAAACTAGCCACTTGATTCCATGATTCCAAGTTACAATTTCAAATCTATGGATTGACAAAAGCTTTTTTCTCTCCACTCTATGACTCTCACGTTGCCTTCATCATTTTCTTACAAGAGAAATCATTTAAAGGCTGCAAGGGAAGCATCATATCATAATATGCAATAATTTTTATGTAACCAGAAAATTAACAAATGGTTAGAAAAATAAGCAAGAGTTAGAGCTAGAATCAAGGTGTATCTCCACTTGAAAACCACGGCTATAAGAAGAGAGAAAAGCTAGAAGTAACACTTGGATTCAATGCACACAAAGCAACACACTTGTCAAGGAAAGGGAATATATTCTCTCAATTTCCAAGAGGAAGCCACGGCAAGGCCCAATGGATAGCAGCATGCACATTCTCAAAGCATGCAAATGACACCTTTCTTTCCAATTCAAGATACCAAGCCAAGTGTGCAAGCATGCACACTCCTCTTCATGCAGAATGTGTAACGCACCTAGATACAATAACCGTGGCACAATTGTCATTACGCCACAGTCACTAAATCCAGACGTGTCACAACCTCAATATCAGTAATTTACAAAATTTAAAGTTTGTTTCCCTTATGCGTAAATAAAAAAATACGAGCCATGACATGAAATACAATTATATGAACTTACAATCCCAATGCAACATTACTTTAACATAAAATACATATCCTATATTCAATGCATAAAATAGCTTACAACCACATTAAACTCAGGTTCCACATGACATAATACAACTACCATATGAAGGTTCGGCCTTCCCCGAAGTCTAACACATGAATGGAATGGTCCTACACCTGATCTTCTTCAGCATTCTCGATGGGTAATATTCGCCCTTGCGACACTTCCAGACGGACGGGAGTACGAACATGCGTTATAACCAAAACCTTTCTACGAAAGAGGCGGCTGTTATCCCATATCTCCCCAATGGGTATAGGGAACTCCACACGTACGGGAACATAAGATATGTTCGTACTAACTCCAGGTTCATTATTGCACTAAACCAGGGTCACATCCCCAATGTAAGTAACATGCCCCGCTTCATGGTCAAAATGCCAGGCCTCTGAGCCACTATGAAACTGTATCCACGTACGTAATAGAGGAGCATGTCCAGATGTCATCACGATGAAACAGAAGTCGATTCTCTGACAATAACTAAGTAAGTCCAACTTGGGCTCTTAACAGCCTTTATCCAACGTGACATAAGACAGGGTAATAAAATAAAGAGGTGAGACACCCAGCCTCCATTACCATTATGGCAGTAAAAAAACAATACGGTGCAGAGTGCCCACATAGCAATACAATTCATATATTCATCAATAATAGTAGAATTTACAGCAAGCAGTATAATTATTATTACCAAGTGGCTTCAATACTCAAGAGGGCGGTGAATTGAGTTTATAAAACAAGTTCGCAATTCTTTCGCAAAACACTTTACTATTGAATTTCGTTGAAGCTATTGACTATTTGAAATGAATGAATTGATAAGAACAATAGATATTGCTTAATAACTAACCAAGAGAGAAGTAATCAAGTAAGAATACAAGCAATGCACAAATATAAAAAGAAGGGTTTAGAGAATCAAACACAATAATTTATCCTAGTTCGGCCACCAATCCACTTGTGACCTACGTTCAGTCCTCAAGCAACCACTCGAGATTTTTCACTATATCTTCAAGCTTCAATAGGTGCTTGACTACCTTTACAAACTTGAGCACTCAACTCCTTGGGATGCCTCACCCTTTACAATATGGAAGGATACCTCACCCTCTCTTTACAAAGCAATCAAGGTTGATATAAAGAAGCTCTCTCTAGAGTAAATGATACAAATTGAAGCTCTAAGAATACTCACAAAGGATATCTCAAAGATTAGTCAAAAATAGAGCAAAGAGTGATTTCAGAGATTGATTCTCGTTTTGATGTATTACTAAGATATTTCAGGTTATAGAGCAACCATCAATGATGCCCCCAACAACTGTATTTAAAGCCCATTCATTAAAAGAGTCGTTGGAGGGTGGTTGAAGCCAAGCATTTAATGCATCTAATATAGCCGTTGGGCATGTCAAAACACTGGTAATCGATTACAGGGTTTTGGTAATCGATTATATGGAAGATAGAATGTGTTCTTGGCTTTCTGGGCTTGTGGTAATCGATTACATGACTTGTGTAATCGATTACACGCCCTCTGACTTCATGATAAACGATTACATGGACCTTTGAACGTGTTCTTGGCTTTCTGGGCACATGGTAATCGATTACATGACTTGTGTAATCGATTATATGCCCTCTGACTTTCTGGTAATCGATTACATGGATGATGTAATCGATTACAAGGCTTCTATTTAGCTTGTAATCGATTACTTAACATTGGTAATCGATTACACTATATTTTAAACTCATTTTTCAAGCCTGAAAGAGGATTCATGTCATTCCTAACTTTAGAAAACATGAATTTGAACAATATTGAACTTTGTTTGGCATGATCCATGATTAAAGATAACCTTTTTTTAGAAAGTGATCTTTGAAAAACATATTGATTAAAATCATATTTGAAAAACCATTTGAGATATCTTGAGAGCATTTAACATTGATGTTCTAATGCCTATATCTAAACCTCTTGATTTCTTCCTTTGATCTTGGTTTTCTCTTTTGCTCTTGATCTTCATCTTTGTCTTTGTTATCATCAAAAACCAATTGACATGTTTCAAGACACATGCATTCACATTCTCCCCCTTTTTTATGATGACAAACTGAACATTTAAAAGAAGAGAAACAATTGCATATATATATATATATGTGTGTGTGTGTGTGTGTGTGTGTATGTCAGAGATTTAAGCGCAACTCTCCCCCTAATGTATGCACAATATAGGGTTAGTGATATATTCATATAAAGGCGTTAAATCAAACTCCCCCGTACTTATGCAAGTCACTCCCCTGTACTTATGCAAGTCACTATTCTCTCCCCCGTTGGCATTATCAAAAACACATTAGCATTTAGTCAAAATTTCAGCAGTATTTCCGCTGATTTTCATGATTTCCCAAAATTTCAAATAGCAGAAAAATAATGCGATTCAGGCAATCAGTGTAACATCCCGAAAAATACCTATTTGATCATAAATCATCATTTTATAATATTCTTAATTTTTAGGAATTTTTCTGGAATTTTTCGGAAACGACAAATATTTTAATATCTTCCTCGTTTTGCGTGCACTTGAGTTGAGAATTGCTGAGGTCGGTGTAACGCTAGGAAATTAATTATTTCGCCGCCAATAGTCATTTTCTAATATTTGTGATTTATGTGAATTTTTCCGGAATTTTTCGGAAACGACGAATATTTTAATATATTCCTCGTTCGCATGAAACTCGAGCGAGTCGTGAAAACGATTTGTAGCGCTTCAAAAATTGGAAAATTATATGACGAATAGTCGTTTTATAATATTTGCAATTTTTGGGAATTTTCTACGGGAATTTTTCGGAACGTCGAATATTTTAATATATTCCTCGTTTTGCGTGCACTGTGTGAGAGAATCGGAGAAACGCGATGTTTTCCGAGAACCTTGGACTATGGATAAGTCGACGGGGATCTTACTAAACCCGAGGCTTGACACAGTTCTACGAGGTTTCATAATTTTCGAGAAATCTTAAATGATTACATTTAAATCAAGACAAATGAAAAATTCATCCGTCGGATTAATTAAATATCGATTTACAATCAGTAACTATTATCTATTGGATAATAGTGTGTAATAAAAATACTATCACATTATCCTAATGTAATCTACTTTATGTCAAATCTATCCACTTTAATTCAAATTTAAGAGTATTTTAATCAAAGCTTCCTTAAGAAGCTTTGACCCCAAACTTTGACCACATGTTTAGCTTCCAAAGGAAGCCACTTTTCACTCACATTTCTCCCTCTCTCTTTACGTATCTGCAGCCCACAAAAGAAGAAAGAATTGGTTCTAATTATCCAAATAAATCATTAACTCATTTTCACCCAAAACACATTTTCTTCTTCATTTACGTATCCTTCTTCTTCCTTTCTTCTTCTAATATTTCTTTTCTCCTCTTCCTACACCATACGTCCAGCCACCCCATTAAATCCCAAACCTTCATAAAAATTTAAACCATTCACATTTTCTTGATCTCCTACTCCTCCTCTTCATCTTTTGTGCTTGGAGTTTTCAAGAAAGCTTCCATCTTCAACCACTTCTCAAGCCTTGAAGGTGAGCTCCCATGGCTGAAAAATTCCAGCCTTCTCCTTCCATTTTCGTTTCTGTTTTTCCTTGGTTTAATGGCCATTTTCTTCTTCTTTTACACATCATTTCATTGTTCTAACTTGGACCAAATTTTCTAGGGTTTTTGAGCTTCAAATCCGAAAATCAAGGGTGATTCTTGGAGTTTTCTTGGTTCATCAACTTGGTAAGAGGAAGATTAATCCTCCTCAACCTCTTTAGCAACTAGGAATCTTGTATTTAATTTTTGGAAGAAGAACCACATGGTGGTTGTTCTTGAAATTGCTTGAAATTGATTTCTTGAATGTGATTTTAATTTAGCTTTGAGTAGTTGATTGAGTGGTTGATTGGTTATGTAATTTTGTGATTGAAATCCATGCATGAATGCTGAAAATTTCTGGTTGCTGGACCCTTGGAGTGCCACGGTTTTTGGCTCTGTTTTTGGGGCTGTTTTTGTGCTGGAAAATGAGTGGAAGTGATGCTTAATTTTTGATCAATGCATGGCTAATTTAATCAAGTAGTTAAGGTTGATTTAAATGGATAAAATTCTGGTTG
The DNA here is from genome assembly GCA_029884605.1 of Ormosia emarginata. Classification (NCBI taxonomy): domain Eukaryota; kingdom Viridiplantae; phylum Streptophyta; class Magnoliopsida; order Fabales; family Fabaceae; genus Ormosia; species Ormosia emarginata. The sequence goes on from JAQQTP010000063.1 coordinate 3,665,117, forward strand.
TTGGAACCTTGAGTGAGTCACGGTTTTGGCTCTGTTTTTGGGGCTGTTTTTGTGCTGGAAAATGAGTGGAAGTGATGCTTAATTTTTGATCAATGCATGGCAAATTTAATCAAGTAGTTAAGGTTGATTTAAATGGATAAAATTCTGGTTGTTGGAACCTTGAGTGAGTCACGGTTTTGGCTCTGTTTTTGGGGCTGTTTTGGGGCTGGAAAATGGAGTGAATTGATGCTTAAATTTTGATCAATGTAAGGTTAATTAAATCAAGTAGTTAAGGGAGATTAAAGTGCTGAAAATTCTGGTTGCGGGACCATCACATGTGCCACGGTTTGGCTCTGTTTTGGGGCTGTTTTGGGGCTGGAAAATGGAGTGAATTGATGCTTAATTTTTGATCAATGCAAGGCTAATTAAATCAAGTAGTTAAGGGTGATTTAAGTGGACAAAATTCTGGTTGTTGGACCTTGGTGAGTGCCACGGTTTTGGGGCTGTTTTGAGGGCAGAATTTTGGTTGTCATTGTGTCAAGAATAATGCTAGGTAAATTAAGTAAAGGAAGACTCAACTAGTGAGAAGAAAATTGTAACCTAAAACCCTCTTGAGTGCCACGGTTTTGAGAGTTTGAAGGAGGGGAAAGATGATAAATTTGAGGTGTCAAGACTTGAATTAATCAAGTAATTAAGAACGTAGATTGATAGCAGGAAACTTGCAACACTAATCGTCATGATGGATTGTGGTTAAGGCTTAGGAAATGAGCTAAAGTTGGAAGGTAATTATAAGAATCAAAATAACAAGTAAATGAACCAATGAGATAAATTTCATAAGACTTGGAGACTTTGGAAATCCATAATGGACCTAAAATGTGTTCCTTGAATTATAAATTGATATTATGTTGATATTGGGTTCTTTTTGGATGCAAATATGCTTATCGCACTCTCTTGATCAAATGTGGTATGTTATGCCATTGTATGGATTGTGATCATACATGTTTATGCATAGAGTCCTATGCATTGTGAAATTGTGGTATGTTATGCCATTGTATGGATTGTGATCATACATGTTTATGCATAGAGTCCTATGCATTGTGAATGTCCGTGTGGACTGTTATAAGGCCAAGTTGCCTAGGAGATTGAACACACCTTTGTGCGGGTGCGAATAGACAAGTGTGGGTCGTGTGATGACCTCGGGGGCGTCGGGGTGCGGGTCCCTCACATGGACAGTTTAGAGCTCCTCTGTGCCGTGGGGCAAACCGATGCAAACACACCGACGATCCGGACGTGACACTGTCCTATGTCGTGATCGAGCGCGGACTGTCAGTGCAATGCCATGATCGTGCACGTGGAAATTATTGATGAATAGCACATTGGCCTCGGCAGCCGAGTCACTGACACGTCTCCTGATCTTTCTCTCCGACCGTTTGAGTCTAGCTCCATGGAGTAGGAAATTGAATGTTGTGTCCATGCATCATGGAATATTCGGCATCCGAGAATTATTGTTTACGATATTTAAGCGTCGAATTTAATTGCCTGGATATTATGAATTGTTCATTACCTTTATTAATGTTTTGACTGTTGGTTATCTGTTTAAAAGCTTATTTATTGCTTCTACGTGCTACGTGGGCGTTATGCTTGCCGTTCGGTTCTTGGTTCTTTGTATTGGTATTGATGGTAGGATATCTTACCTCTTTCGTGTTTTCTATATTTTTGTATTTACTGTTTTATGTTTATAATGATAAAAGATCATGAGGAAGATAAAGAGGGATCACACCTTGGTTGATTGGATTGGGCGTTTGGACAAGGTTTCTTCGGCTACGTACGAGTGCGATTGCGTGGAGGCATTGATGCGACTTGTTGACCTGGGACTCCGGCGTCGTATGTGTATATGGGGTTGCGGCTTTGTACGCTAGTAGTACCTATCCCTGGGTCACTACTTTTCCCCTTTTAGTGTTTTATTCCATTTGTATTTTATTGGACTCTGTAATTGTTATGTTCTATGTCATCAATGATTTGTGTAAATTGACTATATATATATGTATAAGAGATATGATTTTATTTCGGTGGTTGTATCATGGCTTGAATATATTTATATTTCATTCGAGGCTCATATATTTTACCTATGCAAATTGTCAAAAAAAAAAAAAAATATAGACTCTTGAGAATTTAAGTTCTTGTTATCATGATTTGTGACACACTTGGATTTAGTAAGCTTGTGGTGTAATGACGATTATGCTCGGTTGCTACACCAAGGGTGTTACATTAGGTGGTATCAGAGCAGTTCATCTGTTGAGTAGGGGTATGGACTTGCTATGTTTAGGCACATTAGAAATTGGTCTGTTGTGCACTTCCTTGTCTCTTGATTGAGATGATGGGAAAGGAATGCATGACTTGCTGTAGGTTGAATGTTGATAGCTACTGTTATGCAGTTACATGATATTGAGGACTGGCCTACTCAATATGTAATGTTCTGTGTGTACAGGAAACTATGACTTCTCCTAAGCGTACTGTGTTAGGAAAATAGGAATTCTTTTGTGAGGAGATCAAAGGATTTTGGAAAACCGATCTTCTGGAGAAAGAAATAGTTAGTGTAAGTTAGGTTCGTGAAGTAGTTTGGAAGTTGACAACTTACGAGAGATTACGGTGTGGAGGCAGAATGAAGAAGTTCAAGCTGGAAGTGTTAAGATTCGTAAATTCGCTAGTCTTGCTTGAATGGTGTGCATTGTGTGACTCTTTGTGTTTGGCTTCCGAAGGGAGGCAATATTGTTTGGAATAATTACGTTTGTTTTATTGTGTTATGTTTGGTCCGTCTTCGGAGAAAGACACCGGCTCGTGACAGACGTATACATGTGAGCGCAGAGACAAGACGATAGGAGTATGGGCTGCTGCGATCGTTAAGGAAGGCAAATGATAGGCGAGGTGATAACTCGCCGGGATCGGAGGGACTCGCAACAACGAGAATTGGAAGTGGAGGTCCGAATCTGTTGAAGGAAAGTCGGCGTTGGGACGAACGTGGACTACCTAGATTCCAAAGGAGGAATAATAGAAAAGTTAACCAGTTTAAGCGGAAACCATATGCACGGGTATCAGAGAAACAACAACAACCAACTCCTAAACAAAGTACTAGTGGCGGTATATTCCGTCCGACCCCAACATCTTCGCCAAGATGTATGAAATACGGAAAGAACCACTTCACGAGGGAGTGTAAGATCGAAGGGATAATCTGTTTTAGATGTGAGAAGCCTGGACACGTCTCCCGCAACTGCGACCAAGGAAAGGCAAATTCTTCCGTCAATCTTTGTAAAATTTGTAGAACCACAAGCGAAGCCGAACTTATACCCTGGGAGTGCTTGAGACTTCGAGATTCGGAGATCTAAGCCGTGGAAGTTATGCCTCAAATGATGATCCTGTAATCGTACTGTATAATTCTGGGGGTAACCCCTCCTTTTACCATTTGTAACCGTAAGGATCATTTGGATTCATCTGTGTCTTTCTTATCTTTGTCTTAAGTTACTTCTATTTCTGTTACTAAGACTTGCCGTTGACATCTAAGTTGTGTAATCTATCCTACTTCTACTAAAGACCGAGTCTTTTGTTAACCTATCTTACTTGCCTAAATCATATCCGTTCGAATTCATGATTTTAGAGATTGATCATCATTTCACGATTATTATACGCTAGGTCGTTAGATAAAAACCTTAGCGATTTTTGAGACTAAGACTTTTGGATTCGTAACGGTGACAAAGTCTAAGCTTGTGGGGGAAAGGAATCTGAGGATACATGTTAATGCTTTCCGTAGAGAACCAAAAGTAAAGGGAATATAGATGCCGCTCTTATAGTCGAAGAGTGTCACATGTCAAACTACGATCTTTGTTAGTTAAGGAGAGGAATGAAATTTCTCGGTGAGACGGGGACCGTCACAAAATAAACAAGGTTTCAATCAAGGATGAGTGTCCTCGGGAAAAGATGAGCAGATTCAATGGGTGGTGAGGAAAGAGTCGTTGTTCTCTCCAAGATCGATGTATGACCTGGTCATCGATGGATTCGTGGAAATTGAGAATGTTCCCAAAATGATTCTTTCGAGTGTGCTTTCAACATTACGGGTATCCCGTGATGTCAATCGGAGTGACAAATGCTCCTATTGTATTCATGGACAACACGAATTGTATTTTCTATCCTTACTTAGAACAGAATTGTCATTGTCATTAATGATGACATTCTGATCTAATCTCGAAAGTACAAAGATACACGTTGGACATCTCGACATAGTTTTCCGACCTTAAAGGAGAGTGAGTAAATGCCAAAGTATCGAGTACGGATTCTTAATTGAGAAGGTTCGTTTTGAATCATGAAATTCCAAATTGTCGTGGATTCCCAAGAGATTGAAGTAGTTCTTCAAAAGGAGAGATCGGAGACCGTAAAAGAGACACATATATTTGGTGGAATTAGTTAGTTTTATCGAAGAAGACACATAGATTGAAGGAGTATCAATGGATCCTCCAAGATAGCTGGATATTTTGCTCAGTTTACGAGAAGGGAATCAAAACTTCTATGGACTAACGCATGTGAAGAAAGATTTTAAAGGTCGAGGAGACATTTGAATGCTTGTCGATTTGGTTCTACCTAATCCCAGAGAACTATTTAGAGAATTTTATGCTTCACATTAAAATCTAGGATATGTGTTCATGCAAGGTTAGGAAAGTTGTGACTTACACCTCAAGGTAGTTGGGGACGCATTGAAAATTGCCCAACTCACGATTTGGTGCTAGCCGTAGTTAAAAAAAAATTGCTCGAGAATATGGAGGCACTTGCTACGATCAACGCCTTAGCAATCACAAGGACCCGAAGTATCCATTCGATAAAAAGGGGCTGAACATGAGACAGAAAGGTGACTAGAGTTTTTGAAGGAGTATGACGTCTAGTGTCGGTATCGTTCTACCTGGGTTACTAATAAACCCATTCCAAAATTCTTTGGACCATATCAAATTTCGTTTCGAGTTTGGTTCAATAGCTTGTCAACAAATTCTGCCATCCTTTCTTTCTAAATCTCCATGATATCTTCCATATGTCACGATCGCGAAAGTATGTCACCGATCCAGGCACGTCATCAAACTAAACCGGTCGGTGCAATTCAGAGAGAGTCTGATTTATGAGGAACTTCTCGCGAAGATCGAGAATAGAAGAATAAAGCAACACAAAGATATAGAGATCGCGTTTGTAAGGGTGATCTAAATAGACGTAACTAGAGACACGATCTGAGGGTAAGAAAATAAGATGAAGAAACACGTTAATGTTTAATCTAAGGGATGAAAATTTCGAGGACGAAATTTCTATTTGAAGGGAGTGTTGTAACATCCCGAAAAATACCTATTTGATCATAAATCATCATTTTATAATATTCTTAATTTTTAGGAATTTTTCTGGAATTTTTCTAAACGACAAATATTTTAATATCTTCCTCGTTTTGCGTGCACACCGAGTTGAGAATTGCTGAGGTCGTGTAACGCTCCAGGAAATTAATTATTTCGCCGCCAATAGTCATTTTCTAATATTTGTGATTTATGTGAATTTTTTGGAATTTTTCGGAAACGACGAATATTTTAATATATTCCTCGAATTCATCATTCGCATGAAACTCGAGCAGAGTTGTGAAAACGATGTAGCGCTTCAAAAATTGGAAAATTATATGACGAATAGTCGTTTTATAATATTTGCAATTTTTGGGAATTTTCTGGGAATTTTTCGGGAACCGTCGAATATTTTAATATATTCCTCGTTTTGCGTGCACGTGAGCGAGCGAATCGGAGAAACGCGATGTTTTCTCTCCGAGAACCTTGGACTATGGATAAGTCGACGGGGATCTTACTAAACCCGAGGCTTGACACAGTTTACGAGGTTTCATAATTTTCGAGAAATCTTAACAGTTACATTTAAATCAGTACAGCGAAAAATTCATCTGTCAGATTAATTAAATACTGATTTCTGTCAACTGTAACTATTATCTATTGGATAATAGTGTGTAATAAAAATACTATCACATTATCCTAATGTAATCTACTTTATGTCAAATCTATCCACTTTAATTCAAATTTAAGAGTATTTTAATCAAAGCTTCCTTAAGAAGCTTTGACCCCAAACTTTGACCACATGTTTAGCTTCCAAAGGAAGCCACTTTTCACTCACATTTCTCCCTCTCTCTTTACGTATCTGCAGCCCACAAAAGAAGAAAGAATTGGTTCTAATTATCCAAATAAATCATTAACTCATTTTCACCCAAAACACATTTTCTTCTTCATTTACGTATCCTTCTTCTTCCTTTCTTCTTCTAATATTTCTTTTCTCCTCTTCCTACACCATACGTCCAGCCACCCCATTAAATCCCAAACCTTCATAAAAATTTAAACCATTCACATTTTCTTGATCTCCTACTCCTCCTCTTCATCTTTTGTGCTTGGAGTTTTCAAGAAAGCTTCCATCTTCAACCACTTCTCAAGCCTTGAAGGTGAGCTCCCATGGCTGAAAAATTCCAGCCTTCTCCTTCCATTTTCGTTTCTGTTTTTCCTTGGTTTAATGGCCATTTTCTTCTTCTTTTACACATCATTTCATTGTTCTAACTTGGACCAAATTTTCTAGGGTTTTTGAGCTTCAAATCCGAAAATCAAGGGTGATTCTTGGAGTTTTCTTGGTTCATCAACTTGGTAAGAGGAAGATTAATCCTCCTCAACCTCTTTAGCAACTAGGAATCTTGTATTTAATTTTTGGAAGAAGAACCACATGGTGGTTGTTCTTGAAATTGCTTGAAATTGATTTCTTGAATGTGATTTTAATTTAGCTTTGAGTAGTTGATTGAGTGGTTGATTGGTTATGTAATTTTGTGATTGAAATCCATGCATGAATGCTGAAAATTTCTGGTTTTGGACCCTTGGAGTGCCACGGTTTTTGGCTCTGTTTTTGGGGCTGTTTTTGTGCTGGAAAATGAGTGGAAGTGATGCTTAATTTTTGATCAATGCATGGCTAATTTAATCAAGTAGTTAAGGTTGATTTAAATGGATAAAATTCTGGTTGTTGGAACCTTGAGTGAGTCACGGTTTTGGCTCTGTTTTTGGGGCTGTTTTTGTGCTGGAAAATGAGTGGAAGTGATGCTTAATTTTTGATCAATGCATGGCAAATTTAATCAAGTAGTTAAGGTTGATTTAAATGGATAAAATTCTGGTTGTTGGAACCTTGAGTGAGTCACGGTTTTGGCTCTGTTTTTGGGGCTGTTTTGGGGCTGGAAAATGGAGTGAATTGATGCTTAAATTTTGATCAATGTAAGGTTAATTAAATCAAGTAGTTAAGGGAGATTAAAGTGCTGAAAATTCTGGTTGCGGGACCATCACATGTGCCACGGTTTGGCTCTGTTTTGGGGCTGTTTTGGGGCTGGAAAATGGAGTGAATTGATGCTTAATTTTTGATCAATGCAAGGCTAATTAAATCAAGTAGTTAAGGGTGATTTAAGTGGACAAAATTCTGGTTGTTGGACCTTGGTGAGTGCCACGGTTTTGGGGCTGTTTTGAGGGCAGAATTTTGGTTGTCATTGTGTCAAGAATAATGCTAGGTAAATTAAGTAAAGGAAGACTCAACTAGTGAGAAGAAAATTGTAACCTAAAACCCTCTTGAGTGCCACGGTTTTGAGAGTTTGAAGGAGGGAAAGATGATAAATTTGAGGTGTCAAGACTTGAATTAATCAAGTAATTAAGAACGTAGATTGATAGCAGGAAACTTGCAACACTAATCGTCATGATGGATTGTGGTTAAGGCTTAGGAAATGAGCTAAAGTTGGAAGGTAATTATAAGAATCAAAATAACAAGTAAATGAACCAATGAGATAAATTTCATAAGACTTGGAGACTTTGGAAATCCATAATGGACCTAAAATGTGTTCCTTGAATTATAAATTGATATTATGTTGATATTGGGTTCTTTTTGGATGCAAATATGCTTATCGCACTCTCTTGATCAAATGTGGTATGTTATGCCATTGTATGGATTGTGATCATACATGTTTATGCATAGAGTCCTATGCATTGTGAAATTGTGGTATGTTATGCCATTGTATGGATTGTGATCATACATGTTTATGCATAGAGTCCTATGCATTGTGAATGTCCGTGTGGACTGTTATAAGGCCAAGTTGCCTAGGAGATTGAACACACCTTTGTGCGGGTGCGAATAGACAAGTGTGGGTCGTGTGATGACCTCGGGGGCGTCGGGGTGCGGGTCCCTCACATGGACAGTTTAGAGCTCCTCTGTGCCGTGGGGCAAACCGATGCAAACACACCGACGATCCGGACGTGACACTGTCCTATGTCGTGATCGAGCGATTTGTCAGTGCAATGCCATGATCGTGCACGTGGAAATTATTGATGAATAGCACATTGGCCTCGGCAGCCGAGTCACTGACACGTCTCCTGATCTTTCTCTCCGACCGTTTGAGTCTAGCTCCATGGAGTAGGAAATTGAATGTTGTGTCCATGCATCATGGAATATTCGGCATCCGAGAATTATTGTTTACCCGATATTTAAGCTCGTCGTCGAATTTAATTGCCTGGATATTATGAATTGTTCATTACCTTTATTAATGTTTGCACTGACGGTTATCTGTTTAAAAGCTTATTTATTGCTTCTACGTGCTACGTGGGCGTTATGCGCCGTTCGGTTCTTGGTTTCTTTGTATTGGTATTGATGGTAGGATATCTTACCTCTTTCGTGTTTTCTATATTTTTGTATTTCTGTTTTATGTTTATAATGATAAAAGATCATGAGGAAGATAAAGAGGGATCACACCTTGGTTGATTGGATTGGGCGTTTGGACAAGGTTTCTTCGGCTACGTACGAGTGCAGTTGCGTGGAGGCATTGATGCGACTTGTTGATTGGGACTCTCGAAGCGTCGTATGTGTATATGGGGTTGCGGCTTTTTGTACGCTAGTAGTACCTATCCCTGGGTCACTACTTTTCCCCCTTTTAGTGTTTTATTCCCGCTGTATTTTATTGGACTCTGTAATTGTTATGTTCTATGTCATCAATGATTTGTGTAAATTGACTATATATATATGTATAAGAGATATGATTTTATTTCAGTGGTTGTATCATGGCTTGAATATATTTATATTTCATTCGAGGCTCATATTTTCTACCTATGCAAATTGTCAAAAAAAAATATAGACTCTTGAGAATTTAAGTTACTGTTATCATGATGTGATGTGACACACTTGGATTTAGTAACTGTGGTGTAATGACGATTATGCTCCGGTTGCTACACCAAGGGGTGTTACAATCAGAGTATGAGCAGTCCATAACCAGTCAGAAAAGTATCCAAATACATATTAGAATCAATAATCATATCAATAATCATATAGGAAACATCAAAAGAACTAATTGATTTTATATAAATATTGTTTCAATCATATACAACCAAATATCAGAAAAACAAAGAAACTATCATGGCAAAGGTCCATGATCACTATCATTGGCCTCACTGTCACTCTCCATATCTTCAGCAATATCACCAAGGTCCACATCATCGTCTCCGGTGTCAAGATCATCCTCGGAACCAAGGAGCTCCTCATCATCAGCAAGAACTCCAGCGGGAGTGGCAGAGGGATCAGCAAATGATAGAGGAGCAGCAGGAGGGGCAGATGAGGTGGTAGGTGCAGTGTGTCTGGGGCCCTATAGAAGCGAACGAATAGCAGCAAGCTCCTAATCGGAGTAGTCCATCCTCAGCTCCAAGTGATCCAACTTTTGCTCAATCTGGTCCATCCGGGCTTCCACAGTGGTTGCGAAACTACACATTTCCTAAAGTAGGAGATCCAATGTGGCTGAAGCTGGTGGAGCTGGTGCAGCCTGCTGGTCCTCATCCTCATCATCACTCTCCGGACCATGAGGGATATGCATGTAGGTGCCGTGGGCCAGATAATACCATCGCCCATCGACCTTACTTAGCTGAAGCTTCTTCAGTGTGTGCAAACCAATGGATTGGGGGCCCTTAAAGCTGGTATCCTTGGATTCCTCAGCCAAGGAGATGCGACAGTGTTCCAGGATGGCTGTCACTAGCATGGCATATGGAATAGCAGAGTTCTTCTTCTTTTTCACATTCAGCATGTGCTGAATAATGTAATTGGCCCAGTTGATTGGCCTGCCAGTGGTCATGGCCCACAAGACCACCACGTCATCTCGCAATACTTGAGAATAATTCCCGCATCTGGGAATCAAGCCTCGAACCACTAGATAATGGAGTACCCTATTCTCTATTGTCAGCCCAGTCGCCATTACTCTTTTGTTGTTCCTTGGAAGCACGTAACCAGAGCGAATCAGGGACGTTAAAGCGCTCTTATACTCAAACTCAACTCACCAAGCATTTTCATTTCCATAGAAGCTTGTCCCAGCATAGGTTAGCTTGGCCAGCCTATACCATTCTTCCCGAGAAATTTTAATCTGAGTCTTCCTTACTTCAGAGATCAGGCAATGATCTTCATACCTCAGGTTGGCATAGAACACATGAACCAAGTTGGGATAGATGGCCTTTTGGATGCTGAAGAACCCAAGCAAACCCAGCCTCTCATTCAACTGAAAGCTCTCCAGGGGTTCACTTGTGCAGAAGGATTGTGTAAGATACCTTGGCGAGATTAACTTCCTCAATTGGAAGTTCTTTCTAAAGAGCTCAGCCTTCTTGGTGGTGGAGAAGTGCCTCGTGAGGTCCAAGCCAGAAATGTTACGTGGAGGAGCACTGGAGGATTCTCCCATAGTGGCCCCTGTTCTTGCACATTTGGCACGTTGGGTTTGGTCAGCCATTGATGATTAAAGGTGTATGGGTGAGTGTTTGAAGGTGTGTGAGTGGTGTTTGGAGGTGTTTGGAGGTGTGTGGCTAGTGAGGGATGAAGAGGAGAAGCACGAAGTTAGTGGGTGGAGAATGGGTGGGCTTTGATGGGATTTGATGGTTGGGTTGTGTTAGGAGAGGGATTTCGAGTAAGAGGGAGGTGAAATGGAAGGATTTGGTGGAGTATGGAGTGAGAATGGGAACCTTTGGAGGAGAGGGCTTTGTGGGAGAAGAGGAGAGGAAATGAGAAGTTTCAGAATGAATGACCTTTCGCGTGTCAGAAAACCTTTTAAAACCCCTCTGTAATCGATTACATGGGTTGTGTAATCGATTACCAGCTTTCTGTTTGCCCCTGCAATCGATTACAATATCAGTGTAATCGATTACCAGCCTTCTGTTTACCCTTGTAATTGATTACAATATCAGTGTAATCGATTACCATGCTTCTGGGAACCTTGTAATCAATTACATTATTTGTGTAGTCGATTACTTGAGTTCTGGGTTCATTATAATCGATTACTAGTGTGGTGTAATCGATTACTTGTTTGACAGAACCTTTGTAATCGATTACAAAGGTCTTGTAATCGATTACCAGCCTACTAAAACACAGATTTTGCATTTCAAATAGTTAAGGATCAATTTTAAACCTTTCAAATTAGTTCCAAAGCTTCTCAAATCAATTCCAAACATCATGCAAGCATATAATTCACATAGATTGTGATTCAAAACATATAATTATGCAAAATTACTACTTTTACCAAGAGTTACCCTTTTTGGATGGTTTTGTGAGATTTTTGAGCTTCTTGGAGATCATTGACATGAGGAAGCACCTGCAAAACAACTTAGGGGGAATCTCCGACACTCAAGTCAATATTGGATCAAAAAATTAAAAATTATACAGCAAAAGGACATAATTATGCAGAAAAATGTATGTTTATGCAGCTGTTTGCATTTTTTTGCAGCAAGACAATGTATTTATCCAGCAATTAGCTTATGCATGATTGATCTAATATGCCAAGTTCATTCCTTATATAATAGAAGGCTTCTTTTGCCAAAGGTTTAGTGAAAATGTCTTCTAGTTGCTTAGTGGTTTCCACAAATTCAAGCATGCAATCACCCTTTTGAACATGATCTCTTATGAAATGATGCCTACTTTCAATGTGCTTTGTTCTTGAGTGTAAAACGGGATTTTTAGACAAGTTAATTGCACTAGTGTTATCACATCTTATGGGGATGTGATCCAGCTCAAGACCATAGTCTAGAAGTTGTTGCTTCATCCAAAGGATTTGAGCACAACAACTTCCAGCTGCAACATATTCAGCTTTAGCTGTTGACAATGCCACACTATTTTGCTTCTTGCTATGCCAAGAAACTAATGAGCTTCCAAGCAAGTGGCATGTCCCACTAGTACTCTTCCTATCCATTTTGCACCCAGCAAAATCAGAATCGGAATAACCAATTAGGCTACATGAAGCACCCTTGGGTACCACAATCCTATTTGTGAAGTGCCTATTAGATATTTCATAATTCGTTTTACAGCACTTAGGTGTGATTCTTTAGGATTTGCTTGACATCTAGCACACATGCATACACTAAATATGATATCCGGTCTACTTGCGGTAAGATAAAGGAGTGAGCTAATTATACCTCTATACTTAGTGATTTCTACCGATTTACCTCCTTCATCCTTATCCAAGTAGCAGGAAGTTCCCATTGGTGTAGCTATTTGCTTTACTCCTTCCATTCCAAACTTCTTGAGCAACTCCTTACAATATTTGGATTGACTTATGAAAGTCTCATCCTTTGTTTGCTTGATTTGAAGGCCAAGGAAGAAGTTGAGCTCACCCATCATGGACATCTTAAACTCACTTTGCATAATATTGACAAATTCTTTACAAAGAGAGTCATTAGTAGCACCAAATATAATGTCATCAACATATATTTGAACAGGTAGAATGTCATGCTTTTTATGATTGATGAAGAGAGTGATGTCAACCTTTCCCCTAGAGAAGTCATTTTCCAAAAGGAACTTACTCAACCTTTCATACCAAGCTTTAGGAGCTTGTTTCAAGCTAGACAATGCCTTTTTAAGTTTAAAAACATAGTTGGGTAGTTCAAAGTTTTCAAAACTGGGAGGTTGATCCACATACACTTCCTCTTGGATAAAACCATTTAAAAAGGCACTTTTGACATCCATTTGAAAAAGTTTAAAGTCCATGATGCAAGCATATGCAAGTAACATTCTAATGGCTTCTAGTCTAGCTATGGGGGCATACGTTTCTTCATAATCTATACCTTCTTCTTGATTATAACCCTTAGCTACAAGCCTAGCTTTGTTTCTTATTATTAAGCCTGTTTCATCAAGTTTGTTCCTAAAAACCCATTTGGTGCCAATTATGGGATGATCATTGGGCCTTGGAACTAATTCCCAAACTTGATTCCTCTCAAATTGGTTTAGTTCATCTTGCATGGCCAAGATCCAATGTTCATCATTAATGGCCTCATTTATGTTTTTAGGTTCAACTTGAGAAACAAAAGTCATATGATTACATGCATCTCTAAGAGAGTTACGATTGATTACCCTTTTTGATACATCACCTATCACTTTGTCAAGAGGATGATATCTTGATGTTCTCCATTCCTTGGGAAGATCCATGATTTGAGAGTCCTCTTGTCTTGGGGAATCATATGAGCTTTCTTCTTACTTCTTGACTTCTTTTTCTTGATTTCCTAGGTGAGTTCTTGCAAAGATTTCTACAACATCATCAACAAGCTCCTTTCTTAGCTCGTTTGGGTTAGTTTCATCAAATGCAACATGTATGAACTCTTCTATGGTCATAGTTCATTTGTTATAAACCCTAAAGGCCTTACTATGCATAGAATAACTAAGAAATATTCTCTCATTAGATTTTGCATCAAACTTCCCCAAGTTATCCTTTTCATTATTTAAAATAAAGCATTTACATCCAAAAACATGAAAATGTGAGACATTTAGTTTCCTTCCTTTGTATAATTCGTAGGGGGTTTTCTTTAAAATTGGCCTTATTAGAGCCCTATTCATAACATAACACACGGTGTTAATGGCATCTGTCCAAAAATACTTAGGAAGGTTAGCCTCATTAAGCATAGTTCTTGCCATTTCTTCTAAAGATCGATTTTTCATTTCTACAACACCATTTTGTTGTGGTGTTCTAGGGGCTGAAAATTATGCTTAATGCCATGTTCATCGCAAAATGTTTCAAATTCACCACCATGATCACTTCTTATGGATTCAATACAAAAACCTTTTTCGTTTTGGATAACTTTAGCAAGCTTTTTGAATGATTGAAAAGCATCATTTTTGTGAGATAAAAACAATGTCCATGTAAACCTAGAAAAATCGTCCACAATCACTAAGGCATAGTAATTCCCACCAAAGCTCATAGTTCTAAAAGGACTAAAAAGATTCATGTGCAAAAGTTGTAGAGGTCTAGAAGTTGAAACCACATTTTTAGCTTTAAAAAAGACATTTACTTGTTTTCCCTTTTGATATGCATCACAAAGTTTATCTTTTTCAAATTTGAGCTTTGGAAGACCAATTACTAGTTCTTTAGAAACTAATTAGTTTAAGTGATCCATGTGAATGTGAGCAATTCTTCTATGCCATAACCATGAATCATTTTCTCTAGTCATAAAGCATTTAGCATCATTTGAGGAAATGTCATCAAGGCTAATCATATATATGTTATTGATCGTATGACCAACAAACTTAACATACTTATCATCCTTACCCTCAATTATGCAACAATTTGAATCAAATATTACTCTATTCCCCTTATCACACAATTGACTAATACTAAGCAAGTTATGTTTGATTCCTTCAACAAGTAAAACATTATCAATGGATGAGGAAAGAATTTTACCAACTTTACCGACTCCAAGGATCTTTCCTTTGTTGTTGTCATCATAAGTCACATGTCCACTCTTCTTAGGAACAAGGAAGGAGAACTTGGAGCCATCACCGGTCATGTGTTTGGAGCATCCACTATCAAGATACCATCTTGAACTTTGGACTTCAAGCACACCTACAACACACATTCAAGTTTTAACATTTGGTCCCCAAAATGTCTTGGGTCCTTGTGTGTTAGAAATAGGCACGGTGCCTTTAGGAACCCAAACCATTTTAGTTCCTACTTTGGTGTTTCTTTTCTTTCTAGTATTACATATAGATGGACTATGTCCTTTCTTTCCACAATGAAAGCATTTGATAAAGGGGGTACTTGATGTTCTAGATGGAACAAAGAAATTATTGTAGGATTTTTATGGTTATTTGGATTATATCCCAAACTGACTTTTTGAAAAACATACCTTTGTTTCCCTAGTAACATATTCAAATTATCCCTTCCCAAAATAAATTTTGCAAGAGTCCTTTTCAAGTCCTCAATTTCAATTTCATATTCTTTACATGAAGAACAAGATGAGGGTGTGGGTACATTTTCATATGAAGAACAAATCATGCATGATGAGTTGGCATCAATAAGTCCTAGAGTCTCATTTTCAACTTTGAGTTCTTCAATCTCTTTAGTTAAAATAGAAATTTTGTTAGTCATTAAGGAGATTGTTTTGTTGGAAGTTAAAACCATTTTAGTGAATCTCATGGATTCATTATGTAATTCTTAAAATGCATCTTGCAATTCACTATATGAAGGAGATAGTTCTAGATTAGATGAGGTTATTACGGTTTCACTTTCTGCTTCTTATTCTCCATTTGCCATAAGGCAAAGGTGGGCTTCCTCATCCTTCGAATCATTGGAGGAGTCCATATCGTTGTCTTCCCATGCAATGTATGCCCTCCTTCCTTTTCTTTCCTTGAAGGGCGTCTTTTCAAATTTCTCCATCTTCTTTTGATAAACCGAACATTCCATCTTCATATGCCTTGATTTTCCATATTCATAGCAAGTTGGAGTAGATGAAGTTCCTTCTCCCTTGTGAAATGACTTCTTAGGAGGAAAATGAGGTCTTCTTTGATTTCCTTTCTTCTTGAGAAATCTTCCAAACTTCTTCATAAGGAGGCTAAAATTTTCTTCATTCATCTCAATGTTGTCAAGATCATTTCCTTCATCTTCATCTTCATATTCAATTGAGGAAGAAGTAGCTTTGAGAGTAATCCCCTTTTTCTTCTTATCTTACTCCTCATTTTGACTTAGTCGATTTAGCTTTAACTCATGCTCTTGAAGCTTTCCAAAGAGAGTGGCTAAGGTTATTGTGACAAGATTTCTTGACTCCGATATGGCCGTCACTTTGGGTTGCCAACTCCTACTCAAGCATCTCAAGACTTTGTTAATAAGATCTTCATTGGCAAAGGTTTTTCCCAATGAAGCAAGATGATTAACTATATAAGTAAAATGTTTTTGCATTTCTTGAATGCTTTCCCCTTGGTTCATTCTAAACAATTCATATTCATGGGTGAGTGTATTTATTTTAGATCTTTTTACCTCACTTGTACCTTCATGGGTTACTTGCAATGTATCCCACATTTCTTGAGCGGTCTTACAATTTGACACCCTAAAGAATTCATCATACCCTAAAGAGGTAGTAATGATATTCTTGGCTCTCAAGTTGTATTGAACCTTTTTCTTGTCATCATCGGTCCATTTATTTCTTGGTGTATTTGTTCTAACACCATCAACTAGACGTGTGTGGACAAAAAGACCATTTTCAACGGCATCTCACATATCAATATCAATAGCTTCAATAAAAATCTTCATCCTTTCTTTCCAATATTCATAACCATCCCCATTGAAAAAGGGAGGCCTATTTATAGAAGAACCTTCATTAGAAAAACCATTTGAAGCCATCTTTACTCTTGAAGTGGCTAAGCTTTTTATACAAGAGTCTAGCTCTGATACCACTTGTTACTAAGTGGCTTCAATACTCAAGAGGGGGGTGAATTGAGTTTATAAAACAAGTTCGCAATTCTTTCGCAAAACACTTGGCTATTGAATTTCGTCGAAGCTATTGACTATTTGAAATGAATGAATTGATAAGAACAATAGATATTGGTTAATAACCAACCAAGAGAGAAGTAATCAAGTAAGAATACAAGCAATGCACAAATATAAAGAGAAGGGTTTAGAGAATCAAACACAATAATTTATCCTAGTTCGGCCACCAATCCACTTGTGACCTACGTCCAGTCCTCAAGCAACCACTCGAGATTTTTCACTATATCTTCAAGCTTCAATAGGTACTTGACTACCTTTACAAACTTGAGCACTCAACTCCTTGGGATGCCTTACCCTTGAGCTTGAGTCTCTTCAAACAAATGGATGCCTCACCCTTTACAATATGGAAGGATACCTCACCCTCTCTTTACAAAGCAATCAAGGTTGATATAAAGAAGCTCTCTCTAGAGTAAATGATATAAATTGAAGCTCTAAGAATGCTCACAAAGGATATCTCAAAGATTAGTCAAAAACAGAGCAAAGAGTGATTTCAGAGATTGATTCTCGTTTTGATGTATTACTAAGATGTTTCAGGTTAAAGAGCAACCATCAATGATGCCCCAATAACCGTATTTAAAGCTCATTCATTAAAAGAACCGTTGGAGGGTGGTTGAAGTCAAGCATTTAATGCATCTAATATAGCCGTTAGGCATGTCAGAACACTGGTAATCGATTACAGGGTTTTGGTAATCGATTATATGGAAGATAGAACATGTTCTTGGCTTTCTGGGCTTGTGGTAATCGATTACATGACTTGTGTAATCGATTACACACCTTCTGACTTCATGGTAATCGATTACAATATTGATGTAATCGATTACATGGACCTTTGAACGTGTTCTTGGCTTTCTGGGCACATGGTAATCGATTACATGACTTGTGTAATCGATTACACGCCCTCTGACTTTTTGGTAATCGATTACATGGATGATGTAATCGATTACAAGGCTTCTGTTTAGCTTGTAATCGATTACTTAACATTGGTAATCGATTACACTATACTTTAAACTCATTTTTCAAGCCTGAAAGAGGATTCATGTCATTCTTAACTTTAGAAAACATGGATTTGAACAATATTGAACTTTGTTTGGCATGATCCGTGATTAAAGATAACTTCTTTTTAGAAAGTGATCTTTGGAAAACATATTGATTAAAATCATATTTGAAAAACCATTTGAGATATCTTGAGATCATTTAACATTGATATTCTAATGCCAATATCTAAACCTCTTGATTTCTTCCTTTGATCTTAGTTTTCTCTTTTGCTCTTGATCTTCATCTTTGTCGTTGTTATCATCAAAAACCAATTGACATGCTTCAAAACACATGCATTCACAATTATAAGCAATAGTAAGAATCAATAAAACAGGCAGGTCGCAATAATGTCTTAAGCAATTAGCACAATAACCAGATAATTATTACAGAAATAAATTAGATATTCTCTCAGTCACAATGTTCATGCTTAACAATTTATGAGACCGACAATGAACAGTGCACAATGCATTATGATACCACAAATCCTACTCCATGGAGCTAGACATCAACATTTTCGAAGTGAATGATCAAGGAGTAATGCCAGTATATCGTTAGCCTTAAAAATAGTGTGCTTCATCTTATAAAATAGTTGCGCAAACGGCTTATACATGGTACCTCAACAGTTGATTGCGAGATAGGACAGCGTCCCGGTCCAGATCATCAGTGTGTTTGCATCGGTCTACCCCACGGCACAGAGGAGCTCTTAACTATCCATGATGAGGCACCCGCACCCCGATTGGGGGTGTGAGGGGGGAAAATTTGGCTTCTCATGCAAGCCAAGGGGTAAGGTGGTCTTTTGGCCAAAGCTTCTCAAAGAATCTTCTTAATTAGGGTACAAAATTTGAATTAAAGTGAGCTTGATTGGACATAAAATAGATTGCATTAGGATAATGTGATAGAGTTTTTATTACATGCTATTATCCAATGGATAATTACTACAGTCGATAAAAGTCAGTATTAATTTATCTGACAGATAAATTTTACACTATGTTTTGTTATTTTGTCTGTTAGATTTTCTCGAAAAACATAAAATCTCGTAAATCGTGTCCAGCCTCAGGTTTAGTAAGATCCCCCGTCAACATTTTCACAGATCAAGGTTCTCTGAAAAATATCTCATTTTCCCGGGCCCACTCTATTTGTACGCAAAACGAGAAATAATGTTAAAAGATTCCACGTTCTCAGAAAAATCCAGAAAAATTCACAACAATCCCAAATATTATAAAATGATCATTTATCATGAAATTATTAATTTTCGGGATGTTACCCTGGCTTCGCTCAGTGCGCACGTAAAACAAAAAATAATATTAAAATATTCCACATTCTCAGAAAAATACAAAAAATTCTCAAAAATCACAAATATTATAAAATGACTATTTATCCTAAAATTATCAATTTTTGGGATGTTACAGAATGTCATGGCCTAAGCCACTTGTTTCAGCTACAAGAAGTGAAAAATGACATTCACATGACCAAGGACAAGTGGGCTGTCGCATGTGCTCCAAATCATGCATGATGACACCTTGTTTTTGCTTGCAAAATTATGCAGCCAAGTGGACAACATACACCTCTTTACATCATGCAAAGTGACATCTTTCAAGCCTCCTTTCAGGTTAGAAATGGCATGGTAGCCGAGCTGCATCATCGATTATTGCTCTAATACCATAATGGGGTTTCAACAGATGCTATACGAATCAGACTTTTTCCCTTTTCTCTTAGGGGGAAAGCAAAGAAGTGAATTCACTCGGAAGCCCCAAATTCACTCACCACATGGGACTTAATAGAACATGCTTTCTTGGACAAGTATTATTCGATTGGAAAAATAATCAAGCTCTGTCAAGATATCACTACCTTCTCTCAAAAGGAAGATGAATCTCTTTATGAAGCATGAGAGATGTAACACCCTTCTCAGGGTATCACATTTCCGACTCCCAACTCATAATCTGTAAAGAAGTTCGTAAAAGGTTTGAGTTATAAAAGGTGGGTTTTAAAATTTCTTTTCACGAAAACATAAATTTACTAAAATCCATAAGTATTACTGAAAATATATTTAATATACAATATTGACACCAATTAATATTTAACAATTTAAAGAGGAATATAAAACTAACAGAAAACTCTCTCTTTTTAACAAGCAAACCCTATGACGGTCCTACTTAATAGCACGGTACAATACTAACGAGAAAACTTAACATACTTATTCCTTCTTGTATCCATCTTGATGCATCAGACATCTGTTCCTTGTCAATACTGCACGCTATCGAATCTGGAATGGTCATTCTCTGATGTTGTCACCAATTTCAGAATATCTACCACCCGTCATGTCTAAGACAACTCGTTCTATCTATTATATATATATTTTTTAATAATACAAACACAGCAAAACAATATAACAAAGAGGTGAGATCACCTACGCCAATACCAATATGGTAGCATAGAGATAACACAACAACATATCACACAGATATATCATACCATCAACATTAATTAATTATCATCATCAAATCATTTATCAGCTCAAATATCATTCAATATTTATGGTGATACCCTCATTATTATCCAATTATCATCATCATTATCCAAGTATTTCAACAGTTCAATTATCATAACCAATGCTCAATAATAATACATATGTTATGCATGTGCACATAGACTCAATGTTCCTACTCCATGGAGCTAATACTCAGTTCGGAGAAGTCGATCCGAAAGATCTGTCGGTACCAAAATGCCTCAGACCACGTGTTATAATTCTTATTTGTATTTGCACATCTAGTATATACACGACAGTCTTTACTAGATCGTGATTAAGAATAGTGTCTCGGTCAGGATCATCTGTGTGTCGCGTCAGTCTAACCCACGGTACAGAAGAGCTACCAACTGCCCATATAGGCAACACGCACCCCGATGCCCCCAAAGTCAACAAGTGACTTACAATACGCATATCGCACCCACTCAAGAGGTATACGTCTCTCCTAGGCAAATAGTCTCATACAGTCCATTGGACCTTTCCAATGCATGTTCAATGCACCAATGCCAATCATAGGCAAAATTCATCATTTTCTCATATAGTGTTCATACACTAATTCATGCATATAAAATGCACCAATGCCAATCACAGGCAAGATTCACAATTTCATATTCAGGGTCCACACACGGGCCCATTCTCAGTTCAATTTCATAATCTCATAATCAGGGTCTACACACTGGCCCAACAGTAATCATACTGTATTTTCAATAGCGAAATCATATCGCGTTTTTATAGTCACAAAACATTTTCATCTTGTTTTCACAATTGCGTAACATTTCTGTTACGTTTTCACAATTCCGCAACACTTCTGTTGCATTTTCAAATTATGTATTGATTTTTCAACGTTTTCTCAATCACGTAAAAATATTTACACGTTACTCAAATCGCGTAGCGATTTTCCACCATTTTCTCAATCGCGTAACTTAAAAATCATACTTTTAAGTCGCGTAAACCATTTTCCATCATTTTCAAAATATTTAAACGATTTCCAAATCATGTAGAAATATTTCAACATTTTTCAAATCGCGTAGCTTAAAATTCATGTTTTTAAGGCACGTAAAACATTTTTCATCATTTTACAATCACTTAAAATATTTCTCAATATTCCAAACTTTATTTTGGACTTTCAAACAAATCAATATCATTTCCAACATCATTTTTCACATTTCTCCTTTAAGAAATCATTTTCTCAAAATAATATGACTTTTCACATTATTTTCCACATTTTCTTACTCAAAAAAAAATCATTTTCACAATATATTCCACAAATTCATAATTCTATTGAATTAAATCAATGTTTCTAACTTTAAAAATTACTAACGTTCTCCAAAACTCAAAGGATGAGTTACACGTTAGAAAATATCAAATCACCATTATATTCTCCATTTTTCTCAAATCAATTCTAATATCATTTCTCTTCAAAATAAATTGAGGTTCAAACACTTTCAACCTCTCTTTTCCATTTACATACGAAAATCCTATTTTCTCAAGTGTTAAAACACTCTGATTCCCTTTCCAAATTCCTTGTACTAAATCAAACTATATTTCCACTTTGTTTCCATAAAATCAAGGCATTACAAGCCTTCAAAAATGTGGACATGACTATTGAAATCATCAAAACATTTTTCCTTCTAAGTCAATATGGTTTTACACAAACAAAACCATTAAAAATCATTTACAAAAACTATGAGACTCATGGTCTTTAAAATCAAATTATTTGTTCATTTTCATTTTTTACTTTCTTTGCAAATCCTTAAAATCATCAACTCATTGCTCTTTTCATTTAAAACTCATGATTTGTAAAATACTTGAAATATTCTTATTTAAAAATGTCCTTGGGTTCCATTAAATTCCATTCTTGTTTTAACACAAAATAAATCAATAAAAATTCTTCTCAAAACCGTGAACCATACTTCTTGAAAAACAAATCCTTTGTTTATTTTCCTTGATTTTCTAATCATCCAATTTTATCATTCATGAAAATATTAATTTGTGAATACCTATTTTGAGGTGTCTTGGCCGAAATCCTCTTGGTCTTTGGAACCAAAAATCAATTTCCTTTCCATCATCAAATCATGACATACAAATACATATTCAACATATATATCTCAAGCATGCCATAATCAAAGCAATAAATCATGCAAATCATATAAAGCATGAGCAAATAAATTAAACACATAAACACCCACAAATTATTACATGACCATGGATATGAATCCTCACATGGATTCACCATCCATCAAATACTAAACCATCTCTCACCACCATACTTGGTTGGTGAGATAAATCTCCCTCTTACCTCTTGAAGAACCTCAAAAGCTTCTTGTTTTGCTTCTTTTTCCAAGCCCTTCACCACCAAGGGCTTCTCAAATACAAAACAAAATGCAAGTTAATTAACATATCAAGCTTGAACAAGATAAACCCTTAGAACATGAAGAAGAGAGAAGAAATGAAGTTTCCTTACACTTCACCACAAATACCCTATAACTTTGATTTTGAAGAAAGTCCATGAAGATGAATGATTTAGAGGAAGTCTCTAACATGAAAGTTGCTTAGAATATCATGTAGATTCAAGATCTATGGTTGGATGAAAATAAAAGAGATTGGATAGTGATTTTGGGTGAATGGCCGAATGGTTCCTCTTAAAGAACAAGGTTGGAGTTTTTTTTGATTTTTTTTGAAAGAAAGGCTTCTTAAACTTGGTTAAGATAAAGAATGAAGTAAAAACACTTAGTTTTCCTTCCACCAATTTCGTGGATCTCCATAGGAAAATCCCTAAAAATCATAAACAAATGTTACAATCAATAACAAGTGTAGAAATAGGTAAACCATGGTTCAAGCATGGCTTAGAAAATTAAAACTTGAAGTTTGGGTGAAGAGATAAGAACTTTACCGTTTATGATAGAAACTTGAAGCTTGGATTTGAAACTCAAGATGAATGATTTTGTGAAAACTCATAACTAGAGATGTTCTTAGAATGGTGTTTCGGTTTAGGAAATGTGTTTAGATGAAATTTTAGAAGCTTGGAGACATGGTTTCTAGGTGTTGGCCGAAACTTGCTTGGAGAAGAGGTGAAGAGAAAAATTTGATAACTTAGCCTCTTGAATTTGATCAATAATGACCAAGAATGGAAACAATGGTCATGAAACCATGCTATGCTCTAAAGCATGCACCAAAACCATCCCCCCCTCCATGCATTCTCCTAAGAGTGCAAAATGAATCAATAATGATTCATAATGACTAAGACCTCTAATAATGGTCTTCAAACTTTCCTTTAACTCCTAAAACAAGCACAAAAACCATCCCCCCCTCCATCCATGCATTCAACAAAGTTGTCATCTTTTCTAGCCACCATTTAGAGCCATTTAAGCCATTGATTAGATCAATGGTTAGGATTTAGGTAGACTTTTGATTAGAAGACTTAATCTAGGCCATGAGATTTTTCCTCCTTGAAATCCTAGCCATTAGATGCATCTCCAAAAATGAAGGGTCAAGATTTCTCCTTCTTACTTTCAATCCAAGGGTCATAATTAGTCATAGCCATTTTAGAAGACCAAATCTCCACCATTGATTAAATCCACATCCAATGGTCATAAATGATCTATCTCTACTTTTGATTAAATCCAAATCCAACAGTCACAAATGGTCCTAGCCACTTTATAAGATCAAATCTCCACCCTTGATTAATTCTTCATCCAATGGTTATAAATGTTCATAGCCATTTTATTAGACCGATTCTACACCGTTGATTAAATCGACGATTGATATTAAAGTCTTCAATATTAGACTTGCTTCCTATTGGTCCGTCAAAAAGTTATCATAACCACTAATGTTGACTTAACAGTATAATTTCTATTTTAATCTGTTAAAACTCCACGAAAGAATATATTTACTGTACTTTTATCGCCCAATAATTAAATACAGTACAAAACACAGTACAATAAATTTTCTAAACTGTTTTCCGGATTCAGGTTTAATAAGATCCCCCGTCTCCGTCTAAACAGTACAAATTTTCTATGCGTAGAAAAATTTTCACTTTTTGGGACCATTGGGGCCCACAAACAGTCCAAAAACAATCAAATAAACATAAAAATTTATAATTATCCACAAAAATCACAAATATTAGAAAACGTATGAAAATCAAGTCAGATTGTTAAAAATAATTAACAATCAAGAGAAATAAATACCTAAAGATTTTCCTTGGCCCGAAAATTATTATTTTCCTGACATGGAGTAAATCACTCAAAACGATCAAATACGCTGACGGAATACTCAAAATAATTTTACAGTACACAGAAATCACTAAACAGTAGAATTCTGTTAACTGTCAAAATTACTGTCAACTATTTAGGAAATTTGGGGTGTTACAATACTCCCCCTCTAAAAAGAAATTTCGTCCTCGAAATTTAATAAACCTGATTTCACATCCTCAGAATAAATATGGATATTGTTCTTTTATCTTATCCTCCAACTCTTATATTGCTTCTCCACTTACATCATTCTAAACGATTTTAACCAATGAAATCTCTTTATCTCTCATTCAACTTCCCCTGATCTAACAGATATCTCAGATTCCTATAATTACTGAATATGTTAAATTTTACTTCATAAAGAAAGTATCTCCATACTTCTAATACAAACTTTACAGCTACCAACTTTCATTCTTGCGTAGAATAGTTTTTCTCGTGTACCTTCAATTTCCTTAAAACATACAGTATAACTCTTTTATTCTGCATAAGCACATATCTTAAACTCCGATGTAATGCGTCACTGTTTACCTCTAATGGTTCATTGGAACTAGACAGAACTAATACCAGATAAGTA
Source organism: Ormosia emarginata (assembly GCA_029884605.1). NCBI lineage: Eukaryota > Viridiplantae > Streptophyta > Magnoliopsida > Fabales > Fabaceae > Ormosia > Ormosia emarginata. Next base: position 3,690,325 of record JAQQTP010000063.1, read on the forward strand.
ATTAAACACATTTTCAACCTTTAACGGATCAATCGCAATTCCTTCCTTAGAATTACGGAACCCAAAACTAAACTTCATCCATTCAGAATTCACATCTCAACAACTTAGCATATAATCACTTCTCTTCTAGAACTTGGAAAAATCACACGAAGATTTCAGTATGTTTCTCATAATTTCGAAAATAGATCAGAATGTCATCAATGTTAGTCATGGCAACCATCACCCAAGAGGGGGTGAATTGGGTGATTACAAATTTTAATGCAACTTTGAGAAATTAATCATTTTGAATCACTCAAGTAATAAATGCAGCGGAACATGCATAACAAAGGTACAACTATTATAGATTACTCAAATGCAACTTGGGATATATGATGAATTAAGCAAATGAGCTAGATATCAAGTTCATAGAATCAAATCACCAAGATGACAAGATATGCAATAGATAAATTTACTACACTAAATACTGAAATTAAAGAGTGTAGGGAAGAGAGAATCAAACTCAAAAATTTATCTTGGTTCAGCCACTAACCACTTGTGGCCTACATCCAGTCCCCAAGCTTAACTTGAGATTTTCTTCACTATCTCCTAGACTTCACGGGTTCTAGGAAAACCTTTGTACAAACAAGAGCACTCCTCACACGTTGGGATACCTCACCCCTGTGCTAGAGCCTCCAATTCTTCAAGCTTCACAGGTTCTTGATGACCTTTACAAACTTGAGCACTCAACTCCTTGGGATGCCTCACCCTTGAGCTTGAGTCTCTTCAAACAAAGGGATGCCTCACCCTTTACAATTTGGAGGGATATCTCACCCTCTCTTATAAAGCAATCAAGGTTGATAGAATGAAACTCTCACAAGAGTAGATGTACAACTTGAAGAACAAAGTATAGATGATAGAAAACTCTCTCAAGAGTGAATAATACAAATTGAAGAACAAAGGAATAGAATGATTTTGCAATAAAGAGCTCAAAATATGATTTTAGTGATTCAAGGATCAAATCAAGTGTTCAAGAGGTGTATAAGCTTCATACAACACTTATATATAGAGCCCAAGTGATAAAGTAGCCGTTGGTAATGTTTAGAAATATTTTTTATGAAAACTAGTCGTTTATAGCCATTAGAAATGTTTCTGGGCACTTGGTAATCGATTACACACTTCTGGTAATCGATTACACGGCTTCTGTCAACGTTGTAATCGATTACAGGACTTGTGTAATCGATTACAGCATTTCTGGTTTTGAAAACTGACTTTAAAAGGTCATAACTTCTTCATTTCTTATCCGATTAAAGCAAATGACCAGTCATTGGAAAGATCTTTGAGTATATTTTCAAATGAAATAAGTTTCACAACAAAACTCAAAGTATTTTGAAAGTTATGATCAAAAGAGGGACTAAAGGTCAGCTTTTCAAAACTCAAACTTGAATGTTTTTGAAAACTGACTTTAAATGGTCATAACTTCTTCATTTCTTATCCGTTTAAAGCAAATGACCACTCATTTGAAAGATATTTGAGTCTATTTTCATATGCAATAATTAACAATAAATCTCAAAGTAGTTTGAAAGTTATGATCAAAATAATAACCAAATGTCAGTTTTGTAAAACACAAACTTGGCTATTTTTCAAATGTGTGAACTACCACCAAGATTAACTTTCCAAAAATAGTTTGTTGGGCATTTAAATATGTAAGAACCATTTTTAAAGATTTAAAAATATATTTGAGCTCTTTTCTTGTAAAACCTCTATCTTTACATAGGAGAAAACCTAAAAGGAAAATATACCAATTCTAGTCCTTAGGCTTCTTGATGTAATCCAAGCTTCCACAAATTTCTTCTCTTCAAATCTTGTAAATTGCTTGGAACATCTTTGTCATTGTCATTCTTCTTGAGTTGAGTATGATTGTGATATTTTGCTTTCTTATTTCAATGCTCACTCTTGATACTTGGACTATCCTACAAAGTATTACTCACTTAACATAAGCATAGTTAGTCCAAATTCATAACTCAATATATTCATATGCATGATACAATATATCTCATTAAGCACATCTATGTAACATGATTAATATTCTTTTCGTAATGCATTTGTCATCTATAAAGCACATCTATCAAGCATAAGCATCATTCTTTTTGTCTTGTATTTGTTATCATTAAAACTTAACATATTAAACCATTGGGACAAACCTATTTCCACAATCTCCCCCTTTTTGATGATGACAAATCACCAAAGAAAAATATGCAATACAGAAGAATAGGTATTCATATAAGCATTTCAACAATAAGTACAAGAACATACATATTTTTCTTTCCAGTTTCACTCTCCCTATTTGACATCAACAAACAGGCTTAGGAAGGAAAGATAATATTTCCATTCCCTTTATAAATAAAACTTGTGTTGTCAAAAAGAGTAAGATCATTAAAACCAAAAACTGCTTCAAGTTATTCAAAATATAATTATCTCCCTTTATTTGATTCTACACATGATTCAAGAATAGAGAGATGAAACAAGCATGTTTTCAAGATATAAAAGATTATTCATGCGAAGCTTGTCATATTTTGGTACATCAACATTTAGCATATGATAGCAATAAGCTTAATGAATTATGTCTAGCATATAATATCTTGTATACCACATGATAAATAAGTACCACTTGATATCACTTATTAGGAGTGACAAAATATTCGTGTAAGATCATGGAATTGAGGTTTTCAAAAGAAAGATCATACAACTTATCACATATCAAGCATGTCTCAATGAAAGAATAAAAAGATATGAAGTTTAAGAATGTTTACCTTCTTTCATTGATGGAGGGAAAGAGAATGAAAGATGGTTTTCGTTGACATTTTGATAGTATTAACAATAAAACACTTCATGTCAAATAAGGATGTAAGCCAAAAGATATAAACAATAATTTAAGAACTAGGCTCCCCCTCAAAATATGCATTTTATCAAAATATCAAACATGATAGTTTAACATAGTTATGCATATGTTCTTAGTCAACAAGGATATGGAAGAAGGATATGGAAGAAGGATATGGAAGAAGGATATGTAAGATAAGCTCCCCCTTATTGAAGCACAAGATAGATAAAATGAAATATGTATGCCAAGATCATGTAAGCATATTACCATAAAGTAAAGCAAGGCAAAAAGATACTTATTCTTAATCCATCAATCAAAAACCATTTTAAAACTTCTCCCTCTTTCAAAAAGAATTTTGTAAGACCACATTATATTTTCAAAAGCATTTTAGAAGAGTAGAAGGGTTTTATATTGAAACCACATATTCTTTTCAAGACAAGAGCATGATTCTCATAGGTGTTATACTACAAAGAAATCATAAATCAAGAGAATCATTGATATCAAACATTCATATTGAGGAAATATGCTATAGGGATCAAAGTATGTATAGTACTAATATCATCCACCCTATATGCAATGACAAAAATTAGCAAGTTAATATCTAATTAGGCATTTTGTCAATGCGAAACATGCTTCTCATGTAAGGAAAACATCAAATCATTTAAGATCAATTTATCAACAAGTATCATACAATCCATAACATATAGAATACCACAATAGTTTAGGGATAGAGATACTTATTGAGAGAGTGATGCTTCTTTAGAATGTTCTTCATTTATTTGTCCTTTGAGTTTGTACTTTCTTCCATTAAGTATTTCATTCCATTTCACTTGAAGAAAGTCTCCTCATGTTCCTCTTCCTTCAACATTTCTCATTTATCCACATATGCTTGACATTTCAATATTTGATGACTATATTTCAAAAGTTCTTTAAAACATGAGTTAGCATCAAATATCATTTAAACTTATTTACAAGCATAATTTAGGTTGATATATAATGTAAAACATGTACCACATTATCAACCATGCAATTTTAGCTTTAACAAGAACAAAAGAATGATATATGCACTTGAATCCAAAAGCATAGTTTAAGCATTTTCAAAGCAAGATTCAAGTTTGTCAAGAAAGACATAATCATCATCAAAACATATATAAGCATTTTGGGGCAAACAATGATCATGTAAGGCATGTAAAAACAACTCTCTAGTCCAAATATCACATGATATTCAATTTAAAGCATAGAAGAGGATAAGAGATTGATGTCACCAAAAGTGTACTCTTTGAGTTTTTGTAGGTGATTCCAACTTATATGCATCAAGGCTCCTTGAGAATGTTGTGGTTTTCCATGCCATCCTTTTATGTTTTCATTACTCTTAGAGAACTTGGACCATTTCAATTTTTTCCAACCTCAAGTGGCGTAGTTTTATTTCACTTCAATGCATGCTTGAGTAAATAGTCACCCTTGGCCTTGGTAGTCAAGGAAACTCTTTTCCTTACCCATTGCTTCTCTTTTGGTGTTTTGAACTTTGCAAGTTTCACATTTTGTACTTGAGAAGCTTTGGTTGAATCCATCTTCCTTCTTTGACCAAAACTTCTACCAATGGGCTTTGGAAGCATTCTTCTTGATGATTCCTCTTTCTTTTGACTAATTGGTCCATCCTTTTGAGAAACTTTCTGCATAATTGAGACACTAGGAGGACATTTTGGTACCCACTTCATCTTTGGTCCTTGAATGTTAGTAATAGGGCCTTTAAGGTCTTTAGAAACCCATACCATACTATTTCTCATATAAGTATTTCTTCTATAATTGCATAAATAAGAAATATGTCCTAGATGACCACAAAAATTGCAAACAATTGAATTCAATGATGACTTGGTCCTTTGAAGATCATTTTTGAAAAACTTGAGCCTTTGGTTATTATTACATTCTATGTTATTTTTGCCACAAGCCTTACTTGAAATTCTAAGTGGAGTAACATCAATTTCATTCTTATTAACAAACATGGAATGTGAGCAATTAAAATCATTAGCTTTGGCAAATTCAAAATATAAGTCCTCAACTTGATTTTCTAAATCAATGCACTTTTCACAAGAAGTTGAGGTTTCACATTTCAAAGATATTTCCTCATCAAGAAAAATATATTCATTTTTCAAAGTCTTAATTTCATTTTCAATAGAGGAAATGTTTTCTAGGCAAGATAAGCTTTTCTTTTCTAAATTCAACAAGTCATCATACAATTCATCATATGCACATTTTAGCTTATAATAAGAAGGACTATAATCTAGTTTAACATTATTTACCTCAAAGTCCTTTTTAGCCATATAAGAAGTAGTCTCACTTTCTAGCATGCTTGGCTCTTCCTCATTGTTGTCCATTAAGGATTCAAGAACATCTACCATTTGGTTTTGCTTTGCTACCTCTTCAAATTGAGCATCATCATCATCAAGAGGTATTGGTTTTCCTTCAATAGTTTGAACATCATTTTGAGGACATTTTTCATGACAAGCTTCCTTTAATGGCTTTTGCTCTTTTTGCTTTCTATATACAACTTTATACACAAAATCATTGTTAGCAATATAAAGAGCATCAAGGGTGTCCCAAACTTCTTTAGCACTAGAGCAATTCTTAATTTTAGCATAAGCTTCATCATTTAAACTACTTCTCAATATTTGCATTGCTCTAATGTTCAAGGAAAAACATTTCTTGTCATAAGCATTCAAATCTTGTTTTGGTTTAGGAGAAAATCCATCAAGCACAACATCCCACAAATCAAGATCAATAGATTGTATATAAATTTCTATTCTAGCTTTCTAATAAACAAAATGCACACCATCAAAGAATGGTGGTTTATCAATTTCAAAACCTTCCATTTTGAAAAGCATTTTAATGGTTGCCAACAAACAAGGATCTTTAACTCTAAGCGGTTAAGCTTTCACTAGAGCACGAAGCTCTGATACCACTTGTTAGTCATGGCAACCATCACCCAAGAGGGGGGTGAATTGGGTGATTACAAATTTTAATGCAACTTTGAGAAATTAATCATTTTGAATCACTCAAGTAATAAATGCAGCGGAACATGCATAACAAAGGTACAACTATTATAGATTACTCAAATGCAACTTGGGATATATGATGAATTAAGCAAATGAGCTAGATATCAAGTTCATAGAATCAAATCACCAAGATGACAAGATATGCAATAGATAAATTTACTACACTAAATACTGAAATTAAAGAGTGTAGGGATGAGAGAATCAAACTCAAGAATTTATCCTGGTTCAGCCACCAACCACTTGTGGCTTACATCCAGTCTCTAAGCTTAACTTGAGATTTTCTTCACTATCTCCTAGACTTCACGGGTACTAGGAAAACCTTTGTACAAATAAGAGCACTCCTCACACGTTGGGATACCTCACCCTTGTGCTAGAGCCTCCAATTCTTCAAGCTTCACAGGTGCTTGATGACCTTTACAAACTTGAGCACTCAACTCCTTGGGATGCCTCACCCTTGAGCTTGAGTCTCTTCAAACAAAGGGATGCCTCACCCTTTACAATTTGGAGGGATACCTCACCCTCTCTTACAAAGCAATCAAGGTTGATAGAATGAAACTCTCACAAGAGTAGATGTACAACTTGAAGAACAAAGTATAGATGATAGAAAACTCTCTCAAGAGTGAATAATACAAATTGAAGAACAAAGGAATAGAATGATTTTGCAATAAAGAGCTCAAAATATGATTTTGGTAATTCAAGGATCAAATCAAGTGTTCAAGAGATGTATAAGCTTCATACAACACTTATATATAAAGTCCAAGTGATAAAATAGCCGTTGGTAGTGTTTAGAAATGATTTGTTTATATCTCCTTTGTTTATGTCTTCAGCTCAGAACACTCCCATTCCATTCGACATATCGACTTTTCAATGGAACACAATCTCTGGAAATGTGTCCAAACTTTCCACAAATTGTTTCCTTGACGTACAGTCCTTTATTAAGTGCCCCTTTCCACTTCACTTACAGAACAGTAAACACATCACGATACAAATGAGTTTACTATTACAAGCACTACCTCCACACGTTCACTGCTTCTGCTGATTTCCAATAATCATAGATATGTTTTCTGTTGAAATCAATCACTTTCCTAATATCCCTAAGAAGAAATATCAGGTTCCAAAATTACGAAATCTTATATTCCAAAACTGATTCTCTTCATCAAATTTTGAACCTTAACTTTCAGTTTCTGCTGTTCGGCGATCCTCTGTTCCTGTTATACTGTCACATCAGTTATCCTCCGCATTGCTCCCACAACTGCAACCATAACATTAATGTCACGTTCTGCTTCCACACGTGTACGTCTACCACAATCCATTTCCTTTCTTCAAAGACGAACGAATCAAAATAAAATGGATCTAATATCCATTTTAAACAACCTTGTTTCCTTTCGGAAAACAAAACACATAGAGAATACAAGCAAAATAGACCTAACCACAAACTCCAAAAGACTCAAATCGTACTCTGATACCAACTAATGTAACACCCTCCTCAGGGTATCACATTTCTGACTCCCAACCCATAATCTGTAAAGAAGTTCATAAAAGGTTTGAGTTATAAAAGGTGAGTTTTAAAATTTCTTCTCACGAAAACATAAACTTACTAAAATCCATAAGTATTACTGAAAATATATTTAATATACAATCTTGACACCAATTAATATTTAACAATTTAAAGAGGAATATAAAACTAACAGAAAACTCTCTCTTTTTAACAGTAGCAAACCCTATAACGGGTCCTACTTAATAGTACGGTACAACACTAACGAGAAAATATAACATACTTATTCCTTCTTGTATCCATCTTGATGCATCAGACATCTGTTCCTTGTCAACACTGTACGCTATCGAATCTGGAATGGTCTTTCTCTAATGTTGTCACCAATTTTAGAATATCTACCACCCGTCATATCTAAACATGCATGCAAACAAGTTTGTTTATTTTCAATTTCTATTTCTATAATTTGGTTCCAGGATTTTTTGTGTTGTTTATTGAAACTCAATTTTCTTAATTTAAACGAAGATGTAACATACTTCAAAATCAACTGTTTTCACAACCCTCAATAATTTCCCATGGTGTCCATCTATTATGAAAGAATCTTTATCATTATGAAACATAGGGGGTTCAGGGAGATGCCAATGTGAAAGGTGGCTCATGCAATAAAACTATTTGTGAAAATAACAAAGCCAAAATTGATGGTTTTACATAATACGCATCGTAAACTCATGCAAATAAGCAACAACGGCAAAGCCATCCTGATGAGAGATGACTGATAACAAATCAAAGCAAACAGGACGAAAATTTCAGAAATGTAACAAAAAAAATATTATTAAATTGCAATGGAAATCAACATCTTATTTCAATGGAAATCACTGCAACAAACTGTGGAGACTGCAAACAATGCTTCGAGGGCATTCAATATTTCATACAACACACAATAAATTGAACAATAAAAGAAGAAGAAGAAGAAGAAGAAGAAGAAGAAGAAGAAGAAGAAGAAGAAGAAGAAGAAGAAGAAGAAGAAGAAGAAGAAGAAGAAGAAGAAGAAGAAGAAAGAAGAAGAAGAAGAAGAAGAAGAAGAAGAAGAAGAAGAAGAAGAAGAAAAAAGGTGTTAAAAACCTGAAGTGACTCATAATTAGTGCTTACCAACCACTCTTGCAACCATTAATCAATTAATGAAGGCATTAAGAATGATCGTCACATCACTCATTCACCCTCTCTTATTCAACCACAACCATTAAAAATGAGTAATAAATGCGCGTTTTTCAAACCAGTCTTCTTCTACAAACATGCCAAAAACAGAAAAAGCCACATACACATACCACAACTCAACCAAAAAATTGGCTTTCCTATTAATTTCAGCTATGTCATAAATTGCTCCATAAATAGTGCTACCGACACAAATTTAGTGGAGAAAAAACTCATTCGAAATCCATAAATTGCTCAATTATTCCCTTTCTTATTCCATCCATAACATTTTTTTATATTCAAACAACACACTCAGTCACAGTGACCCACATCCGGTCATACTAAATTACATCAATACTAGTAATATCAATATCAATAATAAAAATATAAAGAAAAAAAATTAAACATATTTTAATTAAAAAATTAAATATATTTTAATTAAAAAATTAAATATATTTTAATTAAATCCAATAAAGAGTCTTATTAAAATACTTTACCTCTGGTTGAGGAGCAAAGAAGTCAGCCAATTCTTCAGGGATGCTTCCTTCCTTTATGATTCAATCTAAATCTATGACTTCTTCCCAAAAAACGCCGATGACCCATAAAACACCACTTTTTACTGTGAGGAAGACGACAAGGTTCCGTGTCAAAGTTATAAGTTGGGCAAGCCAAACCAGTATGTGTGTTACAGCCAGATAGCATACCTAGCCCAGGAAAGTCACTAATTGTCCACATAAGAGTTGCTCGCATTTGAAATGTTTCATTCGATGGAGAATCAAAGGTTTCCACACCATCATTCCATAGATCACATAACTCCTTCACAAGGGTTTGTAAGTACACATCTATGTTATTTCCCGGCATCTGCTTGCCTGGAATAATCATTGATAGGATGAAGGAAATGTGTTTCATATACATCCAAGGAGGAAGATTATATGGAATCAAGAACACTGGCCAAATGCTATAGGTAGAACTCATGGTTCCAAAAGGATTGAAACCATCACTAGCAAGGCCCAAGTGAACATTTCGAGGATCTAAAGCAAATTCAGAGTGTGTTAGATCAAATGTCTTCCATGCCTCACCATCTCTTGGATGTCTTATCAACCTATCTTTGTTACTCTGATCCAAAACATGCCATTTCATATGCTTAGCAGTCTTACGACACATAAACAATCTTTGCAACCTTGGTTTCAATGGAAAGTAACGCAAAACCTTTCCAGCTTGCTTCTTCTTCTTCTTAGGGTTCCATCTAGATGTACCACAATGCGTGCATGTTTGTTGCTTGTTTTTTGGATCATCATCCAAGTATAACATACAATCATTTGGACATGCATCTATCTTGATGTAGTCAAGACCAAGTTTGCTAATGGTTTTCTTGGCCTCATAAAAAGAAGGAGACAACTTTGCTGCTTCAAATGCATCTCTCAACAAATCTAGTATCATAGTCATTGCCTTGTCACTTAATCCACATAAGACCTTTATATGATACAATTTTATTACAAATTCTAGTTTTGTGTACTTGCTCCCTTCATACAATGTTTGATTTCCATCTTTGAGAAATTCATATAAATCACTATCCTCCCTAGGCCCCTCATTTAGTATTTCATCTGCATCCAATGGTTGTGACATGCCTGCATCTGTGGCTTGGTGCCTATATTGCCCAAATGCATCATTAATCATCGTCTCTATTGGATTTTCAGAGTGCGATGTCTCTTGCATAACATCTACATTTCTAGAAGACTCTAATACTTGTTTCTCACCATGAAGATTCCATATTACATAATTTTTGGGGAATGGTTTCCAAAGCAAGTGATCTTCGACTACATCTCTAGTTTGCCATTTCCCAAACCCACACTTTGGACATGGACATCGTATTGTATCCCCAACGGCCCTATTCTCAAATGCAAAATTGAGGAAGTTACTTAAACCAATTGAGTATTCAATTGTGTTCCTTGGCTTTTCAATCCAAGATTTATCCATCGGCAAGTATTAACTTCACGCACAACTTCAGAAAATCACGAAAACGATGGTTGAATAAGATAAATCTCAACACAAATATGCTGCCAAAAAGAAAGAAGTTCAAATATAGGGAAATATAAAAAAAAATTATAGACAAAATAAACTCAAGGGATAATCATTCCAATGCCATAACATTACATTCACAAAGTATATTCCTAACTTTATCTAAAATTACATTCACAAAGCAAACAAGTGTAGAGAGAACTTAAAAGTGAAAATTGTAACTAACTTGAAAAAAAAGTTAGAGTGAAGGAGAGATGAAAGATAACTCACTTCAAAGCAAGCAAGGGAAGATAGATCAATTTGTTGATATTGCACCTCCACTTATGAATCTGAAACAACTAACCAAAAGAAAGGAAGATAGAATTACTCAATCAAAATACAAACCAAAATATCTTCATGTAGACAATATTGATACAAATTGACTTATAATAGCACTATTAGGATTTGCAAGACACCACTTTATTAAATAATAAGAACAAAATGTAGAACTTATTCACCAATATACACACTTAGATAGATATGGTCAAAATATGGTTAACCTAAAAAACATAATTTCAATAACCATTTGATGCAGGAATCTTAGGTGGAACTGAACATAGTGAACATATATGTTATATATGAAAAAAAATTATATATAACATATATCTTAGGCTGCCTAGGCAGGTACGCACAGGACTAAAAAAAGTAGTAATACAAAATTGGTTGACAAAAATGGGTCTTGAAATGGTTGCCCTTTTCTCCAAAATCAGGAGAGAATCATTATGTAACACGACATGATGAGCCAATATGGCTTCAGGTGAAATTCTAGTTTTTGAAAATCATGACTAATGATGTTATTTATATTAGTAACTAGCGTTTTAACACATCTTGATGATTTAGTTGTAGTTATGTCAGGTTTGAAATTGATACCACTTGATAGGCAAAAAAGCAATGGAGAGAAGATTGCTTTATCATAAATTCACATTCTGTTTCATAACCCTATATCCAGTACACTCACGTATGAGCATGTCATGTTTTATCATGTGAAATAAATGAGATAGTTAAATTCATAAGATTTATTCTCATTTATTTTAAAAAACAAATTAAAGCAGAAAATGGAGAGGGTGATATATTAGATTGATATATTCGGGTGGTAGGCTCTTTTCTGTGTTTGTCCGGACAAAATTCTTTGATTAATAGGTAGAAATAAGTTAGACTGTGACTTAACTATGCTAAGTTTGTTTTGCGAAAAGTCAGTTTTAACTTAGCCTATTATTTATTATAATTTTTTTTGGGGTTTGGTTGTCCTTCCTTGTAATAAAAAAAAAGAAGAAAAAGAAGAGGAATTAAGTTTTTAAAAAATTATTATATTATGTATTAAATAAATAAATAAGATAGTTTATTGTGCTAAAAAGACTTTTTGGAGGTTTAAACTTGACTTAATTAAATAAGTCTTTATACAAGCCTAAATCTAATTTATATAACAAAAATGAATTTTGTTATCATCATAGAACATTTTGAAAGTTAAATTCTTATATAAGTGCAGGTCAAAATAGAATAATGACGTATATGAGTCGTAGTTAAGAAATGCGACTTATTTTTTATATATAATATATATAATTATTTTTTATATAATTATATATAATATGTCACAATTAAATGACATGTTCACATGAAAAAATAAAAAAAAATAAACAGATGTTGCCAGTGCCAACGAGAAAAGACATGGGATAATAACAATTATGACAGGAATAATTTTGGTTTAATTGAAATTAAATGATAACATGTGACAATTAAAGGTAGTCCAATTAATTATAAATGATACATAATCGATTAATAGATAATTAATAATCAATAGATTGTAATTTTGAATGGACTTTCACAATCCCAACTGAGACTAGGAAACTAAAGAGTAGTACAGTAGTACTCTCCTCTCCCGTAATTTTAGTAGAACCCAACGAACATCAAGTACAATGCACATGACATGAACAAACAAAATGGAAATATTTAACTTGATTGACTTATCAGTATCATAGATGCTTTACAAGATGAGGAGAACAGGAAAGTAATTAGGATTTTTTTTAATTAATTAGTAAATGCACTCAAGGTGCCCAAAAGCTTGCTTCCTTTTTTATTCTTATTTTATTCAAAAAAATCACACATTATTTGTACACTTAAATATATCAAACTTTTTCCTAAAAAGCTTCATATATGGCCTATCTCTAGGGAAATTTAAACAAAACAATAGAATGTGCTGCTGAGACATACTGTTAGTTAATTTCTCATACATCAATTCTTTCAGCTGGTTTGTAAATTTGTAAAGGGAATTCAAGCTACAAAGAATACTCATAAAGTAAACATGTCAAGGACCATTGCAGAGAAGAAGCTAGGTGTAGGACGTGTTGTGGTTGTGGCAATTGAAAATAACAAAACAAGCCAATATGCTGCAAAATGGGCAGTTGATAATCTTCTTCCCAAAGTACATGTTGGCTGACGACCTAACGTAACATTAGCAAGCTAAACTGAAAGTAGTTCTTAACAATAATCACTTCTCTTGCAAGACATGCTTTTATTTAGACTCTCTAATAATTTGGGTGTATAGATAACTACAATTAACATCATAAAGAGAGCAAGAGTTAATTGTTGGGAGAAATTAATCATCAAGTGAGACAAGAAAGTGCAAATTTGAACTTGAAGAAACTATAAATGTTCATTTCCTTGTTGAGGGTTGATGAAGATCAAATAATATATTATGGCAACCAGAAATAGGTAACTGTAACATCAATAGGAAATTCTTACACGCTACAATAGACTACTTTTTCCTAACCTACCATTGCCAGAGAAATTCATAAATGCTTTCATCAAGAAAAAGTTCTAATTCTCTATCATTCAATTCAATGTGTGTCAACTCATTTTATGTCAGTAATTGATTTCTTTTACTTTGACAACAATTTTAATGTTATAATTGAGATGTTTAAAATTAAATAATATAGAGTAAGAATTTTTCTTACTCCGAAAGCATCTAAAAATTTATCTATGACCTATTAAACGAATGCACATGGGGATAGAATAAAAGATATATCAGCAAAGATACAAGAAGATGATATTTTTATTTCCTGCAAAGGAAATTTTCATAAGAATTCTCATATCACATACGTCACATTATCCACCATTCCACCTATTACTCGTACATAAAAAAACGTTAGGCTTTGAAGTTCCAACAAAAAAAGATTTGAAACAAGTAGTCTCCTCAAGCTTCTACATTATTATTGTATATATATACACAATGTACATACTATAGTCCTGAATAGGAGAATCTTTTCCCCACCTAACAGCCAACAGGATTACCAAGAAGAAAGAAGAAAAAAAATATTTCTCTTACTAGTCCATGTTAGACAAAGAGCATCTTCCATTCCTACAACAAGTAATTATTAATCTTAATTGCTCTTTGCTTATAATGCTTGAATGATGAAAAGCCTATTTTATAACATGTTTTCTTTCTCTTTTCAATATAAGCAAATGCATACAAGCATTTGTCATTTGATGCTATTTTGGTGTTACTTTACCACTTTGTAAATTTTATTTGGCCCTTTCAATCATTAATAAGCACTTTGTAACACACAACTACCAGAACACAAAACGAAAAAGAGCGTAAACAATTGGTATTCAGGAAAACAAAGATCACATAGTGAGAAAACAAGTGAGAAGAAACTAAGTGAGGCTCATACCTCTGGTTCCAAGGAGTGGTGGTGCTGCCGGTCTGAGCGGTGGTGCGGGGTGAGGGAGCGGCGGCTTCGTGGCCGTGCTGGAGTAGTGCGATTGGCGGCACGACAACGGCTTCAGATTTGGTGTACTCTATCAACGGCAACTCTAGTTTTTTTGGCTACAACTGCTCACTAGTTCGGTGAGTTCGAGCGGGCGGTGGTGCGGCGCAATTTGTTTGACCGAGCTCAGAGATCCGACGGGCGTGGGGAGAGATCCGACGGGCTCAGAGAAGAAGGGCAGATATGGTAGTTATAGCATTGCTTGCTGTGGCAAATCTGGAAGAGAAGCTTGTGTGGGGGCAGATCTGGAATAGAAGTAGGAGCAGCACCAACGGTGGCTAGGAAGCAGGTGGTGGAAGGGGAAGGAACAACAATGGATGAGAGGGAGAATGAGAGAGTGAGAAGGAAAGTGAGAATGAGAGGGAGAATGCGAAAGTGAAAGGCAGAGTGAGAGGGAAGCAAAATAAAAAAGAGGGAGCAACCTTTTTAATTTGTGGGGGTTAATAACCTCCACTGAAAGTTAAACCCCCCCCCACAATTTATGTTATTTTGTGGAGTTTGATAACCCCCGCAAAAAAATCGCTGCAATTCAGCGTGTTTTTTGTAGTGAGTAAATAATATCATTTCACAATCTATTAAATTTTACTTTTTCTTCTTGTTCACATAATAATGTTATCTCATATTCTATTATCTCTTTCTTATCCTCTTGCTCACATGGCCCATAACATACCACATAGTAGAGATCTTATACTTTCTAAGGCGTCCGCTAGCTCATTGGTCATTTCCCCTCTGGGAATTTCATACCATGTAAGACTTTCCATTAAAGCTCCTCTTAGCCCAAGGATCATCTTAAAGACTCCTCTTAGCCCGAGGATCACCTTAATAGGTTCTAGAAAACATATAATATTTTCTCAAAATTATTAATGTTACCCACTTTAAGCTTTAAGCCAATCAAATAAACATCATAACTTTGAATCCTTTTCTCATAAAACAACTTCAATAGTTCATCATGAGTAACATTAACATAATTAAGCATTTACTCACAATTTCAATCTCAATGAAATTCATATCATTTCTTTCCATAATAATAACAATAAAATTTCATGTTCATTCAACAATTTTAACCCCAAAACTTCATGCTTGGCCGAGACACCACTTTTGTAGCAAAGAAAGTTTCCTTTTTATTCTCGTCATTTCTCAAACACTTTTAGCTTCAAAAGATCATTTTCACCATCAATTTCACATTAAACCAATGTTTCTATTAAAATCCCCAAATTAATTAGAGCAAAACCCTAGCTCTTAAAGCTTCATTTCTTAACTATAATTTCCTAAAATAAACCTCATCTTTAAGATTCCTCCTTCACCAACATCCTTATTCCTAAACAATTTTCATAGAAATTCAAACAAGATTTCAAGAACATAAGTTAACTTTTCACTAACCTAGGCTTTTCAATCCAATGAAAATAATCACCATCTAAGCTCTTTGATTTAAATACTTAATGAAAAGAATGCTAGAACTCTTTTAGTAACAAGAAAAACTTAAAAGAAAGTGTAAAGAAAAGGTATGATCCCCTACCTCAAAATAGATGAAACAAAGATGAAATAGGTAAGGTTCCTAGCCTAATCTCTTGGTGGATGAGCTTGGAAATCCGTAATCCCCCTTGCTCCTTAGCTTTTCTTCTTTTTCTTCAAATTTTTCTTTTTTCCTCCTCCTTGGTTCTCTCTTGGCCGAGCACTTCTTCAAGCTTCTATGTTCATCTTCTTTTTTTTTTCAATTCTTTCCTTATATATTTCCTAACTAACCAATAGCAAGCAAAACGAGTGTCTCTTCTCAAAGTTTCTAACCAATAAAATGCTTAACAAATGACTAAGCTTTGATTGGTTTATGGTTAAGTAATGATGATATTTAGTTACTCTAACCAAATAATCTAACTTAGTTACTAACCTAGTTCCATAAACTAACTAAGTCACTAATTAATTAATTAGCCTAGTTACTTAGGGTTTCTAAAACTCCAACTTACTTAATTTCTAGTTAATATAACTTAATAATCTTTTTTAAGAATTTTCAGCATCCTAGAAAATTTTCCGTTAATCTTTCGGATTCGCTATAAATAGACAATTCAATTTATATTTAAAAATTTTTAATTTCATGTATGTCCCTTAATAATAACTAATAAATTATACATATATCATATGAATACAGAATACATAATAAATACTGTTATATTTAATTTAGAAGGGATATTACACTTATGCCTCGACCTCGTGTATGGTGGATCAACAGTCAACACAACCTATCTATCTTCAACCCTTCAAGCTCTATTATTATGCATGTCGTGCCTTTGTTTGACCTTTTTTATTTTCACTTCAACTCGATTGGTTAGGAGTCATAGAAAATTGACCGAGTTAAACTAGCTTTCATTGGTTCAATTGTATAATTGATCAATTAACTAGCTAGTTTGCTGGTTCACCAGTTCGACCGACCAGTTTAGCTTGAGTTTTAAAATTTTGTAAGCACCACAACCTAGCCATGTTAAAAGCTTCAGAAATGACTATTGCACATTAGACAAAGATTAGTTGTTATAACTGTCTTCTTATATGAGTCAACATGTGAGGTCTGTTTGTCCTGTGGTGAAGTTGATAAGAGTCCTTCATGACCATGCACAACTTGACCATGCTTAACTCTAACCATGCTCAACTGTGCTTCTTAAGTCTGAGTCTTCTCAAAGTTGATTTCTCCAAGTAATGATGCTTGATGATTGATGCTTGATGTAAAGAAAATGCTTCCTACACATTCATTAATGTCACACACTCTGACATCTGCCTTCGTGGCAGAATCAGAGTGTAATTTTATAGAACACGAGATAAGAACAATTATAATCAAATCATAAAGACAATGTATATGTGAGGTGAAGTATGTAGTGTATGAGTAGCATTATTCTTAAGAAAGGATGTGATCTTACTCAAGTATTAGGGTGAAAATTGACTAGGTTAAGTTAGGTTATGCTTTGTCTAAATAGGCTTAGACCTGTTTTATAAACTGTTAGCCTGAATTTGGCATATTACCTATCATAGACTATTTTTTATATTTGACTGACCTGTTTATGAAAACACAAAAACCTAAACTAGCTCGAAAGCCTATTTAAAGGTCTATATTACATGAAGACCTTTAAATAGGAAAAAAACTTAAGCTTTTTATTTTTTAAATAAGTATAACCTTTAACGAAATTATTATATTTTATATTAAATAAATATATTATACTAATATATAATTAATAAATTATATACGTATTATAAATTCTTAATGATATATATAAATATATAAATAAATAAATAAGCCATCTTAGTAGGCCAAAATGACATTTTCAAAAGTCCAAGTCTTAATTTATATAGTTAAATAAAATTTTAGTTTAAGCTTAAGTTATTTTATAAATAAACTAGGCCTAAGTAGGGTAACAATAGACTAGATCGTAACTCTTGACAGGTCATCTATCTTATTCCAATCCTTACTCAAGTATAAAACTTATATAAATTGAAAGTATATCAATTTTTTTTTATTTGGTTCGAACTTTTTGGTTATTTTTCCCTTGATCCCTGAACCTTGGTTGAATTTGACAGTAAGGGTGTTCAAATGCAATTCAAATTGAAATCAAACCAAAAATCGAATAAAAAATTCAAAATTCAATCAAAACTGAATAAATTTGATTATTTTTAGTTTAATTTTTTAAAAACTAATTGGATTAGATAAGTTTTTAATTTTAATTTTTAAAATTGATTTAATCCAATCTAAATTAATTAGCATTATATAATATATTTATTTATTATTAAATTTTTATTTTTATTTATAATAACTAATTTATCACACACTTATCTCATTTTATTTTATTAAATTTTATTTTAAACATATAAAATGAGTTTTTTTTTTATTTCTTGTTTTTTAATATATTAAATTACTTTTAACTCATAATATTTTAAATTTTAAAATTTTTTAATCACAAACTAATTAAATTGATTCAATCTAACAATCAATCAAAATATAATCAATCTAATTCAATTTAAATTAATATAAATAATATTATTTAAATTAATTGACTTTTTATCTTATAACCAATCTAAACCAATCCGCAAACATTAACTCCAAGGTTTGCGCCTGACGTTGTGATGAAGTGGAGTCCCGTTATTATAGAGCAAACACGCCAAACCCAAGGCATTTGGCCATTCAGAGACGCCAAAGAGTGGTCATTGGTCATTACTCTCTTTCTGTCTTTCTCTCTCTAGACTTCTCGACTTCTATTTCGCTGTCTTCCTCTTTGTATTCATTTTTCCCTTACTCAATCTCTCACTTTCTGTCTCGGTCTTCTTGTTTTTCTCAAATGTAGAAATCTTATGGTACTATAACTGTATTTTCACTCGTGGCGCACGGTAAGCATATTCTTGCAGTTTTAACCATACATATATTTTTGATCTCCTTTAATTCTTGTTGGTTTCCCAAAAAATAGGTGCTTGAGGTCTTGCAGTTTTAGCTTCCATCTTAGTTGGTTTGTCTTTTTTTTTTCCCCTTTCTCCTGCGTCCCTTTATGATTTTCTTAAGTGGGAGATGTTTGTTTTGAATTTTCCCTAGTGAAAAAAAAAATTCTGCCTTTTATTCTGATTAGCTGTTTGGTCTCTGTTTTAGTTGTATTTTTGTGGAAGTTTGATTTGGGAAATGAACAAAGAACAGCCACCGGAGCCTCTTGATTTCTTCATCTGGACTGTTGAGGTTAATCATTTCTTTCGTCCTTGAATTTCACAGCCACTTGCTTCTTTTAGGGTTAATTAATATTTTTTCCATATAATAATTACATCTTTTGTAACAGTTAATTTAGTTGTATTCTTTTGGAACGTAAGATGCACTTGCTTTATGGTAGTTCTGAGTTGTGATACCCTCTGCTTTTGTAATTTACTGATAGAAATATAGAATGATATATTTGGTCATCCATGATTGTGATTTTCTTTTATAAAGCTGTCTTGGTGTTACTAGCAATTTAGCATCACAGTTGATTTGTACCTCTGTTTCCTTATTGTCCGTTTGTCAATTTCGACAAATTTCAAGTAGAACGTATTGGTTCTTAAAAATCATGACACCCAAAGATTGTTTTTAGCTTAACTAGTAAAAGCGAAGATTGGAGTGGTTTTTGTCAGTTGAAAAGTTAAATATAGTTATTATCACACAAGTGGAACTTGGGTGGATCATGTTGAAGCCCTTCTCAACTCGCCGAATCAATTTGTGGATCAAGTTGTGCATACACTAATCTGTGAATCTCTTCATCGTAATTGGACCATAGCTGATGTTTGTTGTCACAAGTTATCTGTTTTTCGAATTAAGTTCCCAATTCGTGTAAGGCAACTTCGTTCAATTCTTCTGTTTGACACCTAGAATTTCTAATATCATAAAAGTGACAGATTTGTGTTTCTTTCCCTGCCTGGAATCAAAGTTCTGTCCTCAAAGAAAAAAATATAGTCCCATTTTGATGGTTTCCTCTTTTCCTTTTGTTGGGGTGTTGGGGGCCCCAGGGGGGTTTAGAACTTGAGTTTCTTTAATTGCTTTGAGATTCCAGTCTTTAATTCTCTTTATCTATCTTCATATGTGTTGAGATTATTGAGATTGTTGAGATTCATTAATAAGGTTCCATGAACCGTTCCATAGGTTCATGTATACTAGTATTTATTAGATTCATGTACATAGGTAATTAGCTATCTTATATATTACTCTTGTAAATTGTAATTCTGATGAGTATATATAAATCACACTTGCTGAGTATTTTACATTCAAGCAATTCAGAAATCCTCTCTAAGTTTCTTTGATATTCAAGTTGGTATCAGAGCGGGTTGATCCCGCTTCTGGTCTCTCAGCCCGTTACTATTCCAGCCGCAGTCAAGGCTGGAACTTCATCCAAAGTCCCCCCCAGCTGTTAGAGTTAGGGCCCTAGTCATCTCAGATGGCCATTTCCGGTCGTCCCACCAAGTCTCGTAGCCAGAGAGTGCACCACGCGCCGCCACCAATTTGTTCAATGTCCGGCGTGTCTAAGCCACGCGCCGCCTTCCCGTTACCGGATTTCGTTGCCGCCGGTCCCATTCTGTTCGTCGGACCTTCCTGAGCCTGTTCAAGTGGTCACTTGCTCTGTTCATCCCTGTTTGGCTACTGGGTGTTAGAGCCCACCTCCATTCATCCTCCACTGTCACTATTTGTCCCTGTTTGGCTTGCTCCACTGCCACTGTTTGTCCCTGCTTGGTTTGTTCTTCAATGGCTTAATGTCAGGAACCTCGAACGCTGCCTTTGGTCCAAAAAAACAGGATGAAAATGGAGGTGACTATCAAAATATTTTATCAGATGCTGAATATAAGGAATATCTTCAGTTCAAGGCAGTACAACGGAATTCATCTTCAGCAGTCGTAGTTTATACTGGTAATTCTACAGTTTGTCTCTCTCATTTTTCGCCTGTTGAATCTTGGATTTTGGATTCTTGTGCTTCCGATCACATAGTTGGTAATCCCTCTCTTTTCTCAAAAATATCACAACCCAAAAATTCACACTACATCACTCTTGCCGATGGCTCCAAGGCAAAAGCCAAAGGCATTGGTGAAGCCACACCTCTTCCCTCCTTGCCTCTAAATTCTGTTCTCTTTATTCTTGGTTGTCCCTTTAATCTAGTTTCCGTTAGTCAACTCACTCATAATCTTAATTGTTCCATAACCTTTACTGCCAATTCTTTCTTTATACAAGATCGGAATACGGGACAGACGATTGGTGTAGGATTTGAATCACATGGTCTCTACTATTTCCAGCCTCCATCTTCAATTGCTTGCACCGCTGCTGATTCACCGAGTCTCCTTCATCGTCGTCTGGGTCATCCAAATCTAAATAAACTGAAGAAAATGGTCCCTCATCTTTCCCACTTGCAATTTCTGGAATGTGAGTCATGTCAGCTTGGTAAACATATTCGATCTTCCTTTCCAAGCTCAGTTCATCGTAAAGAAACTTCTCCCTTTGCTCTTGTCCATTCAGATATTTGGGGTCCTAGTCGAGTCACTTCTATCTTAGGCTATAGGTACTTTGTTACTTTCATTGATGACTTTTCAAGGTGCACTTGGATCTTTTTAATGAAGGAATGTTTAGAGTTGTGTACTATTTTTTCAGAACTCTTGCAATGAAATTCAAACCTAATTTGGACATCCTATTCGTATCTTGCGTAGTGATAATGCAAAAAAATACTTTTTTGCTCCCCTTAATCATTTTATGGCTTCTCATGGCATAATTCATCAATCCTCTTGTCCACATACACCACAACAAAATGGTATTGCTGAAAGAAAACATCGCCATATTATTGAAACTGCTCGTACCCTTTTGTTACATGCCAATGCACCTTTAAAATTTTGGGGTGATGCCATACTGACTGCTGGTTTCTTGATAAATCAGATGCCATCCCCTGCCCTGAATAACAGAGTACCTCATTCCTTGTTGTTTCCTCAAGACCCACTTGTCATAGTTCCCCCACGTGTCTTTGGTTCTACTTGCTTTGTACATGATCTCACACCAAATATTGATAAATTGTTTGCTTGTGCTGTCAAGTGTATCTTTCTTGGTTATTCTCGTGTACAAAAAGAATACAGATGCTATTCTCCTTTTACTCATCATTTCTACATGTCTGTTGATGTCACCTTCTTTGAGGATACACCTTATATTACTACGTCAATGACACCAGATTCTGTCTCTTAGGTATTGCCCATCAATTTTCCTATTCCACTTGTTACTGATTCTTCAGTATCAGATTTGTCAGGGTCTTCTTCTCCATCTGTGTCTCCCACCCCTCGTCCTCTTATTACTTATTAGCGTCGTCCTCGCCAAGCACAATTGGAGGAAGTCACCATTGAAGAGACAGGTGATTCATCTTCTGCTCCAATCCTAAACCTACTCTGGATCTACCTGCATCTCATGTTGATTTACCTATAGCTCTTCACAAAGGTACACGGTCTACTCGTAACCCTCATCCAATTTATAATTTCTTAAGTTATCACCGTTTATCTCCTTCCCCATTGTGCCTTTGTGTTTGCTATTTCCTCTGTTTCTATTTCTAAAACTGTCCAATAAGCACTTTGTCATCTAGGATGGCGACATGCTATGATTGATGAGATGACAGCTTTAAAATCCAATAACACTTGGACACTTGTTCCCTCTTCTTCAGGGAAATCTATTGTTGGCTGTCGTTGGGTGTTTACTATCAAAGTGGGTCCAGATGGTCAGATTGATCAGTTGAAAGCCCGTTTAGTAGCTAAAGGCTATACTCAGGTATTTGGGCTAGATTATGGTGATACTTTCTCCCCAATTGCGAAAATGGCCTCTATCCGGTTATTCTTATCCATGGCAGCCATGCACCGCTGGCCTATAGACATTAAAAATGCATTCCTTCACGGTGATTTAGAAGAGGAGGTTTATATGGAGCAACCTCCTGGGTTTGTTGCTCAGGAGGAGTCCTGTGGATATGTTTGCAGGTTACATAAGGCCTTATATGGTCTCAAGTAGAGCCCTCGAGCCTGGTTTAGCAGATTCAGTGCAGTCCTTAGACAATTCGGCATGATCCGCAGTGGAGTAGATCACTCTGTGTTTTATAAACATTCTCCCTCTAATCAGTACATTTATCTTGTTGTTTATGTAAATGACATTGTCATTACAGGGGATGATCATGATGGCATCAAACGCCTCAAGGAGTACTTGTTTCAACATTTCCAAACCAAAGATTTGGGACGGTTACGATACTTCCTTGGAATTGAAGTAGCTTAATTCAGCATTGATGTTGCTATATCTCAGAGGAAGTGTGAACTTGATATTTTGGAAGAAACAGGAATGATAAATTGTAAATCGATTGACACTCCTATGGATCCTAATGTTAAACTTATGCTAAATCAGGGGGAGCCTTATTCAGATCCAAGAAGGTATTGAAGACTAGTAGGAAAGTTGAATTATCTTACTATGACTCGGCCAGACATTTCTTTTGCTGTTAGTGTTGTGAGCCAATTTCTTAACTCCCCCTGTAACAATCATTGAGACGCAGTAATTCGAATATTGAGATATATTGAAGGTACTCTGGGACAGAGGTTGGTCTATGAGAATAGAGGTCATACTGATATTATTGCCTACACAGATGCAGATTGGGCAGGTTGCCCAAGTGATAGGCGATCAACCTCAGGTTATTGTGTTCTTGTTGGAGGCAATTTCATTGCATGGAAAAGCAAAAAGCAGAATGTTGTTGCTAGATCGAGTGCAGAAGCAGAGTATCGAGCTATGGCTCTTACTGCATGCGAACTCATATGGCTAAAACAACTTCTTTCTTAGTTAAAGTTTTGTAAAATAGGGTCTATTAATCTTATATGTGATAATCAAGTAGCTTTGCACATTGTCTCTAATCCAGTCTTCCATGAGCGGACTAAGCACATAGAGATTGATTGTCACTTTATTCGTGAAAAGGCTATCCCTGGAGAAATTATCACATCATTTGTGAATTCTAATGATCAGTTGGCGGATGTGTTCACTAAGTCACTTCGAGGACCAAGGATAACATACATATGTAACAAGCTGGATGCTTATGACATATATGCACTGGTTTGAGGAGGAGTGTTAAGATTATTGAGATTCATTAATAAGGTTCCATGGACCGTTCCATAGGTTCATGTACAGGTTCATGTATACTAGTATTTATTAGATTCATGTACATAGGGAATTAGCTATCTTATTTATTTTAATTTTGACTACGTTGCACGAGTATAGTACCGGTGCCCGGTACAGATACGGGTATAGGGTATGAAGATTTTTAAAAAACTAGGGTACGGGTACGTCATATATATATATATTACTCTTGTAAATTGTAATTTTGACTACATTGCACGAGTACAGTATCGATACCCGGTACAGATACGGGTACGGGGTATGAAGATTTTTAAAAAACTAGGGTACGGGTACGTCATATATATATATATATATAATAAATTAAAATCTCACACAATAACATATGACAATATAACATAAAAATTAAAATACATAAATTTTAACATAAAATATAAAAATTTAGTAGGAGTGCACGGGTAAAAAACACTAACAGTCGTTTGTTTCATCCTCCTGCTTTGAGCAAGTGTTTTAGAAACAACCATCAGCCACTGCCACGTGCACCCCCTCTTCACTCTTCATCTCTCCACGTGGATCACCAAATTTAGTTTCCTTCCAAAAATCTTCAATTCTAGTTCTAGAAGCAAAAAAGAACATGCACTGTTAGAAGTATCTATCTGGAATGTCCTAAGTTACCATTAGGTCCATTGTGAATTTACCATGGTCCCGAACTAAACGCACCACAACAACAGTGGCACCCACGTAAAATCCACACTATTCCAGTTCAACGTTTCTATTCTAATCTCCCCCCTTTTGGAACCTCGTCAAACAACTCCAGAATACTCTAGCCCTCTCTGATGGCAGATCCTTGTGAAAACATCTGGACTTGAACGAAAAGAAGAGAGGGAGGGCGCACAGAGGCCGGAAAGACGACAGGGAGGGCGCACAGCGGACGGAAAGACGAGAGGGAGGGCGCGCAGAGGATAGAAAGACGAGAGGGAGGGCATCGAACGGGTAGAGAAGAGGGTGCCAAGCAGAGACTCGAACGGACTGAGAAGATGGTGCCAAGCAGGGAGGGAGGGCGGACTGACTCGGGTGGAAGTAGAGGCTTGAACGGATTGACGTTCCACGCTGTAGTCGACAGAGTTGCAGTCGCCAGAGTTGCAGAGCTGAAGGTGAAGGTTGGGCCGCGCGGGTGGAAGGAAACTGAATAGCAGAAGGAAGGTGGAATGGAACGGGTTAGGGCAGGAAGGAGAATGAAAAACTGAAGCAAAATGCCTCAAACGACTGTGTTTTTGGCAAAAAATGGGCCAAGCCGTACCCAGCCACTTTGGAGCCCTCCCCAGCCGCCTCGAGCCGTACCCAGCCGCTGAGAAGCCATACCCAAATTCAAAAAAAAATAAATTTGGGTACGTACAAGGGGTACCCAAGGCGTACTAGTACCCGGTACGTACCGGGTACCGGTACTCCTCCCACTCCTCCCTGGGAGGAGTACCCATGCTTCAGAGAATTCTGATGAGTATATATAAATCACACTTGCTGAGCATTTTACATTCAAGCAATTGAGAAATCCTCTCTAAGTTTCTTTGATATTCAAGTATATGGATACACAACAAAGCAAAAATGGTATCAGAGCTGAAATTTATTAGAAGTTCAGTTTATGCTTGGATCTGAATAGTCTAAATCGTAGTACAAGTAAGAATTGACATGATTGCATGGCATAGGAATAACAAATGAAGTAAATAAAAAGATATAAGCTGATAAGACAGGAGAATACATGTTAGTAATTTTCACTTTTCAGACAGACAGCAGTACAACTTTCTTAATTGAAATAAATTTAGCTCATATGAAATATTAATAACCTTTGATTTAAGAGAGCTACTTCATCTTTTATGTGGCTTTTAGATAAATACTGTTATTTTAAAGGTTTAATCAATGGTGGTTATGAGATGTTAAAGGTTAAGTAATCATTGTGTTAATAAGTGCTGCAAGAAGAAGTTTATAAATGGAATATAATTAGCAAAAAAAGTCTGGTTTAATGATTGTTACTGTGTTGCTTGTGTTAAATGATGCTCATTGTTGGTTGGTATATTAAGTTGGTCTAGTTAGATTCTTTATAAACAAGCATTTTATACATGATCTAGTGGTGTATCAAGTGTTCTGATTTGGGAATAATTTTGAGTTATTGCTTTACCATAGACAGATGAAGCATCAGGGTTGATATTTGGACTTGAAAAGTAGTGATTTAAGCTTTAACAAGTATGTAGAAGTGGTTAACTAAGCTGGTTGTTATCCCTATAGGGTAAGTGAAGGTATTGGGTGAGAATGTGAATGAGTTAGGTTTTGGGAAAACAAATCAAAATTAGGTTTTAGAAAAATCTCTAAGCATTTCCATTTAAGTGATCAAATTGTACAATTTATAAATAGTGCCTTGTTATGAGTCGGTAAAGTATTAAGAGTGCTTTTTTTAAGGAGTATTTTTAGAATTAGATTGGGTTTAGAAACCATACCATAACACAGAATTGTAAGTTCTTATGTACGCTTTGGAAATTAAGTAAGATAGTGACTTTATATTGAGTTGAGAATTTGACATGTTTAGTCCAATATATGGAGAAGTAATTCTAAGAAATTTGAGCATATTCTTTTTCCTTGTTTTAGAGTTATGTTTGTGAAAAAGTTCAAGAGAGCTTACAATATAGGAGTTGAAACAGAACTTTATTTATGTGGTGCTTTTTTGAATTGTTTGGGTGAATAAATGAAGGAATTTTAATTTGGATTTTTAATATGTTCGTTGTTCAATTGAGTTGAAGTTTTTGAGTTCTGAAAGGTTTAAAGATAAAGTTTAACTCATATGAATAAGGTGGTATAACTTAATGGTAAGTATTAATGAGATATGAAGTGATGGAAAAGAAATAGAAATGATGACTGTTTTGTAGATAAACGAAGGAAACAAAATAGTATTGATATGTCTTGGTTAGAACATTATTTAGAAGACTGAACTATTATCTGAAATTTAATAATGTGAGTTGTGAGCTCCTTAGGTATATGTCAATTTGGATGTTAGAATTTTAAAGATTACCAGTGTGTTATATATGGATTTTTTGGAGGAAAAGAGTTGAGTTGAATGATAGATTACATGGAAGACATTGATGTTCTGTTTTGGATTATTTAGGTTGCTTGTGTAATATTTAGAAATTTAAATGGATCTGGTACTGTTTAAATGCTTAAGTGATTACTTAGATTTAGTGTTAGTTCTTGGAGATTTTATGGCCTAGTTGGTTCTATGGAGGTGAACAAAATTTGTTACTAAAAGTTGCTGTAAACTATGTAAATAGTGTTAGATTCATTGTATAGGCTAACCAAATCATAACTAAATCATGTAATTATGGTAACTAAGATTTTTGTATTTATTGTAATAGGTCTATATAATTCAGCCTCCGTTATGTAGTTTAGACACACAGTTTCACAATCTCTATGCTTTTCTTTTCTCTATCTCAACATGGTATCTAGAGCCTAAAGAGAGACAACCTTAAAACTGTGCATGCCTGGTGGACCCACTGCCCGTTGGTGAAAATATTTTCCAGCCAACCATGTTTCATCTCTGGTTTGTCGGTTTCCCTCTGTCGTGTCCTCTTTCCAGCAGTAGTCCTCTCATCTTCCCCTGTTCGTTGCCGTCGGCCCCTGTCCGCTATAACATGCTCCCTAACCGATTAGCCTTAATTATTGTTATAGAAGCTCCATAACACTTGTATGAATTACTTGTTAATTTTGGTGATTTTTTGAGTTAGTTTAAGTATAATGTTATAACACTGGATGTGAAAAATAGCTTGTAATAACTTAGAACTTAGCATAAATTGCTTAGATGATAGAAATAAATATGGAAACTTTGTTTTTAGGTCACAAATACTTAGAATGAGTTATGGTAAATTTCTAATAATTAACTGAATTAGTTTGATATTTTGAACAACATAGGAAGAGTAATATAGCTTAGTGGCTGTTTATTGTGTATAAAGATAATCATTAAATGATTGGTATGGAAATTGAATGAAGTCTTAGAATTTTCCCTTACAATTATGGAAAATAGAAAATTCGTCAATGAAAGATCAAAATATCCCTAAGAGATACAACACTTTCATTTAGCCATGAAAGTCAAACAACCTTATCCCTCCACAGCTCTCCACTGTCTTTGACTTTGCAACCTTCTCTTTTCTCATTTTCTCTTCATTTACACAGCTGACAACAGAGGAAAAATAGAAAAGAGAATAGATGAAAGATAGAGATAAGAAAGAAAAGAAATAACAGAGCAGGAAGAGAGAAAAGAAAGAAAAGGAAGAAGGAAGAAGAAAGAGAACAAGAAGAGGAATAGAACACCATTAACAAAGGAGTATAGGTAGGGTTTTTGTATAACTCTACCATACTCTATCCTTTCTTGCTTCTTAAATTCTGCATGGATGGGTTGGTTGAGAATTCATTATGATTTTCTTTAGTGAATTGGTTGTATATATATGTATATGTGATTGATGAGCTTTTAGTGTGGATATATATATATACAACCATTAGAGTTTGAGATTGATGATATATAAAATACCATGGGATTGATTCTTATTGATTTACCACATGGTTTTTAGTTTGAATATATGTGTGTTATGTTTTGATGATATGTTGATAGAATGGATAGAAAGAAATGGGAGTTGTTGAGTTTGAGCTGTTTTCTGGTTTGAAATGCACCAGATAATCGATTATCAGCAATTGATAATCGATTATCCATGCCCAAAAACTTTGTATTCGCAAGTGATAATCGATTAGAGCTAAGGTGCTAATCGGTTATCATCTTTCATAATACAGGATTTTGAGTGATAATCGATTAGACTAAGAATGCTAATCGATTATGCTCTTCCAGAATGACATGCTTTTCCAAGGGGCTATTTGGCTGTGTATCCACTGTTGCTTATCCTCTGTGTGAAGCTGCTGTTGTTTGGATGTGTGTTCACAACATTTTACTGCTGTTTGGCTTGTATTTGGCCTATTTGGTCTTATTCCTACATGGGTTGTTGAGTTCTTGGGGTCTGTTTGCCTAGTTTTGGCTGTGTTTACCACTGTTTGTTGTTAGTAGGATATGCGGAAACCCTAATTAGGGTTACTGCAACTTCAGCCCAGGCCCATTAAGCCTTGCGGTAGTTTTCTAATAGGTTTTGTGTGCTGTGCAGTGCGGCAGACAATTGTCATATTTAATGTATTTATTGTACATAATTAGCTTTCCTAAAATAGTGTACAACTTACGAGAGCAAATCTCGTTTGTAAATGGGAAAAATTCTCCTGAATTGTTTCTGTACAATTTCTATATATATGAAATAATAGAAGACATGAAAATCAATTTTTAAGACAAATTGACATGGTAGCAGAGCCTTCTCTCTTACCCTAGGCAGTCTCGTTTTTTTCTTTCTCTGCCCAAGGAGCTCTCAGATCTCTAGTATTTTCTGGTTTCAGAGTTCTGTTTGTCGTGTTTGGCATTTGGTTCTAGAATTTTTTTTCCAGATCACGTATTTAGGTTTCATCTCAGAGGATTACGAATTTTTTTTTGGCATTCTTTTGGTTTTCTGAATCACTATGGCAACAGAAAACTTCTATGTTTGATTTAGTGGGAAGAACTATTCATCCTGGGAGTTTCAGTTCAAGATGTTCGTCAAAGGCAAAGGAATGTGGGGTTATATCGATGGCTCTTCTGCTGCACCAAATGACACAACCGAGCTTGCTACATGGGAGACAAAACGCTCAAATTATTTCTTGGATTCTGGGATCCATTGAGCCACACATGGTCAACAATTTGCGCTCCTTTACGACAGCTAAGGAGATGTGGGACTACTTGAACCATATCTACAACCAAGATAACAATGCAAAGCGCTTTCAGTTGGAGCTGGACATTGCCAACTACAACCAGGGTAATCTCTCGATTCAAGAATACTATTTTGGTTTCCTCAACTTGTGGACCGAGCATTTGGCTATTATACATGCTAAAGTTCCAAAAGAAGCGCTGTCTGCCCTTCAAGAAGTTCTTAATGCCAGTTGACGGGCTCAATTTCTCATGAAACTCAGACCAAAATTTGAGGTTACAAGGGTTGCTTTGTTAAATAGAGACCCGGTTCCCTCTTTGGATGTATGTGTTGGAGAGTTGCTTCGGGAGAAGCAGCGATTATTCACTCAAGGAGCTATGGCGCAAGACAAATTTCCTTCGGAGGCTGTCACCGTTGCTTACGCTGCTCAAAGGAAGGGAAAAAGAAAGGATATGAAGCAAGTTCAGTGCTATTCCTGCAAGGAATTTGGGCATATTGCTTGAAACTACAACCGAAAATTTTGCAACTACCGTAAATAGCGTGGTCATATTATTAAGGAATGTCCTACGAGACCAGAGAACCGTCCAGCCAATGCCTTCCACGCAGCAGTTCATCCCTCTTCTTGTATAGAACCAGCAGGTCAGCCTTCCATAACAACACTTCCCGCAGTCTCTAATCAAGCTGTTCCAACTCTAGAGATGATGCAACAGATGATAATTTCAGCATTCTCTGCCTTGGGCTTTCAAGGTAAGCCCAAGCACACTCTTCAACCTACGTTTGTTGACTCTGGGGCTTCGAATCATATGTTTGGTACTTCTGACTCTTTGCACAATGTTCGACCCTATTATGGTACACAACATATTCAAATTACAAATGGTAGTACGCTTCCTATTGTTGCTGTTGGAGATATTGATTCATCTTTTCGTAATGTGTTTGTGTCTCCTAGACTTTCTTCTCATTTACTTTTGGTTGGTCAATTGGTAGATAACAATTGTGACATGCATTTCTTTCGTGGTGGTTGTCTTGTGCAAGATTAGGCGTCGGGGAAAGTGATCGCTAAGGGGCAGATTGTTTCCTATACCCTTTACTATTCCTCGTCTTTTCTCTTTAACTTGTACCACTGTAATAAATCAAAGTGAGGTCTGGCATAAATGTTTGGACCATCCTAACTCACTTTTGTCTCATTTATTGAAACATGGCTTCTTGGGCAATAAAAATCAGTCTTCTTTGTCTTTTAACTGTTCTATGTGTAAGCTTGCTAAAAGTAGACTCTACCATTCTCTTCTACTGGTCATCATGCAGACAAATGTTTTGATCTTATTCATAGTGATGTTTGGGGTGTTTCTCCCGTCATATCTCATGCAAACTATAGATATTTGGTGACATTTATTGATGATTACCGTCGATTTACTTGGATTTATTTTCTTTGCTCCAAAGCCGAGGTCTTTTTGGTGTTTCAAACCTTCTTAGCCTATGTTGAAAATCAATTTTCTACTGTTATTAAGATTTACATTCTGACTCTGGCGGAGAATATATGCCTAATGAATTTCAGGCATTCTTACAGCGTAAAGGTATTATTTCGTAGCGTTCTTGTTCATATATGCTTCAGTAGAATGGCGTTGCTGAGGGTAAAAATCGCCACTTGTTGGATGTCACTCATACCTTGCTACTTGAATCCTCTGTTCCCCCTCGTTTTTGGGTTGAGGCTTTGTCCATTGTTGTCTACCTGATTAATCGTCTTCCTTCTTAGGTTTTAGACTTTGATTCATCTTCTCTCATCTCTATAACATGGCTCCTAGTTATCATAATCTTCATAATTTTGGCTGTTTGTTTTGTTCACTTACTGCCTACTAAGCGTCACAAACTTGGTGCTCAGGTGGTTCAGTATGCGTTTATAGGTTACAGTACCACTCAAAAAGGCTTGGTGTGTTATGATGCTATTGCTAATCGTCTTCGTATCTCTCGAAATGTGATTTTCTTTGAGAATCACTACTTCTTTCTATCTAATGTGGTCTTTGCTACTGCTCTTACTATGCTTCCTAACTTTGGTGATGTACCTCATTTTATTGAGCATTTCAAACCAGGTGTTGTGTATACGAGACGTCAGCCTCCTTTACCCCCTCCCGATGTTGACCCACCACCTGAGCCTGTACCTCCGGCACCTCGAAGATCTATTCGTGTCTCTCATCCATCGGATAGGTATGGGTTCCCACACACTTCTCTTAATGTGACCTTATTTGGCATTTTTGTTCCTACTTGTTATTCTCAAGTAGTTAAGCATGCATGTTGGGAACAAGCCATGCAAGCTGAGCTACAGGCACTTCAGGAGAATCATACTTGGGATATTGTTCCATGTCCTCCTGGTATTAAACCCATTGGCTGTAAGTGGGTGTATTTTGTGAAGCTTAATTCCGATGGTTCTCTCGACTGCTATAAGGCTCTGTTGATTGCTCTTGGCCATAGGTAGGAATATGGGGTGGATTATGATGAGACGTTTGCTCCAGTGGCTAAGATGACTACTGTGAGGGCCATTCTTGCTATGGCTGCTTCCAAGGGAATCTCCCTCCACCAAATAGACGTTAAGAATGCGTTCCTGCACGGCGATCTTAAGGAAGAAATTTTTATGACTTCTCCTCCAGGCTTATTTTCTTCCTTCTCTAGTGTGTGCAAGCTGAAACGTTCTCTTTACGGCTTGAAACAGGCTCCTCGGGCATGGTTCAAGAAATTTCGTTCTACTTTACTTAGTTTTTCTTTCACCCAGAGCTAGTATGATTCTTCTTTGTTCCTTCACAAAACAGCATGTGGTATTGTTTTTCTTGTTTATGTTGATGATATTGTCATCACTGGCACCGATATTGTCTTAATACAATAGCTTAAACAGCAGCTCCAGACTTCGTTTCATATGAACGATATTGGTTCCATCCACTATTTTTTGGGTCTTGAGGTGCATTTGGACCCGAAGGTTATTTTCTTACATCAGCAAAAATATACACAGGACTTGATCTCTTTAGCTGGCCTTTAATCTGCTTCTCCTATTGACACCCCTCTAGAGGTCAATGTGAAATATCGTCGTGAGGAGGGTGAGCCTCTTTCCAATCCTTTGCTGTATCGTCAGTTGGTCGGGAGCCTTAATTATTTGACCATTACACGTCCTGACATTTCATTTGCTGCCCAGCAAGTCAATTAATTTATGCACACCCCTCGACATGTCCATTTGGTTGTTGTTCATTGTGTCATTCGCTATTTGAAGGGTACTTTTAGGCGTGGATTATTTTTTCCTGTCAGATCATCCCTTCAATTGATTGGTTACAGTGATGCTAATTGGGTTGGCTGCCCAGACACTCGGCGCTTTGTTACAGGTTGGTGTATGTTTCTTTGCCCTGTACTCATTTCTTGGAAAAGTAAGAAACAAGTCCAGGTATCCAAGTCTTCCACCGAGTCTGAATATCGTGCTATGTCTACTGCTTGTTCTGAGATTATTTGGCTTTGCAGTTTATTGGCTGAGCTTGGATTTCCTCAATTTGATCCCACGCTTCTCTATGCAGATAATACTAGTGCTATTCAGATTGCTGCTAATCTAGTTTTTCATGAGCGCATCATGCATATTGAGGTGGCCTGTCATTCTATTCGTGAAGCTTTTGACAATCATGTTATTTCGCTTCCGCACATTACCTTAGATCTTCAACTTGCTGATGTCTTTACCAAGGCAATACCTCGGCCTCGTCATCAGTTTCTCATCGGCAAATTGATGCTTCTTGATCAGTGGCATCAGTTTGAGGGGGGATGTTAGTAGGATATGCGGAAGCCTAATTAGGGTTATTGCAACTCCAGCCCAGGCCCATTAAGCCTTGCGGCAGTTTTCTAATAGGTTGTGTGCTGTGCAGTGCGGCAGACAATTGTCATATTTAATGTATTTATTGTACATAATTAGCTTTCCTAAAATAGTGTACAGCTTAGGGAATGAGAGCAAATCTTGTTTGTAAATGGGAAAAATTCCCCTGAATTGTTTCTGTACAGTTTCTATTTATATGAAATAATAGAAGACATGGAAGTCAATTTCAGACAAATTGACATTTGTTTGGGTTTATCAACCTAAGAGCTTAATAGCTTCAGCTTGAAGGTGAATGTTAGAATATTAGCATTTATGTTAGAATATATAGTCAACTATATCTATGTTGATTAGATTAGAATAATCAATTACTGATTATTATTAGGCTTGAGATTAGTTTTTGTCAGCTTTGATTACTCTCTAATTGATTGTAAATCAATCAATAAATACCAGAACATGTGTGTAGCCTAATACACAATTTCTCTCAATAATTCTCTCTTTCCAAAATAGCTATTTGGTGAGTTGAATATTGGTGGCTTGTCACATCGCTATTATTATTTTGTGCCATAGTTAATAATCCTGAATTTTTGTTACTGTTACGCAATTATTAGACTTATCAGATGCACATGTAAATTCCTAAATTCTTACTATAATATATAATTTGAGGAGTTGTGGGCATCTCTGGAAATTTTTGTGGCTAAATGTTAAGGTAGCTATTCCAAATGAAATTCTAAATTTATATAGACAGATTTGGGTGACAGCAGAATTTGTTATGAGTTGAATTGTAGGGCATTGGGAAGTTCAAATGTTTGAATTTAAATCTGAGATTTTTATGGGATGTATATAAGGCTTAGGTGAACATGATTGTGAAGTTCCATGGCAAATAAATTATTCCAAATAAGATAATTTATTTAGGAAATTTGCTGTTTCAGATTTTGGATTTATGCTGAACCTTGAAAATGTTTCTAGGGTTTGGGTTTGGTTTAGGTGTCAAATTACCCTTCTCGGCTCTAAATTTTGAATATGATGTGGTTGAGAACCTTGGGATTAAATCTCGCCAGTTTCATTAATTTTAAAGGTCTCAAGCTAATTTAATTTTGAGAGGATAATTTAAGTATTAAATTTGAATTTACTTTTGGGCAGTATCCAAAATCAAGTTAATAGAATGATCAAATAGAATAATTTTGAGTTGAAAATTTATCACAAGGTAGTTAACATACTAATATTTTAGAATGGAAATTTTGGAGATTTTACAAAAGGTAGAATTATATTAATTGAGGAGAGGAAGTGTACATATCCATGAGATGTTGAAAGACAAAAATCTGGAAAATTGACTACTGTTCTGAAATCATTTGAGGCTTCGAATGAAATCGTATAGATATAATATTTGAGTAGTTTATTACTTGCATGTTGTGTGATTGTCTACCAAATTTCATGGTGATTTGATCTCTTTAAATTCCTCAAATATTATTAATGCTAAAAGCTGTTGAGTAAATTAAAGTTTGAGCAGAAGTATTGAAAGTTTCATCGGTTTAATCAGGAATTATGAGGTTTGTTAAGGCTGAGGTGCCATTTTACACTAGATATGTTTATTTTATGTATGATATTATGTTTTGAATATGATCTTGACGCATTTTAATGATATGTATGTTTTTATGAAAGTGTTATGAAAAATACAGTATAATTGGTGCACCAAGGGGTGGAAGTTAACCACCCAGATGGCCAGATTTGATCTGCGGGTATGGCCCAGATCCAGATTGTAATTATTGGTTTGATAATTTATCCTTCAACATGGTAACATCCATAATTTTGGATGATTATCTAATTGTTGATTTCATTAAACATGCAACCCATAGAAAGTTGCTGTGTTGTGTATGACGAAGAAAACTTTGATGTCATTTATTCCCAATTTCTATGTTATTTGATTGATGTAAACCTGAAGTGCTTGTTAAATTTGCATGTTCTATACAACTATGCATTAGCTGTGCAGACAGCAGAATTTTCCTGAACATATTGAGTTTATTATGCAGTTATAGGTTTCTCATGGGACAGTCTTTCTCATCCTGTTAGATTTAATGTTGACAGCTGCATATCAGAGAGGAAAGAAAGGCTCACTTTCAGCCTTATATTTGCCAAACTAGGGGGAACTTTTTAGGATCAAATTATTTATGGCAAATGACAAATGCCCAAGCTGTTAATAGTTTTCTGACGATGTGTATAGGGTAAGGGCAAGAATGGTCTGCACTGATGTTTCAGTTTAGTAAAACTGTGTTTCGATCAAATCTGGATGCTGCTGTTAATCAAAAGGAAAGATGGTATTAGAATTTTGTTAGTAGGCCTCAGGTAAAAAGGGTGTGCACTAGAAGAAATAAGAGAGGAGTAGGGGATCAAACTCCCTATAGTTAGCCATCACTACTGGTTATTCTATTAGTTGGTTATTCTGTTAGTCGGTTACCAGAAACTAACAACAGAATTAGGAGGGAAATAAAAGGGGGCAATGGGGGAACGGAGGAGGTTAGGTTGATTTTCAGGGAAAATTGGAAAGTGGGAGAGGAGTTGGATCTCTCGAATATCCTATAATGTTGTTTGCCCTTGTATCTTGAATCTTTGCTACTGTTTAGTTCTGCTATCACATTGATACAGAACCATTTCTGAATAAAATCCCTATCTTCCTACCTTATTTTCTTCCATTTCTCTGGTCCAGTTCTATCAAATTTACTGAAAAAATACAATAGAATGATCGAATCTGTTGAAGCTATTAGCTAATTTATGGTAGAAAAGTTGGACTTGACTAAAAGCAAGCATGTCATTGGTGAGATCGCAGTATGATTCTGCTTATGTATTGTTAAATATTTAAATAACTGCTTACTTGGAGCTGTTTTCTAGGTCTAGACTAAACAAAGTACACTACATTCTGATCAATCACTGATATACTGTAGTAAGCCCTGGAACACTTCTGTGTCATTTCTTTTTTTTTCCTAATTCATCCATGTTACTGAGAATTGTGAATGGTTCAAATAACATAAAAGCTGTGTTGGATAGGATGTAATCTTGGTTAATATAACCTTTTGACTTCGTTTTATTCTTCTATTCCTTTTTTTGTGTGCTGGTATTAAGACCTAGGGTGCATCTCCTTGGCAATCAGAAAATGGAAAGGTAAATATATGAATTAACAACAGCTCCTTTGCTAACCTTTTTTTCCTGTTTTTTCAGGATGTTGGCCTGTGGTTGGAGACAATAAATCTTGGTAGTTACCGCCAAATTTTTAAAGAAATTGGTGTTAATGGAGAATACCTGGAAGGAATGTCTATGTTCACGACTGAACAGATTCTTCGTTTCATAAGAAGGTGCCACATGAAGTGGGGAGACTTTATCACATTGTGCAAAGAATTAAGACGGATTAAAGGTCTATCTCTCTCTATACAGTAAAACCACATACTGCATGCAAATAAATTCATTCATTTGTTTTTCTTTTTTACTGATCTGTTTAAATGTCATTTTAACAACCTAAGGAAACATGAATATGGTAGATTCGAAGATTGAAAGTAGAAGTTTAGCGATAGTGTGAGATATATCTAGATATTGTTATCCAGCCTCGGTTTCTGTATTTGCTTACTTTGTCATCCGATGTTGTGAAGATAATTTGTGAATTGCATTTTCTTAGTACTCCTTCCCCATCAACCATTAGTCTGCATTATCTGAAACTTGGTTTCCAAAGCAATGTTTCTTTGAATGTGGCATGTTCATAAATAGGTAGATATGAAATGTGCATGTGCTTCTTCATTGTGTTGTCGTGACATTTGTTGCAGCAACATTAAAATTAATTTCAAATTGGAAGGGGGGTTTACCATCAGCAAGGTCAAGTTGTAGTGATGAATGTCTTTTTTGCTTGAAAAAATTGTCCCCATCTGTTTTGTATCCCTGACTTCTGTGTGCTATTATTATTCATGTTTCTAGTGGCTTGTCTGAAAGGGGAGCAAAAGGTTCGTCGTCCATGGTGGGCACCATATTGCCTATTTGTGGTGTTCATAAAGGTTGCAAAACGCAACAGACAATCGCGAGTAGTGTCCTTGAAGCTGGAACCGTGATAGTGATACCAACCTCCACATATGTGTACGTATAGAAATTTTCATTTTTCTTAGTAAACAAGGTAGGAAAAGACTATTTTAATCCTTTTTTGGAGGTTTTTTTTTTAATCGGATTTCAGAAGGTCCGTTTCTTCTTCTCTAGAGAATCTTATCTTACATACAAGGCCCTTTTTCTGCACTAATTTTTGGTGCTGTGTAATTATGTATTTTCTCCAATATGAACGAAAGTACGATATATGCTGTTTCTGATCAGAATTTAAAATACTCCTGTGTCCAACTTTTCTTGACTGTACGTGAGCAAGGGTCTGGAGTCTGGACTTTGATCATATGCCCTTAGTATACTGACTTTGATCGTGTGACTAACATGCCCTTGATTCTGTAAATATTTCTTACTTTTTAATTTCAATTGTCGTACAAACACTTTCAACATCACACTAAATCTATATCAATGCCATTATAAAGCAAATTTCTCATTTTAGTGTTAACTTTTTTAAAAAATAGTTATTATTAGTAATCACTCATTTAATGATTTAAATAAAAATATAAAATCTAAATAATTTATTAATAATAATAATAATTATTATTATTATTATTAATAAAAAATAAAATATGAATTGACTAACACTATTTGCTAGTAAAGATAATGCTAATAAAATTAAAGTAAAATACTTTAACATTCTCTCTATTTGCTTGATTTTTCACACACTCCTATTTTGAAAAATTGGACAAGACTCCATTAATACTCATAAACACCTTTGTATTTTGAAAAAATGCTACACATAACTCTAATTAAGTATAATAAGCCTAAAATTTACTAATAAATTTGTTAACCAGCCATTGATGAATTTGAAATGATATTTCTACCTTTAATTCATCAATATTGCTTGTAATACTTTAATTCATCAATATTGCTTGTAATACTAATTATTTTTGCTTGAAATGACATTTCTACTTTTAATACATTTTTACTTTTAATTTCATTAGTATTACAAGAAACACTAATGAAATTAAGGATAGTAATATTATTTTAAGGTCATTAATGGTTGACTATTGATTCTGTTAGTTAATTTTAGATTTATTATACTTAATTAGATTTATGTGTAATGCTTTTTCAAAATACAAGGGATGTTTGTACAAGTTTTAAGAGAATTTTGTATAACTTTTAAAAATAAAGGAATATGTTAAAAAATCTGGCTAATAGAAGAGATGTTGAAGTATTTTACTCAATTAAAAAGTTGGATTTAATAAGAAAAAATAAAAAAATAAAGTAAAATAATGCTATTGAAAAGATTTTTATAAATTTAAAAATCGTTGAATAAAGAAAGTGACTAATGTCATCACAAGAAATTTTGTAAATGAAAAGTAATTTACTAAAAATAATGTTAACAAAATTAAAATCTTGAACTTAATAAAATAAACTAAAAAAATAATGTAGGATAATTGATACGAATGTTGCCTAGAGAGGTGACTATAGTATGGTTAGTGAGGAATTGGCAACGCGACACCTTGAGTTAGTTGGATGCTGTTAGAATTCAATCGCTTGGACTTTGCCACCTGGCTCAAGTGAGCTAATAGTGTGATATGTATAAATAATAATAACGTCTTTAAAAGGTGAGTTCTCCTGCAGTTGAGTGTATTAGTGTATTCTTTACATGAAGTAGTCATATTTTAATGGAAAAAGAATAAAGAATAATTTTTAAATTTTAATTAATATCCCTATAGTTCTATATGTTTAATTTGGATTCATTAATTCACTAACGATAATACTGTATAGTATCATTTTATTTGTATTAACATTAATTAAGAATTATTTATTAAATTGTTTGTTAAAATTTAATTTTAAATATATTTTCTTCCTTACAAAATAAATAGGCTGTTATACAATATTATCGTTAATGAATTAACAGATTTAAATTAAATAAAAAGATCTATTAGGACATTAATTAAAGTTTATGAATTAATTGAAAAAGTTTTAAAGTCCATGGTGGTGATTTGCAAAATGGTTAAAGTTCAGGAAGATTGCATACTATTTTTCTTATTTTAATATATGTACACCTCATTTGACAGCTCATTTAAATGACTGTTATAATATTCCTTTTAGATTAAATTTTTATATATTTAATTCAATTAGTCAGTATTTTATTTGTGTTTTATATCAAGGGAACATAGGTGAAAATTAACTTTATGAGTAAGGAGAGACGTACGTGAAATTAAAAATTTTTGCATACAAATTGAATTATTTTTATACAATGAGTCTGAAAGACAAACAGAAGATTTCCTAGAATGTTAGAAATTGTGAAAAATATTTATAAGATATGTTAAAGGGAAATTTTGAAAAAAAAATTGAGAAACTAAAACCCTAAATAATTATGCTAATTAGTTTGGTTATTAGTTTGGTTAGTTCATATAACTAGATTGTTAACTTAGTTGAGTTAGTTTAGTTAGAGTAACTAAATCATCATGATTTAGTTAGGAAGAAAAATAATAAAAATATAAGAACCAAAGAGAAGAAGGACATTTGGTTGGTTTCCCATTGGTTAGAAACTTGAAGAAGAACCACTTAGCTCACTTGTGATTGGTTGGCATAATAAAATAATGATAAAATTAAGAGATAAAAGAAGAAGAAGAAGAGGTAGGAAGCTCTAGGATGTTCAGCCAAAGCAAGGGAAAAGAGAACAAAAAAGAAGGAAAAAAAAAGAAGAGAAAAGCCAAGAAGAAGAAGGATCCATAGTTTTTCAAGCTAGATTTCAAGGGAATCAAGTCGATAGATTCAAGATCTTCAACTTTTTTGCAAGTTCTTTCAAGAACAAGAGGTAAGGGAATCATACTTCTTTTATTTTCCTTGAGTTGTTTTTCTTATAGAAGTGTTTTACTATGACTAAGAAGTATGATTTTAATTCATAGAAATTTTGTTGAGGTTTGTTTTGATGGATTCAAACTCTAGGTTAGTAAGACCATATTTTGTGTTCTTAATGGTTTGATGAATTTCAATGGAAGTTTAGTGAGGATAAAGGTTGTTGATGATTCAAAAAGCGTAGAAATGGTTTTAAATTTGAGAAGTTAAGATAAAATCGAATTGATTCAAGAAACGAGATTCTTGATTTTATTAAATTGGGGATTTTGTCTAACATAGTATTTAAAATGAAATTGATGGTGGAGTTGGAAGCTAGAGGCCTAAATAAGACTAGAACTAAGTGAATCGTTCGCTTAATCTTTTAGAATATAAAAAAAATGTGTCATTCTAGAGTATGCCATTTGAATAAGCTATATAAGTCTTTTAGAATAGATTCGAAAACATGTCATTCTGAAGTAAGTTATTCGAATAAGTTCTCCAAGTCTTTTCGAATAGAATAAAAAACATGTCATTCTGGAGTATGTTATTCGAATAAGCTCTCTAAGTCTTTTCGAATAGAATTGAAAAAGTGTCATTCTGGATTATGTTAATGTCATAAGTTATGATCAAAGAGAATGATCAAGGAAAATAATTTGTGATAAAATGATTTATTTTGAAATGTTTTATGACGAAATGGTTTATTATTTATGATGAAAATGATCTATGATGGAAATGATACAATTTATTATCAAATGATATGATCTATGATGGAAATGATATGATTTATGACCAAATGATATGATCTATGATGAGGATGAAATGATTTGAACATTAAAAGAAAGTCTTATATAGGTCACTTTATTGGGTTCCATATCTACCATCAAAGGGCATGTGGAATGACCACTTTTATTGGGTTCCTTGATTGGAATGACCACCATGCTAGGAGACGCCCTAGAAAGTTTGAAATCTTGATTATATTATGTTATGTTATTGGCTATGTAAGCAAAAGATTAAGAAATGTTAAAATGTTTTATTAAATGGTATTATTTAGTATGTATTTTATTGATATAAAGTAATATTATGTAGTACTTTGTTTGAAAATTAATTTTTGCAGTGAATGCAGCTGAACATGTCATAGTTCAAATGATATTGATTTTATAATTGTACGATTGCTCTATTGGGAATGTAAATTCTCACCTTTATTTGATATGTTCAGAGAATTAGGATGGTTCGCATCACTCAGCTCATTGATCTTGATGTTCACTTTGTGTTTTACATTTCCACTGAAGAAATTCGTCTAGTGATAGACGACATCTGTAACATCCTAATTCTACATACTATATTATACCCTAAATATACTAAATAAATAGAATTAGTATATCACTTTCTAACTAAAACATAAATTTACAACCTGTTCAATAACTATTAACGAGTAAATATATAGAACCTTTACAAAAGTAAGAGAGCAAGACAATTTACATCTCACGAAACTTACTCTTTAGTAAACTTCTATCTAATATGTGTAAGATTACAACTAATACAAACTACATATATAAACTTAATTAAAGAATTATTAATAATATTACAGAACTAAAATAATTACATTAATAACTTAACTAAATCTTCATCGTCTTGCTTTGCACTTACTTTGATCCTTCACTGGATTTATCATGAAAAACATAAAAAAAAAGAATTAGTAATTCTCAGTAATAAAATTTAAATCGTGACATCATGATAAATCTAGTTATTTTGGGGTAAAACACAAATTTTTTTAAATCATTTGGAAAGGTGGCATAAGTCAAATCTTAGTCATTTCCCTTCCCAAAGCAGACAATTAGTTCAATTACAAAATAATTCATTTATTACATAATAATAAATTCAAACAACATGTACTTTAAACATTTATCATCATACTAGGAACAACACTTAATTCACTTTAAATATTATTTTCAACTTTTTCTAGCTAGCTTTTATCCTTAATCTCCACATTTAACAAAAACAAAACAATTGCTCATACAATTGTCAATTTTATACAATGCATGGTGATGTATGATTATGCCTAATGAGAATCTTAAAGTATGCTCATGTAATGATTTCTTTAAAAGATTTTGTTTTTAGAAAACAAATGTTATTTGAATATTTCCAATAAGCCATTTTGTTCCAAGAAGCCCTTTTGTTCCTTGTATTGTTTCTGGATAGACAGGACGCCCTTTTATTCCTTGCACTACCAAATATTTTTAACTTTGACACTTGGAACTCTTTTGTCCAAGTCATAGGTTTACAATACATGGAAATATCAAATAATAAGTTTGAAAACCAAAACATGCTACAATATTAAAAACCTTTCTTTCTTTGACTTTTTACATAATCATACTTTCCCTTGCATAATAAGGAAACAAATATCATAATC
The DNA here is from genome assembly GCA_029884605.1 of Ormosia emarginata. Taxonomy (NCBI): domain Eukaryota; kingdom Viridiplantae; phylum Streptophyta; class Magnoliopsida; order Fabales; family Fabaceae; genus Ormosia; species Ormosia emarginata. The sequence continues at coordinate 3,733,308 of JAQQTP010000063.1, forward strand.
AATAAACTTTCCATTTATGCATTATATTACATAATTGTAGAGAGGGACTTATTCAACCTCATCTACCTTTACCCTTTTCTTTATATCACTTCCCAAAGTTATGACTATCATCCTCATTCATACCATACAAGGTATATTCAAGGTTTCACAACAAAATCAATTTCATGCAATATCCATACTTAAATTATAGTCTGATTCCTTTTATCAAACAATATATCATTTCAACATCAATCACATTTATCATTCATTTTATATCAAAATATAATACTTTCATCAATTATACAATACATGGCTCAAAGCATTATTTTTCCTCATCATATATTAGATGGCTCTAGGCCTGATTTTTCATCATTCTTACATTTGGGAATCACATTATATCCTTTAAAATTAAAACCCTAAGCATTTCATAGCATTTTCAAAGCAAAAACCACATTTTTTGAATGAGGGCCGCGGATCCCACTCCATTTGTGCCGCAACCTCAATGTCTCGGGCAGGAATTTTCCTACAAACTGAAAGTGGGGTGCCGGCGGCTTCCCTCCATGGTGTGTCGCGGCTCCCCTGTAACATTTTCGTTTTCTAGCAACAACTAGAACACATTTTCCTTCCACCAATTAACACTCAAAACCATCAACCTCTAACATTCAAACTTCAAATCCATTCAATATCAATTCTTCAACATCATCATATCCAAAATATTCAAGCAACCAATCACTAACAAATCAAACCAAACAAGTATGGTTTCAACCCACCTTTCAAGCATCAAAGTTCATTAAAAAATCAACAAGAAAACATGATTTCATAACATGGCTAAAATCATAATATTCACTTTGTCTATTTCTCTTCAAATCATAATTCAAATCATAGTTTTCAAGCTTGAGAAAAACATTAAGGGAAGAGAAAAGATGAAGCAAAGCCCAATACCTCAAGCTTGACGATGAATCTCCATCCTATGCCTTTGTTCTTCCTTTTTTCTCCACCAATTTCTTCCTATTCCTCTCTCCCTTTTCTTCCTCTATTTCTCTCTTCATTTTCCTCTGCAACCATGCGTGAGAGAGAGATGATAAAGATGAGAGTCTCTCATCTTTTTAAAAGATGATATTAAGGGAAAAATGATCATTTTGCTAAGCTTCGTATCTATTAATAACACTTTGATATTACTAAATCAAGTTTCTTGCTTTTCAACAACTTTAGAATAAATTATAAGATCCATATAAATTATTGTTTCATCATTTCCATAATTTTTCATATCTACTGTGCCTTGATCCGGTACTTAAATACTCATTCAGTATCCATAAAAATACCAAACTAACTTCGTTTGCCCTAAAAATTTAACCACATCCTCTTCCACACATTTGTGATCTAGAAATGAACTTTCCATATTTATTTCCTTTAATTACATATTTATGCTATTTTTCTAATTTAAAATAACCATTTTGCATGTTTTGTGTTGTGGCAAAGTGCCTAAATTAAGTCAAAACGTCACAAAATTTAATAGACATGTTAAACAAGTATTAAGCTATCTCTGTAACTTTATACAAGCATAACGTGTATAAAAAGAGGATGTAACATTTTTTCCTTCCTTACAAAAATTTTGACCTCAAAATTTAGATGCTCATACTAATAGTTTAAAGAACCATAACAGTTGCCTCTTCATTGTATCCATCTCATCCATTTCAACTTTTAATTAAACTTAGATATTCATAGTCTTTCATTCTAATGAGAGTTATCCTGTAAAGAGTCGGAAGATTAAACTTCCTTTTTACCTTCTTAAAGTATATACCCTTCCTAGAACTTGTAGTTTAGGATTGGGTTTAACTTCCTGCCTCTATTGACACATGCTGACATAGTGCCCTAGTTGATCCTATATGTAGCATACCGAACAAAGTTTGTTGCCATATTGTCTTATTCTACACTTAGATCATTCAGAGTTCATAGTTTCCATGTAATTTTAGCTTATTTTCATTTTGTAATTCGCTGGATGTAAAATTGCATTCCTCATTCTCTTTGCTTATACTTTTCCTCTTTTGAAAATTCTTGATGTTCTGTTCAATGTGAAACCTTGATTCAGTGGTCTTCACAATTTTTACACTTCTTAACTAAAGTGGAAAAAACCCCTAATCTCCATAAGCCTGACAAATCTTTTTTTTTTTTTCTATTCCTTCAATCCAGATTCAAACTTGATACAACATATGAGGAAAACTTGAAATGTTCTCCAAACTTTACTTCACTTTATATATAATAGACACGCCCTCTTATTTTAGTTCCGAAAATATTCCTCTTCTTTATCATCTTGTATATTTCTTAGAAAACACTTATTTAAGAAAGTTTTCCTGAATCCTTCCACATTACATAAATACGTGCAACCTTATTGAATTCCTCCACTAACTCTTTGCTTTGCTCATTGCCTTAAAAGTCCAACTAGATTAAAAATTTTCCTTAGTTTATCTTATTATTCTAAGTCCCTTCCTTCCATTACATTGCAGAAGCACAACATGGTCAAATTTTCTAAGATGAACCCAATTCCATCTGTGTGCATACGTGGTTTCTCCTTATCATGAAAAATGTTGCAATTTTTATCCTAACAGTGTACATCTTTAATAGCTTAATTCTTTGCAGTTACTAAGTCAATTTTGAGTATTAAGGTCTTAACAAAATAGGAAGAACCTTAGCCATATACTTGTCCACATTAGCTAACTTGTAAATGTAACGCCCCTCTCGGCAAAGGGCGTCACAACTTGCGGAAATTAAAAAAAAATGAAACTCAAAAGAAAACTCAAACCAAAACCCGATTTATAAAAATATTACCTGTTATCAAATAAGTATATGAGATTGCCAATTTCTTTTTTTTTCTTTCCTTTTTTTGAATATGCAGAAAATAACATAAAGAACGTTCCATACATTCTATATACCACGCCAAAATATACATATCATATGTACTTATATACATCAAAGGATCTTCGTAAAATATAAACAAAAGCTTTACATGCCCAAGGATTTTACATATCTGGCACCAAACATAACGAAAGACATTAGGCCCCAAAGCTACAAAACATATCAGACTTCACAAACTACAGAGAAGGACCCACAGACGGGTCCTCCTCAGGATCCTCCTCAGAAGAGGTAATCCTGATAGGAGCCACAGGCTCGCGGGCAGGGGCCTGATCAGAAGATACCAATGAGTCATCATGTGGAGTATAAAAGCGGTCACCCCATAGCTCTCCCATAGGCATGTTGAACTCCAAGTGCACTGTAACATCAAGAGAAAAGAAAGGGTTCCCATCACGAACCCTGCGAACCGATAAGGCCACGTCCCCTATATACCTAACTTTCTCAACAACCCAGTCAATACGCCATGCGTCGGTACTATCAAGGAATTGTACTCTTAACATAACACAAGAAATCTATCCTAGCAACCATTGCCAACAAAACAAAACAATAGAAAGATACGATCTACCGTGTCTTCTTCTCAGTCTTCATCAAGCATATATATATACATAACAGAATAACATAATAAAGAGGTGAGATATCCAGCAACAATACCAACATGGTAGCACAAAAATAGTAAATGGCAGTAATGTCATTCTAAGCTCAAAAGTACATATATAAACCATTATTTCATACAACAGGTAATTTAATAAATATTCAACAGATATTTCAATAAATATTTCAACAGATAAATTAACAGATATGTAAATGCCACAACGAGATGTTGACTGTCTATACATATGCACAATGTGACCAATTTCCTACTCCATAGAGCTAAACACAGATTCAAAGAGAATGATCAAGGAGACATGTCTGTATCTTGTTAGCCCCAAATCAAGTGCTTCAATATCAACAAATTGCGTAACATGGCTTATACAAGAAATTCTTCACAACATCGCGAGATAGGATAGTGTCTCGGTTCGAATCGTCGGTACGTTTGCATCAGTCTACCCACGACACAGAGGAGCTACCAACTGTCTATGATGAGACACCTGCGTCCCAACGCCCCCAAGGTCAACAAGTGACCTACACTTAGTCTATTCGTACCTGCACAAATGTGTAATTCATCTCCTAGGCATACAACCTTAACAAAATAATGCCCAACGGACTTTCATAATGTATGATGAATGACTCAATGTATACACATACAACAACGTTATGATTTCTCCATAACCATACGCCACAACTTGGCCATAACCATCATCAATAAATTAGGGTCCCCCTCATGGACACGACAGCAAAATCGCCGTTTATTTTTAGTTTTGCAACATCGTCATCACAATTTAAAACTCTGTCTTGAAACTTTTAAAACTCAAAATAGAATTCAACCTTAATTTCCAATGTCCATCATAATAAACTTTTCAAGGAAAGATTTTCCTAACATTACACACCAAAGTCCATATTACTTTAGTTTACAAAACCCTTTTTCTATTACCTTTAGAAAACTCTATTGATTTAAATACTCTAATTTTATAAATCACTAAATCACTTAATTAATTAAATCCCCAATTGATACAAAATCTTGTCTTGGACATCTTTTTTTTTTTTTACTTGGTTGTGAGCCTCAAATCCATGAGGCCAAAATTCTCTTTTTCCTTTCCAAGGGATTCACATTATACAATGGTAATCACTTATTTTATACATTAATGAACTCTCATTTTTAGTCATTTACACTCTCTATGTACTTAATTGATTAAGCCTGGTTATGTTTTATAAGTTTGGACTCAAATTAGACTTAATTGATTTTTTTAGCACTATTTTGGTCTTACACTGTTTCTGTATTTCGGCCATATCTTGATTTATAGATGTCTTATAATTATGTATCTTACCTTGTAGGAAAGATAAGAGAGAGCTCTACAACTTTCATGAGAGCTCTAGGTAAAATATGGACATCTAGAGGAGCAAATTGGGCTTGGAAGTCAAAACACGGGTTTTGTGATTGGAACCTAAACAGTGTGCAGTAATCAAGGCATAACTCGAGTTGTAGGTAGTCAATAGGGCTGAAACTTTGATACTTGAAAGTTAAGACCCAAATCTACAACTTTCATGAAGAACACAAAATTCAGACCGGATTCCTTGAAGGTGATATTGGGCTTTGAAGTTAGAATAGAGGTGCTGAAATTGGGCTTGAACAGTCTACAATAATTGGGTCATATCTTGGGCTGTAGAACGAATTTTTGGATGATTTTGGTGGCATTAGAAAGCTGAGACAAAATGCTACAACTTTCATGAAGACCACGTCACTTTATTCTGATGGCATCCATGAGATCAGCACTAAATGATTTCATAGACAAAGAATCTTAATAATTTTTCACTCACCAACTCACCATTTGACATTTTCCACTCATCTACCCACTCCTCACCTACTCTTAATCAGCCCCCTTATCATTTTGTATCTCTAATCCTCTATAAAAGGCTTTATTGTCTGATCATTTAGGAGACTTTGGTTTTAGGCTTGGTTAGGAGAAATTATGTTCATGCTTATATATTGTCTTCCTTTGTTGTAATTTTCTTTTGTTCTAATTTGAAGTTATGTTCATCTTTCTCTTCTACTCTCTTTCTTTCTTCTTGATTACGAGTACTTAATTTTCATTTTGCATAGGTGAAAGAGTGAAGCTCTTGGTAATGAAATAAGGTAAGATTATTTTATTTCTTGTACTTAAATGATATATTATAAAATAGACATTATATGTATTGTATTTTGTTTCCAATCAATTTAGAAACCTTCCTTGTATAGTGGAGATCTTGATTTATTGTAGACAAGAGGATTGACACAGTGAATGCTTGAGTTCACTTACAATTGTTAGTAGATAATTGAAGGAATCATAATATGATTGCATATATAATTGAACTTTGAATGTTATATTTTCCGATTGGAACTTCCTTTATGTGTAGATTTCAATTGAGTTATAAAGAGAAATAATCTTGCCTCTAATTTATTATCGAAAGTGGATCTCCTAACCCAAGCAAGTCCTTTTTCATTTGTGAACAACTTTTATTACTTTTGGTATTGTGACAAATCCTTTTCTTGCCTCAATTAATTTTTCTGCATCAATTCCCTGTGGATCAACCTCGGACTCCCAAGAATTTATTACTTAAGACAACCTGCACTTGGGTTTGCATCCTTTAGTTCGCATCAAGTTTTTGACGCCGTTGCGGGGACTTGATTTGAAGTTTTACTTTATTGATGTTCTTTTTCTTTAATAAAATCTATTCTCTCTTCTCCTTCATCGGAGCAAAAGATCGGCTTGCCAGTCCTTCGGTTTCTTTATTAATACTCTAACTTTCTAACTATCTAACTTGCTAATTTACTAACTTGCTAACATACAAACTTTCTAACTTTTATATTTATGTCATTTATTTTTGCTTACTAACTTTTATTTTCTGCTCTCTAATTTTTAATTTACATCATTTATTTTCTGCTCTCTAACTTTTTAATTTCTATTATTTATTATTGCTTTCTAACGTAATGAAATAATCTTTCTTCTTCTCTTATTTTTCACCGACTTTGGTAGGGCTCCGCCTGTCTCTGGTTTTCATATTTTAAATTTATTTTCTGTAATTTACTTTCTGCACTTTATTTTCTGTATTTTACTTTATGCACTTTCTAACTTACCAATTATTAACTCTCTAATTATCTAACTTTTTAATTTATCAGTTATCTAACTTTTTACTTTATTAGTTATCTAACTTTTTACTTGTTAATATTTATTGGGTGGTTGGTTTATACCATATCCTTGTTAATATTTAATGGCTAGTGTAAACTACCTACTTGTACATTATTTTTTCTATTTTAAGCCATTTATTTATGCTTAATTGGTATCGTGATTTAAATTCTGGTCGTTTAGTTAAAATTAATTCTGGTACTTTATATATTGATTTGTTTAATCACAATCACACACAATTGACACAATGGCCAAAAATGAAAGTGTACATAATGAACATGAAAATCAACCATTGCGAACCATACGTGAATATTTGCAACCACCTCGAAATTCTAATCCATCATGTTTTATCTTTCCACTCAATGCCAATAATTTTAGATTCAAGCTAGGTATGATTTCTTTACTTCCTAATTTTCATGGTTTAGAATCTGAACGCCCATATTTACATCTAAAATAATTTGGGAAAGTATGTATTGCTTTCAATGATCAAAATTACACTGAAGAAATTGTTAAGCTTAAATTGTTTCCTTTTTCTTTAAAAGATAAAGTAAAAACTTGGCTTAACACTTTGAAACTAAGATCAATTGGCACATGACAAGAAATGCAAGATGAGTTCTTAAAGAAATTTTTTCCAACATATAAAATCAATGTTATGAAAAGATAAATCCAAATTTTTTTCCAAAATTCAAATGAAGCATATTTTCAATGTTGGGAATAGTGTAAAGATTTGTTAAATTCTTTCTCACATCATGGTTTTGAAAAATGGCGCATTATAAGCTTCTTTTATGAAGGTTTAATACCTGAAACTAAACAATTTGTGGAAACAATGTGTAATGGTGAGTTTCTTGATAAAGAACCTGATGAAGCTTTAGACTATTTAAATTAGCTGGCTGAAAAATTCTCAATCTTGGTATAGTACTAACCCTTCTGAAAATTCAATTAGATCTAACCTTGCAAGTGTTAATAAAAGAAAATATCACCTTAGTCAAGAGGAAGATCTAAATGTAAGGTTTACCAGTTTGGCTAGAAAGTTTGAAGTCATGGAATTAAGAAAAGCAAAAGAAATCAAATCTGTGCAAATTGAAGAAATTTATGGCATTTGTGATGACTTAAGACACTCAACACATGAATGTCCTAATATTCCTATTTGTAAAGAAGTTGTACATGAATAAGTAAATGCAATGAATAATTTTAAAAAGCCATTTACTTCTTCTTTTTCAGATACATACAATCCGGGATGGAGAAATCACCTGAACTTCAACTGGAGGAATAATAATCAATCACAATTCGTGCAACCACCACCTCCTCAAGCACAACAGGACTCTCAAAATTCTCAAGGATATGCACCTTATGTCCCACCATATAGGAAAAACCTTGAAAAAACACTGCATGCATTCATAGAAAAGTAAGAGGCCATTAATAAACAAAACAATCAAACCATGATTAACATAAAAGAAACTCTTGCTAAACTTTCTTCTACACTCACCATTCATGAGAAAGGAAAATTTTCTTTTCAACATCAATCAAATCCCAAGAGTCAGTACAGTCTAAATGAGGGGAGTTCAGAAAACTAACAAATGGACCAAGTCAAGTCAGTGATAACTCGTAGGAGTGGAAAGGTTGTTGAAAAACAAATTCCCAAACCTTGTGAGAAAGAAGATGAACCAATTCCCTAAGAAAATGAAGAAGTTGACTAAAAAGAGACTAAACTCTCGCTTGCACCCCCATTTCCTCAAGCATTAAACAATTCAAGGAAATTGAACCATAACACTAAAATTTTTGAAATTTGAAAACAAGTGAAGGTCAATATTCCTCTGTTAGATGCTATCAAACAGATTCCTTCTTATGCCAAATATTTGAAGGACTTGTGCACTGTTAAAAAGAAACTAAATGTGAAAAAGAAAGCATTTTTGGCTGAATAGGTAAGCTCCATTCTTTAGAATAATAATGCATTGAAATAAAAAGACCCTAGTTTTCCTACAGTTTTATGCATTATTGGAGAATATAAAATTAAAAAAGCTTTACTTGATCTTGGTGCTAGTGTCAATTTGCTTTCATATTCAGTTTATCAGCAACTCAACTTAGGTGAGTTAAAACCAACTTCTGTAACTCTTCTACTTGCTGATAGATCAATTAAAATTCCAAGAGGAATAGTGGAAGATGTGTTAGTACAAGTTGATAAATTCATATATCCTGTGGATTTTATTGTCTTGGATACTGAATCTATGGTTGATAGTTGTAAGTCAATTCCTGTTATTTTAGGCCGTCCATTTTTAGCAACATCTAATGCTTTGATAAATTGTAGAAATGGAGTGGTGAAGCTAACATTTGGAAACATGACACTGGAGCTCAATGCTTTTAACGTGTGCAAGCAACAACAGGAAGTCCTTGATGAAAAGGAGGAAGTTGAAGGAATTGAAGCCATTATAGATGATCATCTTCAAACAAGGAGTTCTTCTGACCCATTAGAAATTTGTTTAGTCAATTCATTTGATTCAGACATGCAATTAGAAGATGATATCTCTAAAATATGCTCTTTGCTTGATTGTACACAGGTAATGGAGTACAAGGGATGGAAGCCAAGATTTGAAGAGCTAAAACCCATGAATGATAATGCCCATGAAGAAGTACCCACACCGGAACTAAAGTCATTACTTGCTGAGTTGAAATACACATTTTTGGGAGAAGAGCAAAGTTTTCCAGTGGTAATTTCCTCGTCTCTTACTGAAGAACAAGAAGGTATGTTAACAGAAGTATTTAAAAGGCATAAAAGTATAATTGGATGGACATTAAAGGACATAAAAGGTATTAATCTATTAATTTGTACACATAGAATACATTTAGAGGATAATGCTAAAACTTCTCAACAACCTCAAAGAAAATTAAATCCACACATGAAAGAGGTAGTTAGAGCTGAAGTCCTTACATTGCTTGATGTTGGAATTATCTATCCTATCTCTGATAGCCAATTGGTAAGCCCTACACAAGTTGTGCCTAAGAAATCTAGAATAACAGTGATTGAAAATGATAAAGGTGAATTAATACCTACGCGAGTCTCATCTAGTTGGCGTATGTGTATTGATATTAGAAAATTAAATGATGCTACTAGGAAAGATCATTTCCCCTTGCCATTTCTTGATCAAATTTTGGAAAGGGTAGAAGGACATCCATACTACTGTTTTTTTTATGGTTATTCGAGTTATAATCAAATACCAATTGCATTGGAAGATCAAGAAAAGACCACTTTTACATGTCCATTTGGTACTTTTGCATATAGAAGAATGCCTTTTGGCCCTTGTAATGCTCTGGCAACATTCCAAAGATGCATGTTAAGCATTTTTAGTGACATGATTGAGCATTATTTAGAGATTTTCATGGATGGCCTGATAGTTTTTGGAGATTCATTTGAAATTTGTCTTGATAATTTAGAAAAAAGTTCTTAAAAGATGTGAAGAAAAATAATTTGTGTTAAATTAGGAAAAATGTCATTACATCGTTACCTCAGGAATAGTGTTAGGTCATGTGATATCTTCAAAATGAATTGAAGTTGATAAGGCCAAAGTTGAATTAATTGCCCATTTGCCTTCCTCAAAAACAGTAAGAGAAGTTCGTTCCTTTTTAGAACATGCAAAATTTTACAGAAGATTCATTAAGGACTTTAGTGTCATATCTAGACCATTATGTAATCTTCTGTTGAAAGACGCACTATTTGATTGGACTTAAGAATGTCAAATTTTTTTAAAAAATTAATTGGCCTTTTGACATCTGCTCCTATCATACAATCTCCTGACTGGTCTTTGCCTTTTGATTTGGTGTGTGAAGCTAGTGATTTTGCTGTGTGCGCTGTTTTAGGCCAAAGAAACGAAGGTAAGCCTCATGTGATTTGTTATGCAAGTAGAACTTTAAATAGTGCACAAATGAATTACACCACTACTGAAAAAAACTACTTGCTGTAATTTTTGCACTGGACAAATTTCGATCTTACTTAATTGGTTCTTCTATTGTGATTTTCACTTATCATGTTGTTGTTAGATATTTGATGTCTAAGCAGGATGCCAAACCAAGATTGATATGGTGGATCTTGTTGCTTCAAAAATTCAACATCATAATAAAAGATAAGAAAGGAGCTGAAAATGTTGTCGCTGATCATTTGTCCAGACTTACAACAGGCCCACCTTTTGATAGCACACGCATCAATGATTCTTTTCCCGATGAATTTTCATTTTCTGTCAATTCTATGCCTTGGTTTGCTAACATAGTCAACTTTCTTGTAACAGGAAAGATACGGCCTCAATGGACGTACCAAGATGAAGGAAATTTTTGACAGATGTGAAAATTTTTTATTAGGATGACTCATACTTGTTCAAATATTGTCCTAACCAAATCTTTCGGAGATGTGTGCCCGACAGTGAGGTAGGTAGTGTCATTAAATTTTGTCACTCAGAAGCATGTGGAGGTCATTTTTCTTCAACGAAAACAGCTGCGAAAATCTTGCAGTGCAGATTTTTTTGGCCCACTTTATTTAAGGACTGCTATACTTTTTGTAAAAGTTGTAAAAATTGTCAAAAGTTGGCTCAATTTCAAAAAGAAACATGATGCCTCTGAACCCCATCCTTGTCATTGAAATTTTTTATTGTTGGGGAATTGATTTCATGGGCCCATTTCTATCCTCATTTGGATTTGTGTATATTTTGGTTGTAGTTGATTACATCTCAAAATGGATTGAGGCGATTCCATACCGACACAATGATCATAAAATTGTTCTCAAATTTTTAAAAGAAAATGTCTTGCGTCGATTTGGAATCCCTCGAGCTATCATCGGTGATGGGGGAACATATTTTTGCAATAAACCATTTGAATCTTTAATGGTATTACACACAAAATTGTCATCCCTTATCGCCCTCAGACAAGTGAACAAGTTGAATTAGCAAATAGGGAGATTAAACAAATTTTAAAAAAAATAGTTAACCAAAATCGTAAAGATTGGTCTTTAAGACTAAATGATGCACTTTGGGCTTACCGTACTGCTTTCGAAACATCTTTATGCATGTCACCCTATCGGTTAGTCTATGGAAAGCCTTGTCACTTGCTTGTAGAATTGGAACATAAAGCATTTTAGGCCATTAAAGCTTTCAATCTAAACCTTGATGATTCTTGCAAGATACGCAAATTGCAATTAAATGAACTTAAGGAATTGAGAAATGATGCATATGAAAACTCAAAGATTTATAAAGCTAAAACAAAAGCTTTTCATGACAAGACAATTTTGAAAAAATCTTTTGGAATTGGTCAAAAAGTTCTGCTTTATAATTCTTGTCTGCACCTATTCCCTAGAAAATTGAGATCCAGGTAGAGTGGTCCTTTTGTTGTCAAACATGTGTATCCTCATGAGGCCATAGATATTGAGAATCCTAGGAATGGTTATGTGTTTAAAGTCAATGGACAAAGACTCAAACCATTTCTGGAAAACTAAGTTGATGAGGTAGAATTCATCTCTCTTTTTGATCCTTGTTATGAATAGAATTTATTCTGATTTTGTTGCCATGTTTTTACAGTTCTTTGTGTTGCCGGTTAAGTGGCGAATAACAGTATTCCGTGACTCTCAAGTCAGTTTGTTTTTTAGTTTCTCAAAATAACTGAATCCTTCTCCTTTAAAATGGATGTCATTCTTTCAAACCTGAGAAAACATTTTCCTTCCCTCCCTCAAAATGCTCTGACAAAAATCTACAAAGTTAGATGTGAAAGATTGAGACTGTTAATGCACAAGGGTATGCCAAAAGATGTACGTTGGATAATTGAAGCAAAGGTCCGACTAGCAGGTGACTCTTCAATTTCATTTGACTCATACATGACAGGTCTTGGAAGAAGTTCGTATTCTAAAAGGAGAAGAGCAAAAAAGTTACAAGTCTGTCACAAATGTGCACGATGGAATTGTAACAAGCGGTGTCGTTCTTTAGGGATGGTTTCCGCAAATAGAGAAAATAAAATTTTCTTCATTAAGAATGGACTGAGTAAGGAGTCATTAGATGATATCTTATTGACTCTTGAGATGCATTCTTGTGGATTTGTGCATCGTGAACTTCTTAATTTGTGGAATCTCTTCAAGGATGAAGAAAGGCGCTATAGTCTTGGGAATCTGACTCTAAAAGACCCTGTTTGCCAATTTATAAGAAAATTGGATGGGAAGCTTATCCTTGACTCATAGAAGGCGTTTAAGTCGTTATTGGACGTGAAACCAGAGGCAGATGTGAGCCATGTCCACAACAATTTGTATATATCATCTTCTTCTTCTTCATGTTTTCTTAAAAAAAAGAAAAAAAATGTTTGAACAAGGGCAATTTGGAAGGAGTACCATGGCTTTAATTAGTTGTGGAGCCCCAGCCTTTGGTTGACCCATCATTGACTCGGGTGGACCTTTGCACGCTGGTCCTTAAAAAAGGTTCATGTACCATGCTCTGTAGAGAGCCGCACTCCATAACTCAATGTTTACCATCTAGGCACTGTGGAGTTGATGGACAAGCAGAAGCGTCGCACTCTGGTTATTAGTGAGAAGTAACCCGCGGCTGCCAAAATGTATGAGACATCTGAGCTTGATCATCTCTTTTATTAGAAGGGGCTCTCAGCGCCCTGAGATGGGGCGTTCTGGATCTTGGATATTACGGGTTTTAGATTTTAGCATCTTTGTTGATGTTACGAGCCCAAGTGTGAGCTCTCCAGGTTTCAGACCCAGGATGGAAACCCACGATTGTTTCTTCTTTCTCCTTTCTTCGAATAAATGGACGTGAATGTCTACTGTACTGGTGACACATAGTATAAAGATATGTCACTACTGCACTTATAACGCGTAGTATAAAGATACACCATGAAAACTGTACATAAAGGTATGTCATCATTTGTTATTATATTTCTTTTATCTTTGTATGATTTTATTGTATTTTAGTTTTGGACAGACGATCCTTTGAGCAGGATCCTTCAGGGGTTTCTAGAGTTCTTTACCTTGATGGTTTTCTTGAAGTAAAAAAAAAACAAAAACAAAAAAAAAATTAAAAATTAAAAATTGAAAAAAAAAGATTATGTGTTTCTTAATTTCAAACTTTTCTGACAACAACCAACCTATCCTTATAGGTGTTATTATTACTCTTTCCATTCTTTTTCCTATTTAAACACTCCATTTTCTCCACTTTCTTCCAACTCAGAATCATTCAAAGGGAAGGTGAGAATAGAAATGGAAGGTGTTTCTGTTTGTCAACTTAAAAATATTTGTGTATTTTGTGGGTCTAAGTATGGGAAGGGTCTAGAGTTTGTAAACGCAGCTACCACTCTTGGTCAATCACTTGCTGCGAGAAATATTCATCTTGTATATGGGGGAGGTTGTCATGGGTTAATGAGGGCTATATCACTTGTGACATATATAGGAGGCAGTTAGGTTTTAAGTTTCATTCATAGACCTTTAGCTCAACAGAACATCACTGGAAAGACAATTGAGGAGGAACTTAAGGTATCATCAATGTATCAACGAATGAAGATAATGCTTGATAACTCTGAAGCATTCATTGCCTTACTAAGTGATTTTGGTACCTTGGAAGAAGTTTTTCAAATTGGCTCTTAGACCCAACTGAACATTCACCATAAACTCATAGATTTGTTAAATGTAAATAATTTCTTTGATATTTTGTTACTTTTTCTTAACCATGCTGTGGAACAGAAATTTATCTCACCTTTGGCAAGGCAACTTCTTATCTCTGCTTCCACTATTGATGAGTTGATTGATAAATTAGAAGCTTTTGTTCATAAACCGGACCCAACAATAGCTCAAATAGATTAGTCAGCAAGAAGTAGTGAAGGAAGCAGGATGAAAAGAAAGCTAGATTTGACACTTCGTTTATAGCTTTGCTTTACTTTTGATTTTATTTATCGTACTTTGTTTTTGTTTAAATTTGTGTCAGATTTCTCCAACATGTAATATATTCTATCCTTTACTCATCTATATTTTAACATTGAAGTCAATGTTGTGATCTGGTTGGGGGGAAAGATAGTTGATAGTTGACCCAAAAAAAATTTCTTTTTTGAGAAGTATGATATGATTGTCATGGACTTACTAAACTAATGAATGATGGCAGAGTAAGGAGTAATTTTACTCCTGAGACACATCTAAATTGGGAAGTATGTTTAGTGATATGATTGTCAAAAATATATTCATAGTAAAACCAATGAAGGATGGCAAAGTAAGAAGTAAATTTTGCCTTGGAGGTAAGTTTACTCTTGAGATGCATCTTAGTTGAGGAAATAATTATTTTGTGTAGAAGTAGCAAATGGATTCTTGGATCTTAGCATAAATTGTCTTCTGTCTTAAATTACACAAGCTTGAATATGAATGTTGATATGGTGGATTGAGAATGATAGAAATATGCCTTGTGAGATTTTGAGCCTATTGATGAATTGATTGAATATTTGTACCGTTCTCTTCTTTCTTGTGTGATTTTCACTCATGGAATTGTTACTCTAGAACTTGCTTTGATTCTTTTTTAGGCTACATTTTCACATGTATACATAAATATGATTGAGGCATTTTAAAATAGCTACTTTGACCAAATAGCTATCCTTGTATATTTTTGCTTGTGTAACCCCTTTGAGCTTATTTGACCATTCCTTGTTTTTAGCTCATTACGTGCCTTCAAAAAAAAGAAAAAAAAAAGAAAAAAATATAAAAAAACATGTTTTTACCTAACCTTAGGGAATAAGAGAGTATTGGCCTTGTTCTTGAACAAGTGCGGGGGTGTGTGTGCAAAATGATCAAAAAAAAAAAACTAACCACTGTTGCAAGAAAAGGATAAGGTTCAGGCCTAACAATGAATTCAATTCACCAATTTGGGATTGATCTTCAATAAAACATTAGTCAAATATTGGTGATTGTCCTTTATGATGAATGTTCTCAAACATCTTCTCCACTCTAACTGTACCATAATGCTCTTTCATTCTCTTTGGTATTTATCTCCTCATATCCATATTATCCCCTCTCCTTTACCATGGCCCCATTACAACCTTGAATAAAGTCCTCTTGATTTTTGTATGCATGTGTTTTGAGTAGCGGAGAAGTAGAAGATAAGCAAGCTTATGGTAGTGCAATTGTTCATGGGTTGAATATAGTGAAATACTTACCTTTTAAACACTTGAGAGATTGATAGTGAATTCTGTGAGGATCTATCATTCTTGATTCATTCTTTTCAACTGAAGTTTCTTCGCTTGTTGGTTTGAGATGTGAAGAAATGTTACCTCATTAATGCTTTGATCCCTTGAATTTCTGGTTGCTCTTCTTGTTTCATCAAGTCTTTTAGAGTTTTTAGCTTTTGAGTCTATGCCGTTTTTCTTTGTTTCCTAGCTTTGGTCTTATGTGTTTTGCCCAGGAGTGCAAAAAGTTAAGTGTGGGAGAATTTGATAATCACATATTTTATATATTAATGAACCCTCATTTTTAGTCATTTACACTCTCTATATACTTAATTGATTAAGCTTGGTTATGTTTTGTAAGTTTGGAGTCAAATTGGACTTAATTGATTTTTTTAGCATTATTTTGGTCTTACATTGTTTTTGTATTTCAGCCATATCTTGAGTTCTATATGTCTTATAATTATGTATCTTACCTTGTAGGAAAGATAAGAGAGAGCTCTACAACTTTCATGAGAGATCCAGGTAAAATATGGACATCTAGAGAAGCTAATTGGGCTTGGAAGTCAGAACACGGGTTTTGTGATTGGAACTTGAATAGTGTGCAGTAATCAAGGCATAACTCAAGCTGTAGGTGGTCAATAGGACTGAAACTTTGACACTTGAAATTAAGACCCAAATCTACAACTTTCATGAAGAATATAAAATTCAGATTGAATTCCTTGAAGGTGATATTGGCTTTGAAGTCAAAACAGAGGTGCTGAAACTGTGTCTGAATAGTTTGCAGTAATTGGGTCATATCTTGGGCTGTAGGACAAATTTTTGGATGATTTTGGTGGCATTGGAAAGCTGAGACAAAATGCTACAACTTTCATGAAGACTACGTTGCTTTATTCTAATGGCATCCATGAGATTAGCACTGAATGATTTCAGAGACAAAGAATCTCAATAATTTTCCACTCACTAACTCACCATTTGGCATTTTTCACTCATCCACCCACTCCTCACCTACTCTTAATCAGTCCCCTTGTCATTTTGTATCTCTATTCCTCTATAAAATGCTCTAATGGCTGATCAATTAGGAGACTTTGGTTTTAGGCTTGGTTAGGAGAAATTATGTTCATGCTTGTATATTGTCTTCCTTTGTTGTAATTTTCTTTTGTTCTAACTTGAAGTTATGTTCATCTTTCTCTTCTACTCTCTTTCTTTCTTCTTGATTATGAGTACTTAATTTTCATTTTGCTTAAGGTGAAAGAGTGAAGCTCTTGGTAATGAAGTAAGGTAAGATTATTTTATTTCTTGTGCTTAAATGATATATTATAAAGTAGACATTATATGTGTTATATTTTATTTCCAATCAATTTAGAACCTTCGTTGTATAGTGGAGATCTTGATTTATTGTAGACAAAAGGATTAGCACAGTGAATGCTTGAGCTCACTTACAATTGTTGGTAGATAATTGAAGGAATCATAATATGATTGCATATATAATTGAACTTTGAATGTTATATTTTCCGATTGGAACTTCCTTTATGTGTAGATTTCAGTTGAGTTATAAAGAGAAATAATCTTGCCTCTAATTTATTACCGAGAGTAGATCTCCTAAACCAAGCAAATTCTTTTTCATTTGTGAATAACTTTTATTACTTTTGGTGTTGTGACAAATCCTTTTCTTACCTCAATTAATTTTTCTTCATTAATTCCCTGTGGATCGACCCCAGACTCCCGAGAATTTATTACTTGAGACAACCTACACTTGGGTTTGCATCCTTTAGTTCGCATCATATAACATACAACAATTATCTCATTTCTATTCTAACAAGTCATGTATAATATTCAAAGTAATAGAAATCAATAAAGCCAAATAATCACAAAGCATTTAAATTATACAAACAAGTGAGTGAATTCACACATGGATTACTCACACATACACACAAAATCGTTCCTCACCACCATGAATGGTCGAAGAGGATAAATCTCCCTCTTACCTAAAGAGATGATAAGAAAGAAAGCTCCTTGTCTCTTAAAATTTCGTCCAACACCCCCAACAACACCCTTGAAGATTCAAACTTTCAAGATCACCCCTAAAGTTTGGAAAAAAAAGATCATGATGAAAGTGATGGCCTTGAACATAAAAAAGAGAAGAGAAAAGATGAAGATCATAAATCTTACCTTAAGAACTTCACCTTAAGAACTTCAAGTTAGGGCTTGAAAGAAAATGGTAAAGATGAGAGATTTAGAGGAAGATCACAAGATAGAAAATCATCCTATGGTTGTGTAGAATCAAGAAGTGAAATTGATTGAAGCAAACAAAATATGGAGGGTGGAAAATGGTGTATGGCTGTGGAGCTTGGAGAAAAAAGGAGGAATGAAAAATGAGGGAAAAATGGTGAAGGCTTTTGAAATGAAAAGTGAATGTAGGATTAAGTGAAAAGATGACACTTTGTCATCTTTTCCTTCTCAAACCATGACCATCACAAAGGGAGAGAGAGAAATTGGCTTTTTCAACAAGCTTGGTACAAAGATTCTCCAATAAGCTTATTACAAGCTTCTGCACTAAGTTTTATGTAAAGCTTCCTTAGGAAGCCAAATTTCACTTTTCTAGAAAGTCAAAGGCGATGTCACATGGATGATGTCATATAAAGTGAACCCTTTACTACAAGTTATTATCCAATGAACAAAGGTTACGGTTAACAAAACTAGTATTTATTGTCCATTAGATAATAAAACGTACCAGAATTTTATTTGTCAGATAAAATCTCAAAAAACATAAATTTCGTAAATTGTGTCCGATTTCGGGTTTAGTAAGATCTCCCGACCCATGTCACAGTCCAAAAATTTCCGGCCTTAGAAAAATATTATTTTTTCAGTCCCGCTTAAAATAATCAAAGTCACCTAATTAATTCACAAAAATTCACAAAATTCACAAATATTATAAAAAACATATATAATAGAAAATAAGAAATTTCTGGGGTGTTACAACTCTCCCATTCTAAAAAGAAATTTCGTCCTCGAAATTTATCATACCTTAAAATAGATGTGGATATTGTTCCTTCATCTTGTCCTCTAGCTCCCACGTAACGTCTCCAGTCATGTCATTCTAGATCACTTTTACTAATGAAATTTCTTTTTCTCTGATTTGCTTCACTCTCCTATCCTTCTCGATCCTTACAGGAAGTGTCTCATAGGTTAAATTCTCTTTCAGTTGTATTGTATCCGATGTTATGACATGGGTTGGATCAGGAATATACTTTCACAATTGTAACACATGGAAGACATTATGAAGGTTAGAAAGAAAAAGGTGGTAAAGCTATTTGGTAGGCTACTGGACCTATCTGATGAAGAATTTGATAAGGTCCAATGAATTTGGGAGTAAGTTTTCTGGACTTAAGAACTTGACCGACCCCAGTCATAGGTGTGACTTTCAAAAACACATGCTCGCCTTCCTCAAACTCAAGAGGTTTTCTTCTTTTATCTGTATAGCTTTTCTATCGACTCTTAGACGTCAACATCTTTTCTTGAATCATCTTATCTTTTTCTATTATTTGTTGCACAAGATCAAGTCCTAACATAAGATGCTCTCCATCTTGGTACTAGCACAAAGGTGTTTTGCATCGTCGCCCTTATAAAGCCTCATAGGGTGCCATCCCTACGCTTGAGTGAAAACTGTTATTGTAGGTGAACTCTATAAGAGGTAGAAATTCATCCCAACTTCTAGACTATTCTAGAATACAAGCTCTCAGCGGATCTTCTAGCGATTAGATTGCCCTCTCCGATTGACCTTCTGTCTGAGGATAATAAACAAAACTTATGTTAACAATTTCTTGTAGACTTTTCCAAAACCTTGATGTAAATCTCAAATCTCTATCAGAAACAATACTAGAAGGCACACCATGAAGTTTAACAATTTCACCAATATACATTTGAGTCAACCTCTCCATTGAATACCTTATGTTAATCGGTACGAAATATGTCACACCCCCTAAACCTAATAACCGTAATATAATCATCATTATACCATAGTTATTAAATTCAGGCATGCCAAAGTGCTAAAGTCATAATTTTCTCAAAATGTACATTAGGCTTTGTACAAGACAATCTATGCTGGATCGTGATTGGGATGAGTGTCTCGATTCGGATCGTCGGTGTGTTTGCATCGGTCTGATCCACGGCTCAGGGGAGCTACCAGCTGGCCATTGTTGAAAACCCGCACCCTAACGCCCCCAAGGTCAACAAATGACCTACATTAGGCCCATCACACCCGCACTGAGGTGTAATTTCATCTCCTAGGCTCATAAAACCTTAATTAATAGTCTATCAGACTTTCATAAAGTATGATGAATGCCTCAATGCACACATACGTAATTATCAATGCCATGCAATTCATGATCATAAGTCATCATTGGCCACAACAGTCATCAACAGATCTGGGTCCCACTCACGGGCCTAATAACAAAATTGAAATTTATTTTCAATTGTGGACATGTCATTGTCTCATAGGGTTCTTTATTATTTTTCAATTGAGTAAAACTTCTATTACTATTCTAAAATAAAAGTTGAACCTTCTAAGCTTAGTATAAGAACTACGCCTCAACTTCAACGCTTCTTTTTTTTTTTTGGACATCACTGGGGAGTACATCCTCCTATCTTTCACCAAACCCTCATTATTCTAATTCAAAAAGGTTCTTCTCTTTGTCCTTAATAAAACTCGTTTAATTAAATGTCCTATGATTCTCAAAGTCTCACTTTCACTCCTTTTCCTTAATTGACCGAAATTCCTTCTTAGTTTTATGATAAGTTCTTGTCCCTTGTCCTTTCCATTTTGTGAATCCATAATTACCATCTAATCATTTAATTACTTAAGTTTCCATCTTAACACAAAGCTTTGCCATTGACTACCCTATGGAGCCGTGAGCTCTAAGGAGCTAGGAACCCAAATTCTTCTTCTTGATTTGTCATTGCAAGTCCTTAATCAATTCATCTTTAACCTAATTTCCTAAGTTTCAAGTCACCATTAATTAAGTCATAAGTTTTCCATTTTCTTCTCCACTTGGCCAAGACACACACTAGGATGTCTAAACCCAAAATTCTCACCATTTCTTCAATCATTCATCACTTAGTTATTCAAGTCTTGATTTAGTTTAAAGGTTAAATCTTGATTCTCAATTTTAGGCCATTAGGCCGTGAGGTACATATCCAATGGAATTAAAATCCTTTATCATTCACATAAGATCTTAACCATACCAAGCATCATAATTCATCAAGAATACATAATAACATAACATTAAACAACAACATCACATAATCACATAATTACATATCACTAAAGCCAAGCAAATCAAATGGAGAAATCCACATTTGGACCCCCCATTCTCAATCCAAAATTCATCCCTCACCACCATGAATGGTTGATGAGGATATTCTCCCTTTTACCAAAGAAAATGACAAGAAAAATGTCTCCTTGTTGGTCCTTGAAGATTTCGGCCAAGCACTCCACAAACCCTAGAAATTTCATCTCACAAAATCAACATTCTAAGCTTGAAAAAGAGTGAATCAATGGTCATAAAGAGGACCATGAACACGAAAAGGAGGAGAAGAAATGAAGATCAAGACTTTACCTTAAAAACTTCAAATCTAGAGCTTAAAGAAAAATGAGGAAGGGGGAAGCTTTAGGAGATGATTTCAAATAGAAAGTGGTTTAGAATGTAGTAGAGTTTAAGAAAATGTGATTGGATGAAATTTTTGCAAACAAGGAGGGTAGCAATGGTGGTGTAGCCGTGAGGTAGGAGGAGAGGAAGAGAGAAAAGTGAAGAGAAAATGGAAGAAGAGAAAGGTAGAGAGAGAAAGTGATAGTAAACTTTTGAAATGGAAATAAAATGTGACTTAAGTGAAGATGAAACTTTTGGCTCCCTCCTTTCCTCTCATTGTCGTGGAAGCACTCAAGGAGGAGAGAGGAGATTGGCTTTTCCAACAAGCCAAAGGAAATTGCTTGGAAGCTTCCTCTAAGCTTCTCCAACAAGCCAAACTTTAACTTTTTGAAAAGTCAAAGGTGATGTCATCAAATGAGGTCATCTTGTGATGACATTAAAGTGTTCTCAAGAAAGATGACTAATACTCTACTAAAGCTATTATCCAATGGACAAAAGTTAAAATTAACAAAACTAATATTTTGTCCAACGGATAATAGAGCGTACCGTGATTTTATTTATCAGATAAAATCTCGAAAAATGAAAACTCCGTAAACTGTGTCCAGCCTCGGGTTTAGTAAGATCCCCCGTCGATGTTTCCACAGTCCAAGGTTTTTCGACCTGAGGGAAATATTTTATATTCTCGGCTCTGCTCAGTGCGCACGTAAATTGAGAAATATATTAAAATAATCAACGTTTCCAGAAAAATCCACAAAAATTCACAAAAATAACAAATATTATAAAATGAATATTTATTATGAAACAAAGAATTTTTGGGTGTTACAACTCTCCCCTTCTAAAAAGGAATTTCGTCCTCGAAATTTGTCATACCTTAAAACAAATGTGGATATTGTTCCTTCACCTTGTCCTCAAGCTCCCACGTTGCATCTCCAGTCACGTCATTCCAGATTACCTTCATCAATGCAATTTCTTTGCCTCGGAGTTGTTTCACTTTTCTATCTTTAATCTTGACAGGAAGTCTTTTATAGGTCAAATTCTCCTTCAATTGTACTGTATCCGGTTTAATGACATGGGCTGGATCAGGAATGTATTTTCGCAATTGCGACACATGGAAGACATTATGTAGGTTAGAAAGAAAAAGTGGCAAAACTATTTGGTAGGCTATCAGACCTCTCCGACGAAGAATTTGATATGGTCCGATGAATTCAGGAGTAAGTTTGTTCTGAGAAATCAGGCAAGATGACACATGCTTGGCAACGTCTCTTTTCATTGCTTGTCACCAATACATCCACTTTAGGTCTTGATACATCTTGGTCATTCTAGGATGCATACTTAATTTGCTCGTATGAGCTTCACCGAGAATTAACTCCTTAAGTTCTAAATCGTCCGGTATACAGACCTTACCCGTGAACATCAGGATTCTGTTGAACCCTTCCTCAAATTCTGACGCCATGCCTTGCTTTAATAACTTCCCCTCGTCTTGTAGAAATTAGTCACTTTTCTGATTCTCTCGAATCTCTTCTAACTGATCATTCGAAATAGTAACCATACCTAGACAACTGCATATTCCTGAACTATTCTATTAGTTCCTTCTCCTTGACCAGTATAATAGAGATACTAAGTATCTTTCTGCTCAAAGTGTCTACTACGACGTCGGCCTTTCCAGTATGATACTGAAACTGGAAGCCAGAGTCCTTTAAAAACTCTAACCACCTCCTCTGCCTCAAGTTCAGCTCCTTTTAGTCAAACAGGTACTTTAGACTTTTATGATCGCTGTAGAAGTTTCTGCTCCACATAGAAAATGTCTCAATATCTTCAAAGCAAATACTACAGCTACTAACACCAAGTCGTGCGTTGGGTAATTCTTCTCATGCACTCTCAATTGTCTTGAAGCATATGCCACAACCTTCTTATTTTGCATTAGCACGCATCCTAATCCTTGATGTGAAGCATCACAAAGCACTTCAAATGGTTCATTGGGATCAGGTAGAACCAACACTGATGAAGAAGTTAGTCGTCTCTTCAGCCCTTGAAAACTTTCTTCGCATGCATCCGTCCACATGAAAGCTTGATTCTTCACCGTAAGCTGGGTGATAGGTCCCGCTATCTTGGAAAACGCATCAATGAATCTTTAGTAGTATCTGGCTAATCTCATGGAGCTACGAATTTCTGTTACGGTCTTCAGTCTTTCCCATTGAAGAATCGCTTCAACTTTCGATGGGTCTACAACTATTCCTTTCTTTGGAGTCACATGACCCAAAAATTTAACTTTCTCCAACCAAAATTCACACTTTGATAACTTGGCGCACAACTTCTTCTCCTTCAAAATCTAGAGAACTATACTGAGATATTCATCATATTCCTTCTGACTTCAAGAATAGATCAGAATGTCATCGATAAAAACAACAATAAATCTGTCTAGATAAGAATGAAAGATCTGATTCATGTAACCCATGAATATAGAAGGAGCATTTATTATTCCGAACGACATCACGAGATATTCATAATGCCCATAACGCATTCGAAAGTCATCTTGGGAACATCCTCTATCTGGTACGAGCCTGACGATAACCATATTGTAGGTTAATCTTGGATTAAAACAGCGGCTCACTTCAGCCGGTCCATCAAGTCACCTATCTTCTTCCAAGGTTACTCATTCTCGATCGTAATCTTGTTCGACTAGCGATAGTCTGCACATCCTTGAGAAGTTCCATTCCTCTCCTTAACTAACAGTACTAGAGCTCGTCATGAGAAACTCATTTGCTACAAGAATGACATCCATATTCTCTTTACTTTTGATCTCTAGAGAAGATAATACAAGTATCCTTGGGCTCATCCCCTCAATAAAGTTCCAACTTTATTAGCCGTTAAAACTCTGAAATCTCAGTCTCAAGAAACACTAAGGTTTTATTGAAACAACCTAACGGGATATGATTAGAAATAACCAATCCATTCTTAAGGTTATGTCTATTTGAGAAAAGGTAAACAGATCAAATTGACAGAAAAGATTTGGTCTTTAACACAAATAAGATAATTTAAGTAACTGGATAGTAACAATAAGCTCAGTAATAAGGGCAGAATTAAAACAAGTCAAAAGGTAACAAAGACATCGATAACCCTAATCGATTCACATAGTTAAAGGCTATAAAGGAATGGGTTGCCCCCTGAGTTATACAGTGTAATCAAAGGACCTCCTGTAGCACCAGCTCCCTTGTTTAGGTCTTCGGTTTGGGAGACTTCTGCTTCATTCAGAGTGTAAACTTTCTCGTCTGCTTGAGGTCTTAAAGCGCATGCATCCCTGACAAAAGGTTTCGTCTTTGATAGGGTACAATTTCTAAAAGTGTGTCCAGGTTTTTCGCACTTGAAACAAATTACTCCCTTAATCTTACACTCCTTCATTGCGTGATCTCCTCCGCACTTCTTACATAATTGCAAAGTTGTCACAATCTGACTGGGTCTGTTGCCACAAGTACTCTTTCCACATGTTTGCAGTCGTTGTTGCTGCCCCAACGACCATGAATACGATTTTCGTTGGAATCGGTTGACATTACAGTTCCTCCCTTTCTAGAATTGAGATGGTTTAAAGTTACAGGGTCTGTTATTCCGAGACTGGTCCAGCTCTGACAAATTATGCACCTTGGCTGTCACTTGTTGCAATTGAGCAGCTTTTTAATTTTATTGTACTGTTACATCAGTCACCCTTTGCATTGCTTTGATAGTCACAACCCTTCCATCGTTGTCACGTCCCACCTTCACACGTGTACGTCTACCGCAAGCCATTGCCTTACTTCGAAAACGAATGAATCAAAATACAACAAAAATCATTCACAACTCCTTTCAAACAATATGGTTTCCTTTCGAAAACCAAAACAATGAATCACATAACTCAAACAAGACAACTTAACCACAACCTAAAGGACTTGAACTTGAAAACTTTAGAGGTACCGCAACAAAAGGTGTAGATGTGAACCAACCCTAAAATGAGTTCAGTCATACTGGCTAGACTCTTTACCAGAAGAATTCCCATTTTCCTAGTACGCCTAGGTGAAGTCATAGTTTCTTGTCCACGCAGAACATTATATATCGAGTTGATCAGTCTTCAATATCATATAACTGTATAATAGTAGCTACTAACATTCAACCTATGGCAAGCCATGCATTCCTTACCCAACATCCCAACCAAGAGACAAGGAAATGCACCACACACAAAGAAACTTCTAATATGTCTAAGCATAGTCAGTCCATACCTCGGCTCAACAAGATGAACTGCTCTGATACCACCTAATGTCACACCCCCAAACCCAATAACTGTAATATAATCGTCATTATACCATAGTTATTAAATTCAAGCGTGCCACAATACGAACTAATCGTTTTCCTTATAGTACCATTATGCGTATGTATAGAAAATATGAGCCATGCATGAAATATATTTAATACACGACTCCCAAAATTACAACCACCAAAGGAAAAGTGCATTACATAAAATATATATATATATATATATATATATATATATATATATATATATATATATTTGCTTAACATAAGTATCATTAGTGCAAACATAATATTTACATACCCAATAAAAGTAATCATATGCACTACGATATGAAGAATTGACTTGTCCCAACCCCAAACACCTGGAGGGTAAGGTCCCCCACTTGATCCTTCTCGGGAACCAACGCGGGCAGGTCCCCCTGGCGGGGTAAGTCACGACGAATGGAAATCTGCACAGTCTACTCCATAGAATCCTCGCTGTGGGTATAATGCTGATTACCCCACAAGTCTTTAATGGGCATAGAGAATTCCACATGCATGAAAGCATAGAGGGTGAGAGTAGTAGCTCTAAGATAGGTACTACTCTTTAACAAAGTCACCTCCCCTAGATAAGTAAGACGCTCAGTGTCCCAGTCAACACGCCAGGCATCGATGCCCCCATGAAGCTGCACCCGCACGTAACCAAAGAATTCTCGTCCAGACGCTATATCGAATACAACACGTCGACACAATCATAAAGAGTATAGTCCCTCTTCGTCTTTTTCACGATCTTTTATCAAATACAAATATGAAACAAAATGACATAATAAAGAGGTGAGAACTTCTACAATCAATACCATTATGGTAGCATGGAGACAGTATGGACAATAATACTATCCAGATACAACAAGTAACAATTACAGATATCAGCAAGCAAGATAATATTATTAATTAAATATTAATCAGATACAACATTCAAGAGATAATCATTTCATCAAATATCAGATAATTAAGCGAGTATGCAATGATGTAATTTCATGCAGACTGACCATGTATGTACACAATGTACCAATTTCTTACTCCATGGAGCTAGACAAATATTTCAGAGAGAATGCTCTAGAAGAACATGTCTATAACTCAACAGCCTTGGCCAAAGTGCTAAAGTCATAATTTTCTCAAAATGTACATTAGGCTTTGTACAAGACAATCTAGGCCGGATCATGATTAGGGTGAGTGTCTCGGTTCGGATCGTTGGTGTGTTTGCATCGGTCTGATCCACGGCTCAGGGGAGCTACCAGCTGGCCATTATGGAAAACCCGCACCTCGACGCCCCCAACGTCAACAAATGACCTACGCTAGGCCCATCACACCCGCACTGAGGTGTAATTTCATCTCCTAGGCTCATACAACCTTAATCAATAGTCTATCAGACTTTCACAAAGTATGATGAATGCCTCAATGCACACATACGTAATTATCAATGCCATGCAATTCATGATCATAAGCCATCATTGGCCACAATAGTCATCAACAGATCTAGGTCCCACTCATGAGCCCGATAACAAAATTGGCATTTATTTTCAATTGCGGACATGTCATTGTCTCATAAGGTTCATTATTATTTTTCAATCGAGTAAAACTTCTATTACCATTCTAAAATAAACGTCGAACCTTCCAAGCTTAGTATAAGAACTACACCTCAACTTCAACACTTCTTTTTTTTTGGACAATGTAACTGTAACGCCCCAATTTTTAGAAAATATTCTGAATGTACCGTTTTCTGTTTTTCACACTTTTGTATGAATGACCGCTGTGTCCCTATTTTTCTGTTCTCGATTTTTGTATGAAAACAATTACGATAATACAGGCTCAAATTTTATTTGATCGTTTTACGTAATTTGTTTGAGACGGAAAAATAAAATTTTTTTCGAAGCATCGTATTAATTTTTTTGAAAGATATACAACTATATAATCTTCTTGGATATTTTATTTGAACGTTTTGGACGATTACCTACGTTGTGGGAAAAAATGGGAAAATGACCGTTACGTCCCGAATCTTGTTTTATTTGTTTTTCTTTGTTTTTAATTGTTTTCTTCTTGATTTAATGCCAACAAGAAAATCGTCGTGATTTTATATGGACTTTTTGTGTGATTTGCTCGAGGCAAGAAAATAATATTTTCCGGGCCGGGAAAATCTTATTTTATTATTTAGAATGGGGGATCTTACTAACCCGATTCTCGAATGAGACTAAAAATAATCTTTTAATTTTTAGGATTTAATCACAAATAAAATAATTTTATATTATTATAATATTATTTTATTAGTCAGTATAATTTAGTGACAGTGGACCCGAAAATATTTTGCGGGACCCACAATTAGTAGAACAGTTAGATCGGTAGCTTAATTAATCACCGTAAGCAGTAGAACTTTCGTAACAGTGACTCGATCTACAGTGACTGAGAGAATTTAACCACTTGTTGTGACTCAGCATGTGAGTCACCAGGAGCCAACCAATGGGAATCAAGCTTGCTCACCAAGACTTAATCCTAGCCTTTCATGCATCCAATGGCTTGGATGAAGCCAAGCAAGGTGCCCACCTTGCACCTCACTTGAGTGCTACGGCCAAGAGGTCTTGGAAGACCAATCCTCACTTTGATTTTCATGCATTCTCTCTTCTCTCTCTTCCAAAGAAAACCTAGCCACCATTGTTGTTCCTTTTTCTCCTTCCATTCGGCCAAGCTTGTTTCTTGACCATACAACCATCCAAAAATTTTTCTAACCAAGTTTTCTTAACCTAAACACTATTCTAAGAACCTTTCTAGTTGGAAGTTTCTTCAAAATCTTCCATTAAGGGCTTGGAAATCAACCTTGTAGATTTGACCTAGAAGGTGAAATATCATATTTTTCTTTTCTCTCTTCTTTTTCAAAGTTCTAAACCATGATTTCTCCATGGTTTAGCTTCTTTTTCATGGTTAATAACATGTAGATTTTATTTGAGATTTTTAGGTATTTGGTGGAGTGAAAACCGAACCATAGGAGGTGTGAAAGCAAGCATTTTGTCTTCATTTAAGGTAAGAGGAAGACAATTCTTATCATCCCTTGATGGTGGTAAGAAGATGGATTGTTTGTAGAATCCATAAGGATTCGGTTGTGGTGTGTTTATTGATGTGTATTTGTTAATTTTTGTGGTTGCTAGTAGCTTAAGTGTTGTATGTTAGTAGCTTTCTTGTTTGATGATTGTAATAATTTTGCATGTCTATTAGCTTTTGATTGTATGTCTATAAGCTTTAATTTAGGTTTTATATGTTAGAAATATTTTGCATGTGTTAGAAATATAAATGCATGTGTTAGAATTGTATGATAAGGTATAAGATGTGAATAACATGTATAAATTTGCATGAGTGTTCCAAAGAACACATTCCCTAGCTCACGACAATGACAAAGTGTGAGGACCAAAATGTTCTCTTCATTTTTCCTAAAGTGTAACTTAATTAATTAGGAGAAATAAGAAGGTTTCAAATTGTTTTGATCAAAGAAAAGAAATTTAGAAATCAAATGGTAAAGATTTAGTAAATTTTGGGCCAACATGCCTAAAGGATTTATTTGATTTAAAATCATTACTTTATAACATGATTTAATGAACTTAGATAAGATAATACCTTTGACATGATTTAGAAATCAAATGAAAAAGTTTTACAAAATTCGGCCAACATGCCACTATAGGTAATTATGATTTCTAAAACTTGATTCCAAACCTTTTTCAATTAAAAAGAGACAATACAAGTTAAGGAGAAATTTTCTATAATGATTTTTGAAGAAACAAATTGAGTAGAATTAAGTTTAAAGGAGTAAAACTAGTGATTTTATCATTAGGAAGTAAAATACAGAAATTTTGAGAAATTTTCTAACATATAGCTCACTTTAGGTTTTGAAGCATGTTAGAGATTTCAAAAAGAATTAAATGATATGGTTAAAAATTAGGTAAATAGAAAATTTTATGGAAAATTTAGAAAACCATTATTATAAGTTTATAAACAAAATGTCTGTCAATTTTTAGTAAAAATGAACCTATAAGATAGTAAAAATATCCTAAAGACAAGTATGCGGTATGAAAAATTATTCACGTAGTTTAAATATACTAAGTACTATTTTCACGTTGTTTAAACAAGTAATTTTAAGGGCATTCGAATAAGAAAATGATTTAAAAATCCTACGCGATTGAGAATATTAAAAATGCTACGCGATTTAAAAAAAGAAAAATATCTTTACCCGATTTTTAAACGTTTATAAAAACGACGGAATTATGAAAATGTGATAAAATTTCTACGCGATTGACCGTTACTATATTTATTATATCTTTGTCGGGAAAATGTGAACCCGTACTGATGGCTTTTGAAAATCTATATCTTTGTCGGGAAAATGTGAACCCGTACATGAGCTTTTGAAAATCTATTTATTGTCGGGAAAATGTGAACCCGCATGGGTTTTTGAGAATTATTTGTTTGTCGGGAAAATGTGAACCCGCATGGGCTTTCCATCTATACGTTATGTGTGCCATGTATTTGGTGGATTTGTTGACGAGACGAATCACATCGTGTTGTCAATGCGATAAACGTAGTGTGGTTCATTGTTCTAATGAACTTGGAGGCTTTAGTGTACGGGATCCCACATGTGGACGGTTGGTCGCTCCATTTGGGCCGTGGTAAACCGATAGCACACTATGGTAGTTTCGACGTACACTATATTTAATCGAGATTTGTGAAATCTAGTAGTACATTTGCCTGTAGTGCCACAACGTGAGACCGTGAACTACACCACGCCTGGATTGATGGATTCCTATGTCGTGGGGCTATAGACGCAACGTGTAACAGCGCAATAGTTGGTGGGGCAGCCGTGGTACTATTAGGTTTTTGCGAATCATTCCTCTCTCGATACTTGTGTTTTTCTTTAGCTCCATGGAGTAGGATTTTGTCATATTATTTATCTCTATGTCTATTTGTTTCCATCTTATCTATTTATTGTTTATCTGTATTTTATTTGTTTATTTTATTTGGTTACTGTTACTATATTTGGTTATTATATCTTATCTGTTTATTCTTATATTTCTCATTTTATCTGTGAGGTTTTATCTGTGATGTGACATATTGTGATGATGTCTGAATTTTACTTCAATTTATTATTATAATTGTTAAAGCTTTATGTATTACATGAACTGTATATATATATTGTTTGTCGTCTTTTTATTGGCCATGTTGTGATGATTTTATGTTGTCTTACCTCTTTGTTATATGTATTTTTGTTTATTTATTTTACGCGGTAAAGACTTCGAGGAAGAGGAACAACCCCTTGAGATCGTGTACCCGAAGAGGAGGAAGACCGCAAGCAACCAGACGATCGGTTTGACGATCAAGAACCATCCGATCATCCATATCCTCTCGGATTGATTGTGAGGATGGCGACGCTTGAGGATTTTTGGGATTCATAGAGCTGGTATTTCATGGAGGTGCTCGGCTTGGCACTTACGAGGCAATCGTGATTACGTGACGTATGCGGGACGTGTGACCGTGATTCTACGTCATCGGTTTGATGGAGATCCGATTATGACTACGACGTTATTTACGCACTTAGAGTTATCCTTATCCATTAGGCGTTATTGGGGTGCTTGAAAACCCGAGCCTAGTGAAATAAGCATCGTATCGATTGCGCGATCCCGTTATCGCCGTGTGTCGAGACATCCAGATATCTATCTCCCGATGATCATTTTCATGCCGAGAGTGATCCATCGAGGATTAGATAATCATGATGTTTTTTTTTTTTGGCGCGTCAACAGTATATCGTATATATTAACTCTTTTATTGCTTTCTTTCTTGTTTTTGTTTAAATATTTGTAGTCTTAGTTGTAAATTATTTGTACAGTTTATAACTTAATCCTATGTATATTATTAGTGATGATGTTTTTTTTTTATTTCGTATTTTCCGCATTATCTTTTATTACATATTTTTGTCTATCAGGAATTATTTTACAACCCGTAATAATATTTAACAAATGTTTCACAACTTGGGTAGATTTTATTTCTATTTCTTTTATTTTCTTTTATGTGTGACATCCTCCAAAGGGGTGTTACAGTAACACCCCAAAATTTAGCTATTTGACAGTAATGACAGAATTATACTATTTTGTGATTTCTGTATGTTGTAAAATTATTTTGACTATTCCATGACTTTATTTGATCGTTTTGTGTGATTTACTTCGAGTCAGGAAAATAATAATTTTTGGGTCAGGGAAAATCTTTATGTATTTATTCGGAGTTGGGGGATCTTACTAAACTTAATTATGAGAGATACGTGACATAATCTTTTAATTTTTAGAAATTATATATGAAATAAAAATATACTGTATTTTTATTTTACAGCGGACAAATATTTACTATTTTGTAAGCAGTAATGTTCTGTTCATTGAGTAATAATTTCTGTAGCAATTGTCTGAAAAATATTTTCTGTGAACCAATAGGATTTAGTCAAAATAGATGACTTGAATTTCTAAACCAATAGGAAGTGGTCAATAAAAATGGTTAGACTAGTTAGTTAGAAACTAGATGACTTAAACTAAATTATCATAAGCTTAAGTTAATCTAAAAAGCCTAAGTAGTAACTAAATGGAGCAAACTTAGTTTGCTACTCTTTAGAGTCCATAGTTACTAGAGTTGTCTAGCACTTTCTAGAAAGGATGATTAGTGCCTAATGTAACTAGATAGTTAGTAAGTAACTAAGCAGGTAGCAAGGAAGCTAGCAAACCTAACTAAGTTAGTTTAACACAATTGAATTAGAAAACTTAGTTAGTTTTCTATTGAGTCCATAGTTAGGAAACTTCAAGAACTAGATGACTCAAGTTGTCTAAGCCTATTGAAAACATGCTTGGAGGCAAAGGCTTGAAGATCAACCATTGATTCAATCTATAGCTCTTGAAGCTTCAAAAAGTTGCTAGATGAATTTAGACACTCTATTGGTGTCCAAGGGGGAGCTCACGGTTTTAGGATTTAGGAGAAGCAAAGTAAGACTCTTCATTCATTTCATCTTTATCATCTTCCTAAAGCAAGCTTCACAAAATTCTCTCCATTTCTCTCTAGAACACCTCACGGCTACATCACTCCATACCATCACCCAACCTTCAATAATTTATACTAACCATATTTCTTGAATCCTTACCTTATTTCAAGACACTTTGTAGTTGGAGTCTTGATCAAAATCATCCATCTTCAAGGAGTTCTTTCAAAGCCAAAACTACACACAAAAACTCTCATCTTTTCCTTTCTTTTGATACCACATAGCCAAAGTGCCCAAATACCATATCCAACCTTCTATAATACCATCCAACCATAGATCTCGAATCTAGATGCAAATCCAAGGAACTTTCATGTTGAGACTTTCTTCTAAATCCATCATCTTCAAGTATTTTTCCTAAGCTCAAAGTTTGAAGGCTTTGAGGTGAAGTTCTTGATCTTCATCTTTAATATTGTTTTAAAGTTCTAAACCATGATTTGAATCCATGGTTACCTTAGTTAAGCTTTAGGTATTAATATTACATGTTTTCTTTGTCTAAAGTTCTACTTGGCGGAGAACATCAACTTGAAAGGAGACATACAAGGAGCTTAGGAGCATCTCCAAAAGGTAAGAGGGAGATTATCCTCATCAACCATGTGTTGGTGGTGAGGAGTGGATTTGTGTGTGGTAAAAAATCCATAAGGATGTATTCACTTGGTTGTGTATGCTTAAGTGTTTTATGTTATGTTATGTGTGATTTTATTTCTTTGATAGCTATGCATGATTTTATTGCTTGATTAGTATGTGTGATAGCATGATTTTGATTGCCTTGTGATAAATTGCTTAATATGAGTTTTATTGCTTTAATAATATGTATGAACATGTGGTAGTATAAATATGATTAAAATGATATATGTATATTATGATATATGTTGCAAAGAAAAGAATTTTGGTCCCAATGGCCATAAAGAGGCTCACGGCTTTTACTCTTGTTTTAGAGCAAACCAATTGAAAATGTTTTACTAAGTGTAAATTTAGATGATTTAGTAACAAGTAGTTGGATTAAAGATTTTTACAAAGAAAAATGAGATAGAAAATGAATAAATATTCAATGATGAAGTAAAGATTGATTTTTGGCCAACATGCCAAGAAATGATATTGTAGATCAAAAATATTTTCTTAAGTGTATTCTTAAAGGATTAATTAATAGGAACTCAATTTAGTGAATTTCGAAATACAAAAAGAAAGTAAACTAGTTTTTGGAATTAATTAAATTAATGAATTTAGATTATGATGGGAATTAAATTTTTACTTGGAAGTACTAACGTATAGCTCACCCATTTGGGTTTTGAAGTGCGTTGGAAGACTTTGATCTATAAGATTTGATTAAATTATGGTAATATAAATTTTTGTGAAGAAAATATTAGAAAGTATTCTATTTAAAAGGATTTTGGTAAAGGTAACAATAGAAGATTTTATTAAATTCGAATAACGAAGATTTTGAGAAAAACGTCAGAAATTATTATTTAGAGTAGTTTTTATAAGAAAAATGGAAAATGATGTCCAAATAATATTTTTAGTTTGGAAAATTTCATAATTTAATTTAGAACGCCAAGAAATATTTTATACAGTGAAAAATAGTAGAAAAACCTTACGCGTTTCAAAAATAATGATTTTTAAGCTACGCGATTTTGAAAACATTTGAATATTTTTATGCGACTAGGAAAACGTTAGAAAATATTTACGTGATTTGAAAACGTGACAAAAGTGTCACGCGATTGTGAAAACGCAATAAAAGGGTAACGCGATAGAGAAAACAACAGATTACTGTTGGGCCGACATACTGGACCTGGGTGGATCATTGATATTATGTAATTGAATGAGCGGTTATATAATATCATTGATACTAATAGTATTAGACAATTGAATGAGTAGTTGTTCTAATATTATTGTGAACAATATAATGGTGGCTTGAGTTATGCATTGAGTTGTCATGCATTGAGCACTGTATAGTCGATGACTGTTATGGCTTTTGTTGCTTAGGAGTAAATGAGAATTGAATAATGTGATCCAGTGGGGGATCTACTGGGGGCGTCAGGGCGTGGAGATTCATAGTGACCTGTTTGTCACTTTATACATCTCTGGCCATGATAAACCGTTGCAACGCACTAGCGCATGTCCCGACGAAACATTATTGCTTTCGCGTCCATTTAGACTGTCATAGAGGTGGGCAGATCTTTTAGGCCATTCATATCCGAAGTTGTTTAGCTCCATGGAGTAGGAAGATGATGCATTATGTATATGCATAGTCGATATACATGTTGTTGTGGCATTGTCAAGGTACATATCATGGTGGCATAATCATTATATATACGTTGTTAATATCTGTTGTTAAAGTACCATTAATGTTTATATTATTGTGAAATATGTTTTTTGAACATAATTATAAATTGATAACATGATTATACTTGTGATATATGTGTGTATGGAATGACTTTGTCATTCGTATCATTTTTTGCTACCATACTGGTATTGATGAAAGGGGTCTCACCTATTTATTGTATTGTTTTGTTGTGTTTGCATTGTTAAAATTCATATAGTAGGCGAAGCGAGTTTCTTAGACTTAACTAGAGGCAATGTTTTAAGTTTGGTGACGGTGTCGAGCAGTGATCTTCCCAGTTTCGATAATGTGCAGTTGGTGGAGGAACGGAACAAGTATGTTAAATTTTCTCATTAGTATTTTTACCATGCTATTAAGTAGGACCCGTTAATGGGTTTGCTACTGTTTCTCGAGTCTGCAAGTTTTATATTTATAAATGTTGTTGAATATTATGTGGTATAAGTAACCTGTATATTAATCAGTTCAGTCTATTTTCTGTATTATTTATATTTTCAGTAAATTTAAATTGTCAGCAAAAAGAAATTTTAAAATCCATAATTTAGAACTCAAAGCTTTTATGAAATGACTTTCAGATTTTAAGTTTTTAGTCGGAAATGTAATGCCCTACAGAAGGTGTTACAGACATCACTGAGGAGTACATCCTCCTATCTTTCACCAAACCCTCATTATTCTAATTCAAAAAGGTTCTTCTCTTTGTCCTTAATAAAACTCGTTTAATTAAATGTCTTATGATTCTCAAAGTCTCACTTTCACTCCTTTTCCTTAATTGACCGAAATTCCCTCTAAGTTTTATGATAAGTTATTGTCCCTCGTCCTTTCCATTTTATGAATCCATAATTTCCATCTAATCATCTAATTACTTAAGTTTCCATCTTAACACAAAGCTTTGCCATTGACTACCCAATGGGGTCGTGAGCCCTAAGAAGCTAGGAACCCAAAATTCTTCTTCTTGATTTGTCATTGCAAGTCCTTAATCATTTCATCTTTAACGTAATTTCCTAAGTTTCAAGTCACCATTAATTGAGTCATAAGTTTTCCATTTTCTTCTTCACTTGGACGAGACACAAACTAGGATGTCTAAACCCAAAATTCTCACCATTTCTTCAATCATTCATCACTTAGTTATTCAAGTATTAATTTAATTTAAAGGTTAAATCTTGATTCTCAATTTTAGGCCATAAGGCCGTGAGGTACATATCCAATGGAATAAAAATCCTTTATCATTCACATATGATCTTAAGCATACCAAGCATTATAATTCATCAAGAATACATAATAACACAACATTAAACAACATCACATAATCACATAATTACATATCACTAAAGCCAAGCAAATCAAATGGAGAAATCCACACTTGGACCCCCCATTCTCAATCCAAAATTTGTCCCTCACCACCATGAATGGTTGATGAGGATATTCTCCCTCTTACTAAAGAAAATGACAAGAAAAATGCCTCCTTGTTAGTCCTTGAAGATTTCGGCCAAACACTCCACAAACCCTAGAAATTTCATCTCACAAAATCAACATTCTAAGCTTGAAAAAGAGTGAATCAATGGTCATAAAGAGGACCTTGAACTCTGTAACGCCCCTAAATTTAATAACCATGACATAATCGTCATTATGCCACAATTGTGCTATAGTTCAACAACAAGTTTCCAAATTTAAACATTGAGCATATATAGAAAATACGAGCCTCGATATGAAATATATTTATATTTACTCGAATCCAAAACATAACATCAGCTTAAATGAAGATACATCTCCACAATCCATGCATAAAAGTAATATACAATAATGTTAAACATAAGTTTACATAAAATAACTACCATATGAAAGTTCGACCTCTCCCAAAATCAAACACCTGAAGAGAGGGGTCCTGCACTTGATCCTCCCCCGGGTCTCCAACAGATGAGCCTCCCCCTTGAGACCCGTCATGATGGATAGAAGCCTGAATAGGCGATACAACCGAAACCTCTCTAGGAAAGAGATGGCGATCATTCCACAACTCCCCAATGGGTATAGGGAACTCCACATGCATAAAAGCACGAAGGGTGCTCGTGACAGCCCCAGGATAAGTACCACTTTGAATTAGGGTCACATCCCCTATATACACAAAAAGCTCCGCATCTCGATCGGTATGCCAGGCATCAATGCCCCCGTGGAACTGTATCCATATGCGACTGAAAAAAGCTTGTCCAGATGCCATCGCAAAGAGACAAAGTAACTAAACTAAGAGAATCCAACTCGTTCTAGCATAGACAAATAATTAAAGCACATAAACACCCACAAATAAATTACAAGACCATGGATATGAATCCTCACATGGATTCACCATCCACCAAATATAAAACCATCTCTCACCACCATACTTGGTTGGTGAGATGGATCTCCCTCTTACCTCTTGAAGATCCTCAAAAGCTTCTTGTTTTGCTTCTCTTTCCAATTCCTTCACCACCAAGGGCCTCTCAAATACAAAACAAAATACATAGAAATTAGTATACTAAGCTTGATTAAGAGGAACCATGGATCAAACATGGCTTAGATCATAAAAAAGAGAGAAAAAATGAAGTTTCCTTACACTTCACCATAAATACTCCATCACATGGATCTTGAAGAAAGTCCATGAAGATGAATGATTTAGAGGAAATCTTCAACATGAAAGTTGTTTAGAATATTAGTTGGATGAAATTAAAAGAGATTGGATGGTGGTTTTGAGTGATATGGCCGAATGGTGTGTTTAGGGAGAGAAGTGGAATTTTCTTTGGTTTTGCTTTTTGATACTTGAGTGAAAAGATGAAGATGTGATAATGTGAAGTGTAGAACTGAATTATTTGGTCTTCTAATTCAATGCATGGCCGAAAATTGCATGGACAGAATGGAGAGAAATTTTGCTAAGTTAGCTTTCTTGAAACATGCAATAATGACCAAGATTGAGATATAATTAGTGTCTTGAAACTTGGCTATTGTCTTAAGCCTCCAAAACCGTCCCCCCCCTCCATGCACTCTTTAAATGTGACAAATCTCCTAGCCATCATTATTTGAAGCATTCCTAACCATTGATTAGTTCAATGGTTAGGATTAAGGTAGACTTTAGGTGTAGCTTTAGATTAGAAGACTTGATTTAGGCCATTGGATCTTTCTTCTTTAAATCCTAGCCCTTAGATGTGTCTCCAAAATGAAGGGTTAAGATTACTCCTTCAAACTTTACATCCAAGGGTCATAAATGGTCTTTGTCACTTTCTAAGACTAAATCTCTACCATAGATTAATTCCAAATCCAATGGTCATAATTGATCCATCTCCACCGTTGATTAGATTCAAATCCAACGGTCACAAATGGTCTTAGCCACTTTGCAAGACCAAATCTCCACCTTTAATCAATTCTAAATCTAATGGTTATAAATGGTCATAGCCATTATATTAGACTTATCCTACACTGTTGATTAAATCGACGGTTGATATCAAAGTCTCCAATATTAGACTTGTTTCCTATTGGTCCATTATCATAACCACTAATGTTGACTTAACAGTATAATATTTATTTTTATCTGTTAAACCCCACAAAAATTATATTTACTGTATTTTTATCGCCCGATAACTAAATACAGTACAAAACACAGTACAAGAAATTTTCTAAAACTGTTTCTGGATTCAGGTTTAGTAAGATCCGCTATCTCCGTCTAAACAGTACAAATTTTTTTTTGCGTAGAAAAAGTTTCACTTTGCGGGACCCACCTGGGCCCACGTATGGCCACCTGGGCTCACATACACCCCCTAGGCCCACAAACAGTAAAAAAATTTCATAATCATCCACAAAATCATAAAAATTAGAAAATCCACAAATATCAAATTAGATTATGTGAAATAATTAAGACATAACTGTAAAAATTAAATTACATAAAGTTTTCCCCGGCTCGAAAATTTTTATTTTTCTTATACGGAGTAAATCACTCAAAATGATCAAATACGCTGACAGAATAATTAAAATAATTTTACAGCGCTCAGAAATTACTAAATAATAAAATTTTGTTAACTGTCAAAATTACTGTCAACTATTTAGGAAATTTGGTGTGTTACATCTGTTGATGCTCAAAATCTGTCGGAGTTCCGTCGTAACTACCCTCCTCAGTTTAAGGGGGAATTTGATCCAGAGAAGGCTAGTCTTTGGATTAAGGAGCTAGAGAAAATTTTTAGAGGCATGGACTGTGCTGATGACAAGAAGGTAACCTATGCTACCTTTATGCTGATTGGAGACGCAGAAGATTGGTGGAACAGAGCATAGAGACTACTAGAAGCTAAAGGCCGAGTAATCACCTAGGAGGTATTCAAGGATAAATTCTTAGAGAAGTATTTCCCAGTAAGTGCAAGACATGCCAAAGAGATGGAGTTCCTTAGTTTGAGGCAAGGGAACATGACTATCAGCGAGTATGCCGCGAGACTCGAGAGCTTGTCCTAATTTTCAAGGAATTTCCAACTCCAGCCAGACGAAGAGTGGAAGTGTTAGAAATTTGAGGAAGGACTGAGGCATGACATAAGAAGGGCGGTCATAACCTTGAGGATCAACTAGTTTCCAGAGCTGTTGGACATGTGTCACCGAGTGGAAGATCTGGATTAGGCGTGGGACACGCAGAATCGTAACTTTGGGCCTTTAGGTCCCAAAGAGAGGGTAGCAGCAATATAAACCGTTATCAGAGGAAACGCTATTCTAGAACACCTAAGAATCAGCAACAGTGACCACAAAGTGGAAGTCTTAGCGGAAGTCCTGGTATAGCTGGTCAGGCTGCGTCGTCTTCGCCGAGATGTTTGAAGTGCAGGAAGGATCACCTAACGAGGGATTACACCATCAAAGGAATAATCTACTACAGATGTGGAAAACCTGGACACATCTTTAGAGATTGCAATCAAGCTAAGGCGGAGCCTTTAGTCAACACTGCATGAGCTGCAAAACTGCAGGCAGGAGGCCGAGTCTACACCATGAGTGGAACGGAAGCCTCCAAATCTGAAGATCTGATACAAGGAGAGAGTTCCATAGGAGGTAATGTTTTAACTATACTGTATGACTCTGGAGCAACTCACTCTTTCATTTCTTATGACTGTGTGCTACGACTTGGTTTACCTGTGTCATCCTTACCTTTTGACTTAACTGTTTCTATCCCTACTGCCAAACTTGTTGTTACCACCAAAGTTTGTTTAAATTGACCTTTAATTGTTGAAGGTTGAATCTTTTCTGTTGATTTGATCTGTTTACCACTTTCCCAACTAGACGTAATTTTAGGAATGGATTGGTTGTCTTCTAACCATATCCTATAACGCTGTTCTTGTAAAACCATAGTTTTCCTTATGGATGAGGTTTCTAGATTTTTGACGGCCAACCAAGTTCAATGTAACATCTCAAAAATTAATAATTTTAGGATAAATAATCATTTTACAATATTTGGAATTTTTGGAAATTTTTCTAGATTTTTCTGAGAACGTGAAATATTTTAGTATTATTCTTCGTTTTGCGTGTACTTTGGGCAAAGACGGAAAACGACTGTAACACTCTGAAAGTTAGAAAATTTTATGATGAATAGTCGTTTTACAATATTTGTGATTTTTGAGAATTTTCTAGAATTTTTCCAGAAACGTTGAATATTTTAGTATATTCTTCGTTTTGCGTGCACATTGGGCAGAGTTGGGTAAACGACTGTAATGTTTCAAAAGTTAGAAAATTTTGTGACAAATAGTCGTTTTGTAATATTTGTGATTTATGGAAATTTCCTAGAACTTTTCCGGAAACGTCGAATATTTTAATATATTTCTCGTTTTACGTGCGCACTGAGCGGAGCCAGGAAAATGAAATATTTTTTCCGAGAACCTTGAACTATGGAAAAGTCGATGGGGGATCTTACTAAACCCGAGACCGGACACAATTTAAAAGGTTTTACATTTTTCGAGAAATTTAACAGACGAAATGACAAAACGCTGTGTAAATTTTATCTGTCAGATGAATTAATACTGACTTCTGTCGACTGTAACTATTATCCATTGGATAATAGCATACATTAGAAATCCTATCACCTTATCCTAATGAAATTCACTTTATGTCAAATCAATCTCACTTTAATTCAAATTTGTGTACTTTTTCAAAGCTTCTTTGAGAAGCTTTGACCCCCAAATGACGCAATTGCCCTTGGCTTGCATGAGAAGCCAAATCCTCTCCCTCACACTCTCTATGTTGCAGCCCACACATGCCAAGGAGGGCAAAATTGTGACTTGCACACTTAACCTAAACATATCAAACCCTAATTCACTTTACCTATTCATTTCTCTCTCTTCACTTCATCTTCTTCATCTTGTCTCCTCCTTCTCTCTACCTCCACCATGACCACGAAAATTGCAGCCCTTCCTCCACCATTTTTGTTCAACTTTTCTCCTCTCCAAGCTCATTTCCATACTCACATTCACTTCCTCTACCTTCTTTGTATAGAAAGCTTCTTCATTTTCTACTCTACCTTCATTTTCTCTTCATCTCTTCTCTTCTTCCTCCTCTTGAATCCGAAATTTCCAGCCACCACCACCATTGT
The DNA here is from genome assembly GCA_029884605.1 of Ormosia emarginata. Classification (NCBI taxonomy): domain Eukaryota; kingdom Viridiplantae; phylum Streptophyta; class Magnoliopsida; order Fabales; family Fabaceae; genus Ormosia; species Ormosia emarginata. Next base: position 3,775,042 of record JAQQTP010000063.1, read on the forward strand.
TTCTCTTCACTTTTCTCTTCATAAACACCATTTCTAGATTTCTCTCAACCTCCTCTACACTTTCTCTTTAGAAAATCTCTTCAAAAATCCAACTTTTCTACCACTTCTTCTCCAAATCCGAAAATCACTCTTCCATGGATGACCAAGCTTTTTGATTTTCTCTTCACTAAACACATTTCTACACTCACTTACATCTTCTCTACAAGTTTCATTTAGAAAGGTTGCCCAAAATCCAACTTTGTCTCCATTGTCTTCCAAGGTAAAGATTCTTGATTTCTCTTCTATTTCTTCTCATTTTCGTTTTCCTTGGTTACTATGTGACCAATGGCTTCTCTTTTTGAGCATTGATGTGTGATGTGAGTGATTTTGAACACTCTAGGGTTCTTGGGTGAGTGAAATCTGAAAATCACCAAAAAGAAATCTCAAGGAGTTCAAGCTTAAGGCTTTAGGTAAAGTTCTTCACATTCACTTCTCAATTTCATTTTCCTTGGTCACATAGGTGACCAAGGATCATTCTTTTCAATCCTTAGTTTGTGATTATGAAAATTTGACCATTTTATGGTTCTCTTGAAGGTGGAATCCGAAATTGCAAAATCAAGGAACCAAGGAGTTTGTTTCATTGCATTGTCTCCTCTAGGTAAGAGGGAGATAATCCTCTTCAACTTATCTTGGTAGTGAGGGAACCTTTGAGTGATTGTTGATGGAGCAATCCATCTTTGTGTGCTTACTTTGTTTGTTAATTTTTACATATTTATGTATCCTTAATTGAAATTGATACTTGTATAATGATCTTGAATGTATTTGATTTGTTGAAATGGCTTGATCATGTTGGGGTTGCTAAATGGAAAATTTGGAGTTTCCTCCCCTAACATGATGGCCACAGTTTTGGTGGTGATTTAGGATGTAATAGGAATGTTTATTGTGCTTGATCATATTAGGGTTGTTAAATGAAAAACTTGGAGTTTCCTACCCTAATATGGTGCCACAGTTTTGAGGGGAATTTTGGGTTGTAAATTGTCCTTGTGAACAAATGATTAAAGCTTGTGCAAATGAATGTTAAATGATAACATTGAGGTTACTACATGTAAAGTTTTAAGAGTTAAGTATCTAAAAAGGGAGCCACAGTTTTGGCTTAAAACTATAAGGGATTGGAATGATCTTAGTGAACTAAAATTTAAGTGAATTGATACCAAGAAGTTAATACATAAAATGGAAAGAACTCGCATCTGTGAGGACTTGAAGGGCCACGGTTTTGACCCATGATAATGTGGGTTTGGATTGAGTTAGTAAGTAATAAAACTTGTGTAATTGAACATAGAAGAATTTATAATCATAATGGAGTTGATTATGAAAAACTTAAGGTTTAAATGATGCCACGGTGCATCTTTGGAGATTAGGAATTTAGAGACATGCATAATCCATAATTAAGTAGAAGAATTAAATTGAATAATGATATTTGAGAAGGCCACGGTTTTAGAGGGTCACTTTCCCTAATATTTTCATAATTGACTAATAACTTGAGAATTTGAAAATAGGAACCCATAATGTGGACATGGTGATAATTGATAAACTATGGATACTTAGATGACTTGGGAAATTTTAGATCCTTTAGGAACTTATAAAATGAAAATGTGTTCATAAGAGATGATAATTCAAATGGAACTTTATAATAATCTCATCAGACTTATTAATATTCGAATTGGCCTAATTGTGGCATATTATAGAAAATTGTGTATTGTGAAATATTTCTGAACATGATTGTGCATGGAGTCAACATGCATTAGACGTTTGCTCAGTCGATGACTGTTAAAGGGCTGGATGAGCCTAGGATCATGCATTGAGTCAGCATGTATTTACTAAATTGCTCAGTCTATGACTGTTAAAAGGTTGGATGAACCTATGATTATGAATTGAGTTAACGCATTGAACAATTTGCTCAGTCTATGACTGTTAAAAGGCTGGATGAGCTTATGATTATATTGCATCAGTATGCATTGAACAAATTGCTCAGTCGATAACTGTTAAAAGGCCGTATGGGCCTATGAATGTGAACTGAATAATATGGTCAATGATGGATCTATGGGGGGGCGTAAGGCGCGGTGTATACCGATTGCACGCATTACGGGCCCAACAAATCATTATTCTTTACGCAGTGAATTAATGAGAATTGAATGGTGAGGTCTGCGATAGATCTATAGAGGGGCGTAAGGCAAGGTGTATACTGATTGCATGCATTACGAGCCTAACAAATCACTGTTCTTTTTATGGTAAATGAACGAGATTTGAATAGTGTGATCCCGTGGGAAGGATCTAGAGGGCATCGGGGTGTGGTGATTCATTTTTATATATATACCCTTGTGATTTCTGGCCATGAAGAACCTTTGCAACACTTTGTGGGTGCCCTGACGAACACTATTCTCTTTGTGGTCCCGTAGATTGTCATTGAGGGGGGCAGATCTACTGGAACGTTCATCTTTGAAATAGAATAGAAAATCTTGGTACCAAGTGCACATGCATTGTGAGTCGGCATTATGAGTCGGCATTGTGAGTTGGCATTGAGAGTCGGCATATCATATGTCACTCTTTTATATGATGATCATACTATTATGTTGTTGATGCCATGATTGTCTGAAATGTTTTTAATTGTTCATTAACTGAGGCTGTTTTTTTTTACTGTATGTGATCACTGTTGCTTAATTGTCATTGTTGATTCTTACTGCTATGTGTTGTTGTCCTATTCTTACTGTTCATTTCATTGCTGCTATTAATGAACATATGTGTTGTAATGCTATGTGGGCACTCTATGCCGTTTTGTCCCTTTGCTGCCATAATTGGTAATGTAAGTAGGATGTCTCACCTCTTTCTTGTATTCTTGTACTTCTGATATATATATATACATGATAAAAGATCGTGAGGAAGACGATGAGGAGCCGTACCTTTGCTATTTGGATTGGGACGATTCATTATTCTCGTTTTGGCGTATGGATGAGATCCCTTCGGTTATGCACGATTGCAACTTTCTAGGGGGGGCATTGATGCCTGTTGTGTCGACTGGGACACCGAGCGTCATGTACATATGGGGTTGCAGCTTTGTCTGCTAGTAGTGCCTATCCCAAGGATTTCTACTTTTCCCCTTTAGTGTTTTATTTCCCGTTGTATTTTGTTTGACTCTATAATTGTTATATTTTATGCTATCAGTGATTTGTGTTAAGGATGGCTATGAAATATATATATGGAAAATGATTTTATTTAAGTGGTAGTGTATAAAATGATTAGGTACTAATTATGTTTCATTCGAGGCTCGTATTTTCTACTTATGCATAAATGCGAAAAATAAACTTGTAAATTTTGAAATGCATATTATCATGACTGTGACACACCTGGATTTAGTAACTGTGGTGTAATGACGATTGTGCCACAGTTGTTAGATTTAGGTGCGTTACATTAGGTGGTATCAGAGCAGTTCATCCTGTTGAGCCGGGGTATGGACTTGCTATGTTTAGGCATGTTAGAATTTTGTCTGTTGTGCAATTCCTTGTCTCTTGATTAAGATGATGGGAAAGGAATGCATGGCTTGCTGTAGGTTGAATGCTGATAGCTACTATTATAGAGTTGCATGATATTGAGGACTGGCCTACTCAATATGTAATGTTCTGTATGTACAGGAAAACTATGACTTCACCTAGGCATACTGTGTTAGGAAAATAGGAATTCTTTTTGTAAGGACATCAAGAGGTTTTGGAAAACCGATCTTCTGGAGAAAGAAATAGCTGGTGTAAACTAGGTTCGAGAAGCAGTTTGGAAGTGACAGCTTACGAGGGATTATGCTGTAGAAGCAGAATGAAGAAGCTCAAGCTAGAAACCGTTAGAATTCATGAATTGACTTGTCTTGTTTTAATTGTGTGATTTTGTGTGTTTAGTTTTCGAGAGGAGACAATGTCATTTGAAATAATTATGTTTGTTTTGTTGTGTTATGTTTTGTCCGACTTCGAAGAAAGTCAATGGCTCATGGCAGACATACGCATGTGAGCGCAGGACAAGACCATAGAAGTATGGCTGCGACCACAGAAGAAATACAAAGAATAGCTGATGTGACAATTCACCAAGATCTGAGGGCTGCATAATAATGAGAATTGGGAGTTAAGGTTCATAATCTATTGAAGGAAAGTCAGACTTGGGATAACCATGGATCGCCTATAATCCAAAGGAGGAATAATGGAAAGTCTAATAAATTTAAACGGAAACCATATTCATGGGTATTAGGAAAGCAACAACAACATCCAACCCATGGAAAGGGTGTTAGTGGTAGTAGATCCAGTCAGATCTCGACATCTTTGCCGAAATGTACAAAATATGGAAAGAACCACTCCACAAAGGAATGTAAGACCAAAAGAATGTTCTGTCGCAAGTGCAGAAAGGAGCACCTAACGAGAGATTGCGCAATTGCAGGAATCATCTGTTTCAAATGTGGAAAGCTTAGACACGTTTCCCGCAACTATAACCAAGCGAAGGCAGATCCTTCAGTCAATGTTGCAAGAGTTGTGGAACCACAAGCAGAGGGCAGAATTTATACCCTGGGTGGTACTGAGGACTTTAGATCTGGAAACCTAAACAACAAAAGTTATGCCTCAAACAACGATCCTGTCTGTCTAATTCTGGGGGTAACCCTTCCTTTTTCAATTCGCAACTGCATGAATCATTTGGATTCATCTGTATCTTTCTTATCTTTCTTATCTTTGACTTAGTTGTTTCCATTTCTGTCGTTAAGACTTGTCTTGACACTTGAGTTTGCTTAATCTATCCTACTTCTAATAAAGATTAGACCTTTTGTTGATCTATATTGCTTACCTAAAATCATATCTATTCAAGTTCATGATTTTAGAAATTGATCGATCATTTTTGAAACCATTATCTACTAGATCGTTCCGAAGTTGAAACTTTGTGAGGAAAGAAGCCTGAGGATACATGTTAATGTCTTCCGTAGAGAACCAAAAGTAAGGAGAATATAAATGCCACTCTGATAGTCAAAGAGTTTCGCACGTTAAGCTACGATGTTGTTAGTTAAGGGAAAGAATGAGACTTCTCGGTGAAATGAGGACTGTCGCAAAATGAACAAGACTCCTATCAAGGATGAATGTTCTCGAAGAAAAATGAGCGATTCAGTGGATCGGCGAGAAGAGAGTTGTTGTTCTCTCCAAGATAGACGTACACTCTTATCGTCATTAAATTCGTGGGAAATTTAAAATATTCCCAAAACGATTTTTCGAATGCGCTTTGGACATTAAGGGTATCTCGTGATACCATTCGGAGCAACCAATATTCTTGTCGTATTCATGAACTATCTAAATCAGATCTTTCATCCTTACCTAGACAGATTTATTGTTGTCTTTATCAACGACATTCTGATCTATTCTTAAACACGTGGAGAAGCATGTTGGACATTTTGATCTGGTTTTCCAAACTTTAAAGGAGAAGAAGTTAATGGAGTAGCATGAGGACTTGTTGTTGTCATTGGAAATGATACCAAATGAAGTATGTCTAGATACGGTTGCTATTTCAAATGGTCTGTTGGGAAAAATTTAAGAGAAGTGGAAAAGTGACCAAGATATAGCAAACGTTAAAGCGGAAATATCAGTTGTAAGGGATGGAGAGAGAATATAATCTATGAAAAGCTTGTTGTGAAAGTCGAGAATAGGAGAACAAAGCAACACAAGGACGTAAACATCGCGTTGCTAAGAGTGATCTAAATGGACGCGATTAGAAGCATGACATGAAAGTTAGAACGTGGGGTGAAGAAAAACGTTAAGGTTTAGTCTAAGGGATGAAAATTTTGAGGACGAAATTTTTATTTGAAGGGGAGAGTTGTAACATCCCAAAAATTAATAATTTTAGGATAAATAATCATTTTACAATATTTGGGATTTTTGGAAATTTTTCTGGATTTTTCTGAGAACGTGAAATATTTTAGTATTATTCCTCGTTTTGCATGTACGTTGGGCAGAGACGGAAAACGACTATAACGCTCCGAAAGTTAGAAAATTTTATGACGAATAGTCATTTTACAATATTTGTGATTTTTGAGAATTTTCAAGAATTTTTTCGAAAACGTCGAATATTTTAGTATATTTTTCGTTTTGCGTGTACATTAGGCAGAGTTGGGTAAATGACTATAACGTTTCAAAAGTTAGAAAATTTTGTGACAAATAGTCGTTTTGAAATATTTGTGATTTATAGGAATTTCCTAGATTTTTTTCGGAAATGTCGAATATTTTAATATATTCCTCATTTTGCGTGCATATTGAGCGGAGCCGGGAAAATAAAATATTTTTCCCAAGAGAACCTTGAACTATGGAAACGTCGACGGGAGATCTTACTACACCCGAGGCCGAACACAGTTTACAAAGTTTCACGTTTTTTGAGAAATTTAACAGACGAAATGATAAAATGCTGTGTAAATTTTATTTGTCAAATGAATTAATACTGACTTCTGTCAACTGTAACTATTATATATTGGATAATAGCATGTATTAGAAATCCTATCACCTTATCCTAATGCAATTCACTTTATGTCAAATCAATCTCACTTTAATTCAAATTTGTGTACTTTTTCAAAGCTTCTTTGAGAAGCTTTGACCCCCAAATGACGCAATTGCCCTTGGCTTGCATGAGAAGCCAAATCCTCTCCCTCACACTCTCTATGTTGCAGCCCACACATGCCAAGGAGGGTAAATTGTGACTTGCACACTTAACCTAAACATATCAAACCCTAATTCACTTTACCTATTCATTTCTCTCTCTTCACTTCATCTTCTTCATCTTGTCTCCTCCTTCTCTCTACCTCCACCATGACCACGAAAATTGCAGCCCTTCCTCCACCATTTTTGTTCAACTTTTCTCCTCTCCAAGCTCATTTCCATACTCACATTCACTTCATCTACCTTCTTTGTGTAGAAAGCTTCTTCATTTTCTACTTCTACCTTCATTTTCTCTTCACCTCTTCTCTTCTTCCTCCTCTTGAATCCGAAATTTCCAGCCACCACCACCATTGTTTCTCTTCACTTTTCTCTTCATAAACACCATTTCTAGACTTCTCTCAACCTCCTCTACACTTTTTCTTTAGAAAATCTCTTCAAAAATCCAACCTTTCTACCTCTCCTTCTCCAAATCCGAAAATCACTCTTCCATGGATGACCAAGCTTTTTGATTTTTCTCTTCACTAAACACATTTCTACACTCACCTACATCTTCTCTACAAGTTTCATTTAGAAAGGTTGCCCAAAATCCAACCTTGTCTCCATTGTCTTCCAAGGTAAAGATTCTTGATTTCTCTCCTATTTCTTCTCATTTTCGTTTTCCTTGGTTACTATGTGACCAAGGGCTTCTCTTTTGAGCATTGATGTGTGATGTGAGTGATTTTGAACACTCTAGGGTTCTTGGGTGAGTGGAATCCGAAAATCACCAAAAAGAAATCTCAAGGAGTTCAAGCTTAAGGCTTTAGGTAAAGTTCTTCACATTCACTTCTCAATTTCGTTTTCCTTGGTCACATAGGTGACCAAGGATCATTCTTTTCAATCCTTAGTTTGTGATTATGAAAATTTGACCATTTTATGGTTCTCTTGAAGGTGGAATCTGAAATTGCAAAATCAAGGAACCAAGGAGTTTGTTTCATTGCATTGTCTCCTCTAGGTAAGAGGGAGATAATCCTCTTCAACCTATCTTGGTAGTGAAGGAACCTTTGAGTGATTGTTGATGGAGCAATCCATCTTTGTGTGCTTACTTTGTTTGATAATTTTTACATATTTATGTATCCTTAATTGAAATTGATACTTGTATAATGATCTTGAATGTATTTGATTTGTTGAAATAGCTTGATCATGTTGGGGTTGCTAAATGGAAAATTTGGAGTTTCCTACCCTAACATGATGGCCACGGTTTTGGTGGTGATTTAGGATATAATGAGAATGTTTATTATGCTTGATCATATTAGAGTTGTTAAATGGAAAATTTGGAGTTTCCTACCCTAATATGGTGCCACGGTTTTGAGGGGAATTTTGGGTTGTAAATTGTCCTTGTGAAGAAATGATTAAAGCTTGTGCAATTGAATGTTAAATGATAACATTGAGGTTACTACACGTAAAGTTTTAAGGGTTAAGTATCTAAAAAGGGAGCCATGGTTTTGGCTTAAAACTATAAGGGATTGGAATGATCTTAGTGAACTAAAATTTAAGTGAATTGATACCAAGAAGTTAATACATAAAATGGATAGAACTCGCATCTTTGAGGACTTAAAGGGCCACGGTTGTTGTTGTCTTCATCGATGACATTCTGATCTACTCTCAAAATCAGGAGGAGTATGCTAAACATCTCAATATAATTCTCTAGATTCTGAAGGAGAAGAAGTTGTACGCCAAGCTGTCGAAGTGTGAATTCTGGCTGGAAGAGGTTAAATTTTTGGGCCATGTAATCTCGAAGGAGGGGATAGCAGTAGATCCGTCAAAGGTGGGAGCGATTCTACAATGGGAAAGGCCGAAGACAGTGACAGAAATTCAGAGCTTTGTGGGATTGGCTGGATATTATCAGAGATTCATTGAAGGATTCTCTAAGATAACATGGCCTCTCACTCAGCTCACGAGAAGGAATCAAGCCTTTGAGTGGACTAATGCTTGCGAAGAAAGTTTCCAAGAATTGAAGAGACAACTAACTACTTCACTAGTGTTAGTTCTACCTGATCCAAGTGAACCCTTCGATGTGTACTCCGATGCTTTGTACCAAGGACTAGGGTGTGTGCTTATACAAAATAAAAAGGTGGTGGCTTACGCTTCGAGACAGTTGCGAGTGCTTGAGAAGAACTACTCAACTCATGACATGAAATTAGCAGCTGTGGTATTCACTTTGAAGTTATGGAGGCATTTTCTTTATAGGGCGATGTTCAACGTCTTTAGCCACCACAAGAGCTTGAAGTACCTGTTCGACCAAAAGGAGCTAAACATGAGGTAGAGGAGATGGCTGGAATTCTTGAAGGACTACGATTTTCAACTCTAGTATCATCCTGGAAAGGCCAACATTGTGGCAGATGCTTTGAGTAGAAATATGATTTGTATGTCTGCTATAATGGTCAAAGGGAGGGAATTGATAGAGCAGTTCAGGGATATGTGGCTATCCGTTGATTTGGCACTAAGAAGGATTCGTTTGAACACAATTACTATTCTAAATGATTTGGTAGAAGACATCCGAGAGAAACAAGGAAGTGATGAATTTCTGCAAGAAGAAAGAGAGCGAATGAAGCATGGTGGTGTGACGACATTAGAGGAAGGACCTGATAGAGCCATGAAGTTCAAAGGTAGGATCTGCATACCCAATGATCTGGAGCTCAGAAATACAATTCTTGATGAAGCTCATAACAGCAGAAAGGGTTATGATTCGATATGGGTAATTATTGATTCTATATTACAATATAGTATCAAAGCATTCATTCTGTTGAGCAGGGGTATAGGCTGAGTATGCTTAGGCATGTTAGAAGTTTGTCTATGTATTGTGCATTTCTTTGTCTCTTACTTAAGATATTGGAAAGGAATTGCATGGCTTGCTTTTGGTTGAATGTTAGTAGCTACTATTTCACGATTACATAATATTAAGGATTGGCTTACTCAATATGTAATGTTCTGTGTGGACATGAAAGTATAACTTCACCTAGGTGAACTAGGGGAATAGGAGTTCTTCTAGTAAGGGTCCACTTGACATGACTGAACTTGTTAGGAATTGTTTGCATCACCCTTTGAAGTGGTACTTCTAGTGTAAGTAGAGCCTATGGGTTAGATAAAGGGTTGTTAGATAAGTTTTACAAGGATCATGGACAAGGAAGTCCAAGAGTTTTGTGGAAAATAGATTTTCTTAGGTGAAGAATATCTGGAATAGGTTTGGCTTGGGAGCTAGAGACCGGTATGAGACAGGATTATCTTGAGTTGATAAAGATGAGTTAGATATCACTATAGAGGTGTGTAACATCCTCCCTACCTAATAGCTCTAATCAGAGTTATAGAAGCTCAATAATGCTGGTAAGAATTATCTGTTAATTCAGATAATTTTTTGAACTAGTTTAAGCATAATTCTATAACACTGAGTACAAGAGAATAATTAAATTATCTGCTGAATCAATTGATATAGTGGAAATAAATATGAAAAATTTATTTCCTAGCTAAGGATCATTAATAAGGGTGGTAGAAAATTTTGGAGAAATAATAGAGCAAGTTTGGTATTTTTAAGGATACCGATAAGAAATTAATGGAACAATTAAGTATCTTAGAAAATTACAACATTTCATGAAAATGATAAGTAAAATATGGAGAATATGTTGGTATAAAATACCAACTAAGATAAGTATCGGTAAGCATAATTACTCAATCCATAGTTTAACTTAACTTAAGATCGAGTAATAAAGATTAACTGATAAATAGCAGTATATGGAGAATTGTGAAAAATAAATCCAAGGACTATGTTGAGTCCTAAAAATTTTCCTAACACTTACGGTAACTTGAAAACTTAACTTTGAAAGATTAAATTGTATATAGCAGATCCAAAAGTTCCAACATGAAAAATTTTATCCATTTTCTTCACCCACGACTTTTATTTCTTTCCAAACTTTTCTCATTCACTTCTTTCTCATTCTCGTTACTTCATATTCTCTCTTTTACGCTGAATCCAAGGCAAAAAATAGTGCATGAATTGCTATCTTTCTCTTCATTTTATTTTCCATTTTGATCATTTCATTTTCCTTCAAATCTAACCTTCCTCTTCCTTGTTCTTTCTCTATTGATTTTCACGGTTGATAGCCCAAAAACAAGGGCAAAAATAGGGTATAAAAATTGAGTAAAAACAACAAGGAAAAAGATAGAAAGGAAGAAGGAAAAAGAAAGAAAAATGTAACACCTCAAAATTTATTTCTTTTATCATAAATGATCATTTTATAATATTTGTGATTTTTTGAAATTTTTCTGAATTTTTCTGAGAACTCTAAATATTTTAATATTATTCTTTGTTTTACGTGCAAATTGAGCGGAGTCGGGAAAATGAGATATTTTTCCCGAGAACCTTGATATGTGGAAACGTCAATGGGAGATCTTACTAAACCCGAGGCTGGACACGGTTTACGAGGTTTCACGTTTTTGGAGAAATTTTAAAAGATAAAATAATAAAATGCTGTGTAAATTTTATCCGTCAGATTAATTAATACTGACTTCTTTTGACTGTAACTATTGTCCATTGGATAATAGCATGTAATAAAAATCCTATCACATTATCCTAATGCAATCTACTTTATGTCTAATCAAGTCACTTTAATTCAAATTTTGTCCCCTAATTAAGAAGCTTCTTTGAGAAGCTTTGCCCTAAAGACTACAATGCCCTTAGCTTGTCAAGGAAGCCAAAAATCCTCTCCCTTCTCTCCCTCAATGCCGCGGCTAACCTATGCCCAAGGAGGGAAAATTTGTGACTCACTCTCTTAGCCAAACACTCCAAAATATCTCATAACTCACCTATTCACTTATCTCTCTACACTTCATCTTCTTCACATTCCTCTTCCTTCTCTCTAAAACTCCTCCATAGCCACGGTTTGCAGCCCCCATACTCCACCATTTTCTTCACTTTTTCTCTTCACTAAACACATTTCTACATTCACCTTCATCTTCTCTACAAGTTCCATTTAGAAAGCTTCAACAAAATCCAACCTTTTCTCCATTATCTTCCAAGGTAAAGATTCTAACTTTGAGGTCAAGCTCCAACCTTTCTTCCCTTTTCTCTTCATTTTCGTGCTCCATGGTCTCTTTGATGACCATGGATTCATTATTTTCCGTGTCTAATGGTTGATTCTTGATGGTTGAAAATCCTAGGGTTTGTGGAGCCTTGAAACCGAATTCTCAAGAGGCTCAGGGGAGACCAGTTTCGTGATTTCTACTTAGGTAAGAGGGAGATTACTCACTTCACCCAATATTGGTGGTGAGGGAACTCTTGTATGTTTATGTTGTTTTGTGATTTTTGCTTGTTTATATGCTCTTAAATTTGACTAATGTTTGATTGTAATTTTGAGTGGATTGGAAGTATCAAATGAGCTTGATCATGTTAGGGTTGCTAAATGGAAATTTTGGAGATTCCTACCCTAGCATGATGGTCACGGTTTTGAGGAGATTTTTGATGGAATAAAATTGGTTTTGTACACTAATACATAACACTTATGAAATTAAATGTTGAATGAAGATAATAAAATTTGTGAATAGAAAATTCTAAGGATTCATTACTCTAACTAATGCCACGGTTTTGGCTTGGACAATAAGGGATTGGAATGATCATGGTGAACAAAAAATTTAATTAAGCTGACGGTGTCCTTAGCATGGGGTCGTTATGACGCCCCTGTTTTAGATTTTCATGCTTTTGTTTGGCTGGAGTTTTACATGCCCGTTAGGGACATGTGGGCTAATATGTACTACACCCCACGTGATGACTTCTTCTTGTCCACTGCTCGGGCTCCTGCCTGTTGCTCTATCGCTCCAATAGATGTTTCCTCGATGAAGAGGACCCTGAGGAGGACCCGACTACGATCCCTTCTCGTCAGTCCTAGAAGCTGATACTATTGGTAGTTACTGATGGCTAACCGTCTATCTTTTTGGAAAGCCCGATGTTTTCTTTGTACATTGATAATGGGGTATATTTGTATAACTATGTTTAGGTGGGTACATATTTTATTTTTTGGTAAATTTTGGAATGTAACTAAATTGGGCTTATTCATATTTATATATATATATATATATATATATATATATATATATATATATATATATATATATATATATATATATATATTTTATGTATGGTTTATCTTACATTGTTAAAATTCGAATTTGATTCAGACCATTTTAATTATTATCTATATGCGTCATGGATTTTAAATAAGCCTTTTTGCCTCTACTTGGTAATGACAATAATTTATACTAATAATTTAAACACAAAAAAATATAGTGACAATTGCAAAAAAGGATTTAAGTAACCATATAGAGAATTGGGTTTATGAACCAAAACAAAAAAATAAGTACTATTTTTCGGATTTCAAATTTAGTTTATTTCGCTTTATGTTTTATTTTACTATAGGAAGCCAAATTGGACGAACCTTCTATCCATTATTTAGCCAAAAGGGCGATTACACTATCTTGGTATCGAAGAACCCAATTTAGATTTTCTTTTGGGTCGTGTGATTTTCCAAGTCAGACTTCTTTTTTTGTGTGAACTCTCTATGTTTGGTATTCTACAAGGATACATCTACTCATTTTCTAACGTGCTTTGTGTAGTTTGATTTGAGAGAAAATATAGCTCAGGGGAGACATCATCCACTAATCTATTCATCCATCCACTCACCTATTCATGTCCATAATTTCCCACTCACCAAAATCCTTTGACATTATTAGCAAATGGCGGAACAATAGGCGAGGATTCCACTCACTGGATCCACTAAACCAATCCCAAAATTTGGCGGAGTTTCCATCCATGAACCTCCTCAATTCAAAGGAGAGTTTGATCCTAAGAAAGCCACTTCCCTGGATCATTTTGTTACCTTAGACTTCTGGAAAAGACATTTATCATGAACAAGATGTAATTCTCCGATAACAAGAAAGTGACATATGCTTCGGCATTTATCATAGTTTTAGAGACATTGAGCTGGTCATGGTAATGGAGAGCAAATATTGTTGCAAGCCGAGAATCTTGAAGAGATTGTGGAAGTGTTCAAAGAGAGGTTTTTGAACAAGTATTTTTTGAAAGTGCTAGACACGCGAAAGAAATCTTTTTTTGATCTTTGCATGAAAGGAAATATATTTATGTTGCGAATATCTTGGTTTAAGTTTGAGAGCTTGTGAAGGTTCTGACTTACTTTCAACACCAACCCAATGAAGCTTGAAGATTTGTGAAGAAACTTAGAGACATGATGTGAAAATTAATCATAACCAAGAAGATTACTTAATTTTTTCTAAGTTGATACATCTTTTAGGGTGGAAAGTTTGGACATAGATTTTCATGAGGTGAGAAACATGAACTTTGGGCTAATTCGAACTCAAAGAGGAGGAAGCAGTGGTGCTGGCCGTTACTAGAAGAAGCCCTATTCCAGACCATCTAGAAATCAACAACAAAGATCATCGGGTGGAAGTCCTAGTGGAAGCCCAGGAAGGATAGGTCAGAATGCGGTATCTACGCCAAGGTGTATGAAGTTTTGAAGTGGAGCACTACACAAACCCCCGCACTATCAAAGGGATCATCTTGATTTTTAAATTGCGGGAAACCGATCCTTGAGGAGACATATTTCTTGTGATTGTAATCAAGCCAAGGGGGAACCTTCTGTCAATGCTGCTAGAACGCCAAACCACAGGCTGGAGGTCGGGTTTACACCCTAAGTGGTGCCGAAGCCTCCGAATTCAAAGATCTTATACAAAGGGAAGGTCTCATTGAAGGTAATGTTTTAATTGTACTGTATGATTCTGGTGCAACTCATTCTTTCATTTCATATGACTGTGTGAAAAGACTTAGTTTACCTATGTCTTCTTTTCCGTTCGATTTGATTGTTTCAACTCCAACTGCTAAACCTGTTGTCACTGCCAAAGTCTATTGAAATTGCCCATTGATTATTGAAGGTCGAATCTTTTCTGTCGATTTAATCTATTTGCCCTTATCTCAATTAGATGTGATTTTAGGGATGGATTAGTTATCTGCTACCATGTCCTTTTAGATTATTCTAAAAAAATCATAGTTTTTCCTTTGGATGAGAATTCTAGATTTGTGACAGCCAACCAAGCGAAAGCTTTCTTGAAAGAAGGAGCTCGGGGATACATGTTGTTATCTTCTTTGAAAGTCGAGAATGAGGTAGATGTGGATGCGATCTCTGTAGTTCGAGAATTTCTTGAAGTTTTTCCTGAAGATATACCTGGTTTACCACTGGAGCGGGAGATTGAATTTACCATTGATCGTGTGCCTGGAGCAGGCCCTATTTCCATAGCACCCTACCGTATAGTGCCAGCAAAGCTAGCTAAGCTCAAGAAGCAATTGGAAGAGCTTTTGGAAAAGCAATTCGTGAGACCCAGTGTATCACCTTGGGGAGCACTAATGTTGCTGGTCAAGAAGAAGGACGGTACTTCGAGATTATGTGTGGATTATCATTAATTGAATAAGGTCACGATCAAGAACAAGTATCCATTACCGAGGATAGATGACCTGATGGACCAACTGAAAGGAGCTACTGTGTTTTCCAAGATCGATTTTGCGATCGGGCTACCACCAGATCCGAGTAAAAGTGGAAGACATTTCCAAAACGGCTTTTCGTACTCGTTATGGACACTACGAGTATTTGGTAATGCCTTTTGGTGTGACTAATGCACCTGTTGTCTTCATAGACTATATGAATAGGATCTTTCATCCTTATTTGGACAGATTCGTCGTTGTTTTCATCGACGACATCTTGATCTATTCACAAAATCAGGAGGATCATGTTGAACATCTCAGTATAGTTCTTTAGATTTTGAAGGAGAAAGAGTTGTATGCTAAATTGTCCAAGAGAGAGTTTTGGTTGGATGGAGTGAAATTCTTGGGCCATGTCATTTCGAAGGAAGGAATTGTTGTTAATCTTTCGAAGGTTGAAGCGGTACTACAATGGGAAAGCCCAAAGACAGTAACGAAAGTCCAAAGCTTTGTTGGATTAGCCGGATATTACCAGAGGTTCATTGAAGGATTTTCTAAGATTGCCAGACCTCTTACTAAACTCACCAGGAAGAATCGGGCTTTTGAATGGACAGATGCTTGCGAAGGAAGTTTCTAGGAGCTAACGAGGAGACTAACTACTTCACCCGTGTTAGTTATGCCTAATCCAAGTGAACCATTTGAGGTGTACTGTGACGCTTCATATCAAGGATTGGGATGCGTCCTTATGCAAGGCGAAAAAATGGTGGCTTATGCCTCAAGACAATTACGAGTGCATGAGAAGAACTACCCAACGCATGACGTGGAGTTAGCTGCGGTGGTGTTTGCTTTGAAGATATGGAGACATTACCTGTATGGAGCAATGTTCAACATCTTTAGTTGCCACAAGAGCTTGAAGTTTTTGTACGATCAGAAGGAGCTGAACATGAGGTAGCGAAGATAGTTAGAATTGTTGAAAGACTATGACTTCTAACTTCAGTATCACCCTGGGAAGGTGAATGTGGTGGCTGATGCCTTAAGTAGGAAGACAATCAATGTTTCTACCATGATGATCAAAGAGAAAGACTTGATAGAACAATTCAGAGACGTATGGTCTTTGTGGAGCTAACGCCAGGAAGAATCTGCATGAATATGGTCACTATTTCGAATGACTTGCTGGAAGACATCCGAGAGAAGCAGAAAGATGACAAGTTCTTACAAGAAGAAAGAGAGCTGATAAAGCAAGGCGGTGTGTCAACATTAGAAGAAGGAAGTGATGGAATTTTAAGATTCCAAGGCAGAGTCTGTGTGCCTAAAGATAAGAAACTCAAGAAGCACATACTTGAACATGCTCATACGAGTTAGTTAAGTATGCATCCTGGAATGACCAGAATGTACCAAGATTTAAAAAAGTTATTTTAGTGGCATGGAATGAAAAAAGATATCGCTAGATGCATATCATCTTGTTTGGTTTGTCATAAGACAAAGATTGAACATCAAAGACCGTCAGGATTTTTGCAACCCTTGACTATTCCCGAATGGAAATGGGATAGCATTGCCATGAACTTTGTTGTTGGATTGCCAAGAACGAAGAGAGGTCATGATTCAATATGGGTGATGTAACACCTTAAACTTTTGGTGAATGACCATTGTGTCCCGAATGTACTATTTTCTGTTTTTTAACTTTAGGAAAATGACCGTTATGTCCTTTTTGTACTGTTTGTTATTTTTCTGTATGAAATACTGTTTTATTTCACTGTCTGTGATTTTATTTGAACTTTTTGTGTGATTTGCTCCGGGGCAGAAAAATAATAATTTTCAGACCGGGGAAATCTTATTTTAATTATTCGGAGCTGGGGGATCTTACTAAACCCAATTCTGAATGATACGGTTAGTGATCTTTTAATTTTTAGGATTTAACTGTGCAATAAAATAATTTTATATTATTATAATATTATTTTATTAGTCAGTACAGATAAGCAGTAATGGACCTGGAAATGTTTTGCGGGACCCACGTTTAGCAAAACAGTTAACGTTTTGGAGTAGTAGCTTAATGACTAGGCTTAATTAGTGACAAGGCTTAATGACTAGGCTTAATTAGTGACAAGGCTTAATGACTAGGCTTAATGACAAGGCTTGGATTAGCCAATGAGAGCTAAGCTTGGTGATCAAGTTTTGATCCTCACCATTCATTAATTCTAAGGCTTGGATGGAGCCAACCAAGGGGACACCTCCCTTGCATTGAACTCCATGGCCAAGCTTCACTTTGGAGAGCAAAAAATCATTTCATTCTCTAACATTTTCTCTCTTCTCTCTCTTCCAAAAATACCAAACACCATTGATGCTTCTTTGAAGGTCCATTCGGCCAATAACCCTACACCAACATCCATTCACCCAAAATTTCTTCTAACCTACTTTTCTAAACCTAAACACAATTTTAAGAATATCTCTAGTTGAGAGTTCTTGCAAAATCCATCATCTTGAGCTTGAAAAACTACTTGGGAGATTCTACCTTGAAGGTGAAAATCCTAGCTTTTCATTTCTAAATTCTATTTCAAGGTTCTAAGCCATGATTGATCCATGATTTAAGCTTTCTTTCATGTTAGTAATTTGTAGAAATTGTTTAAGCTTGATAGGTGTCTTTGGAGGGTGAAAACCGAAACCATAGAAAGGAGTGAAAGAGTGTTTGTCTTCACTTAAGGTAAGAGGAAGACTTGAATCTTATCATCCTTGGGTGGTGGTAAGAAAATGGAATTGTTTGTGATTGTAGAATCCATAAGGATTCATTTGTGTGTTTGTTTTAATAGCCTTCCTATTTGTGATTTGTATTAATATGCATGTCTACAAGCTTTAAAAATATTGTATGTGTTAGAAATGCATGGATAATTAGTAGGATATGAATAACATGCTAAGGTTTGCATGAGTGTTCCAAAGAACACAAAACCAAGGCTCACGGCCTCAATACAAAAAGGGAACTAAAATGTTCTCAACAATTTTCTAAAAGAATAATTTAATTGTCTTAGGAAAATTGACAAGATACAAAGTGATTTAGAGTAAGAAAAATGAATTTATGGATCAAATGATGAAAATTGTGTATTTCGGCCAACATGCCAAATGTGAATGTTTTTATTTCTAAAATTGTTTTTCAACAAAGGTTAGGTAATAATGCTAAAAGAAATTTTATTACAATGAATTTCGAGGAATAAAAATGATTAGATTAAGTTTAAGGAACTAAATCTAAGAGTTTTACCATTTAAAAGAAAATACAGTAGCTTTTGTAAAATTTCTAACGTAGAGCTCATTTTATGTTTTGAAGCACGTTAGTAGTTTTCAAAAGTATAATTAAATGGTTATAATATAAATAAAAGGAATTTTTACAGAAAACTTAGAAAACCATTATCATACATTTTCTAAGCAAAATACTATCAATTTTTGCTAAAAACAGACAAATAAGATAGAAAAGATATCCAATATATAATGTATACAGTATGAAAAATATTCTACGTAGGTCAAACGTATTAAATATTATTTTTTTGTTTATTTAAATAGTGATTTTTAAGGAAATCGGACAAGAAAATGATTTAAAAATCTTACGCGATTGAGAAAACGATTGAAAAACAGTACGCGATTTTAAAAACAGTAAAATATATTTACGCGATTTAAAAACGTTTGTAAAAACGATGAAATTTTGAAAACGCGATAAAATTTCTACGCGATTGACGAAAACAGTAAGTTTTTACTGTCAGGCCAAAGTGGTGGACCCGGACAGATTGTGGAACAGTACTGTCAGGTGGGACATACTGTATATATATGAGATTTGCCATTGAGGGCATTTTCGTAATTTTTGCCATTGAGGGCATTTCCGTAAAAATGGATACTAATACCATTGAGGGTGTTTTGGTAATTTTCATCATGCATTGAGTTGTGCCAATTTGGTTGATAATTGGTGGATTGATTGACGAGGTGAATTACATCATGTTGTCAGTGTGATAAGCGTAGTGTGGTTCAACTTGAATGAACTTGGAGACACTAGTGTGCGGATTATTCTATTTGTGGACAGTTGGTCGCTCCTCTGAGCCGTGGTAACTGGCAACACACTAATGGACTCGACACGCACTATACTTAATCAAGATCTTGTGAAATCTATTTAGTACAAGCCTATAGTGACACGACGTTTTGACAGTGTGCTATACCACGACGTTATGACAGTGGGCTATAGACGCAACGTGAGATAGCGGAATAGTTTGGGCAATCGATGGTACTAATAGATTTTACGGGTCATTCTCTCTGATGTTTGTGTTTTTAGCTCCATGGAGTAGGGTTGAGTCACATTTAATATACCTATGTGTTATACATTTTAATGTTTATCTATCTGTACCATTTTATCTATCTGTACTATTATATGTTGTTGTTGTATTGAATTTCTGTATTACATGATATTATTATTTATGCTATTATAGTATGCTATATTGTATGAACTGTTATATTTGTTGTATTGTCGTTTTCTTATTTACCATGTTTGTGGTGATATTGTTGGGAATTTGCGGATCAAAAGTCTCGCAGCGGAATAACAGAATTCCCTCACAGGATCCATGCGAAAAATCCATAATCCGAGTTTTTAATTTTTTTTACCTCTTGAAGCGTGATAGACACAAGCGAGGTGAATCACCAACACCGTAATAGCGACGATGTTTCTGCGGTATCCACACGAACAGACTTGCAAAAGGAGTCACGCCTCTGTTTTCGTAGTGCTAGCTGCGAAGAGAGGAGAAGAAGACCTCACTATCTCTCACTCACTTTCTGTAGGTGCGGCTAGGGTTGTGAAGTAACCTAGTAGCAGCCCCCTTAGCAGTATTATTTATAACAAAGGCTGCCTTAAGTGAGTGTGAGCAGTAGCAAGGTAAGTGGTGCAACCCTAAACCCATCTGTCATGAGTTAGGCCCACAGTTGAATCCGAGTCCAACTTGGATTCTGATTACTCCAATTTAGTCTGTTCTAAGTGTGCGACCCTGCAGGTTCTCATGACGTTGGTAGTAATATTAAAATCTCATTTTAATATTACAAACAGTGAGCGGTATCTAGCAACACATCACTACTACCCAAGTAATGAGAATGTCAGTGATTTGACATAACCTATCTGTGACCAATGTTTCCGTGTAGTTTAGTCCCTTTGTCCGGATATCCATTGAACACAAGGCATGGAATGTGTCACCCTTGTTTAGTTCAATCTTCAGTTTCCTGATTCCCGAGTAGACATAGTAATAGCAAATAAGATCAATATCTCATATTGACTCATTTGAGCATGGCCATGCATTTCGTAGTCTCACTCAATCAGGGGGCCCGAAGATATCGCTCCTGTTATGTAGGAGGGACAAATCCCATCTAGGTCACTCACATTCCTCCACATGTATTGCGGCATGTCTAATAACCAACGTTATGATCATCTTGTTACAGATGACGTTTGATGGCATTAAAACACACAACTCCTCATGTAGGAATCGTAGTGATTTCAGGTCAAAGGACCACATACACCATTATCACTATGAGAATCGCTTATGACACTCACGTAACGATCCACGTAGCGTTCTTATGGCGGGTCTGTCCAATACATCATTACTCTAATATGTATCCATGTGTAGACTTGATATCTCATATCCATGACCCGTGAGATGTGGTCATCAGTCTACGCACATACTAGCCTCAATGTATTATTGTTGTCCTAATTAACAATAATACTTGACTAGGGACATTTAAGAATAGTATTTTATCCAATAGGATCTCATGATCAAGTCATCCACTTGATGTCCTATGGTATCAAACTTACTATTCTAAGGACTTTATTATGTCTACCAAAAAGAACACAATAAATGAAATACCTCATATAAAATAACATAATATAATGTATGTAAATACAAACAAAATGTATTGGCCACCAGGGCATACACCAACAATCTCCCACTTGCACTAGAGCCAATCAAGCATATTTCTAATGCCTAACGACCTAGTGTGACCCTCATGCTTCTGTTGTGCAAGAGGCTTCGTCAGTGGATCAGTAATGTTATCATCTGTTGGTACTCTACATATCTTCACATCTCCTCTATCGATGATTTCTCGAATGAGATGGAAGCGCCTAAGTATATGTTTGGATCGCTGGTGAGATCTGAGCTCCTTAGCTTGTGCAATGGCTCCATTATTATCATAATAGAGGTCCACTGGGTCCACAATGCTAGGAACTACACCAAGCTCAATAATGAACTTTCTAATCCAAACGGCCTCCTTTCTTTGCATTGGAGGCAAGCAATATACTCAGCCTCGTGGTAGAATCGGATGTTGTCTCGCTTTCAACTCTTCCAGCTCACAGCCCCACCATTCAGGCAATAAACAAAATCCGATTGCGATCTGGAGTCGTCCTTATCGGTTTGGAAGCTAGCATTAGTGTAACCCTTTACTACTAGTTCCTCTTCGGCTCCATATACCAAAAATGAATCCTTAGTTCTTCTCAAGTACTTAAGGATGTTCTTGACAGCACTCCAGTGACTTTCACCTGGATCAGATTGGTACCTGCTCGTCATGCTCAAAGCATACGAGATATCTGGTCGAGTACATAACATGGCATACATGATAGATCCAATTGCAGATGCATATGGAATCTTACTCATGCGATCCCTCTCATCCTGGGTGGAAGGGGATTGAGCCTTAGATAGGCTTATACCATGCGACATAGGCAAGAGTCCTTTCTTGGATTCATGTATGATAAAACGTCTTAACACTTTGTCTATGTATGTACTCTGACTTAGGCCAAGCAATCTTTGCGACCTATCTCTATAGATCCTGATACCTAATACATAGGTGGCTTCGCCTAAGTCCTTCATAGAAAAGCACTTCCCTAACCAAGTCTTTACTGATTTGTAGGGTAAGGATGTCATTTCCAATTAGTAGTATGTCATCTACATACAATACTAGAAAGACAACGTGCTCCCACTAACCTTCTTGTAGACACAAGATTCTTCTTCATTTTTGATAAACCAAACTGTTTGATTGTATCATCAAAACGAAGATTGGCTTACGGAAGCTTGCTTCAATCCATAAATAGATCGTTGCAACTTGCATACCTTTGTAGCATCCCGTGGAGTGGCAAAACCCTCGGGTTGTGTCATGTACACATCCTCGAGAAGATTTCCATTAAGGAAAGCAGTTTTGACATCCATTTGCCAGATTTCATAATCATGGTATCTGCAATAGCAAGCAAGATCCGAATGTGATTTAAGCATCGCAATTGGGAAAAAGTCTCATCATAGTCTACACCATGAATTTGCTTGAAACCTTTAGCCACCAATCGCGCCTTAAAGGTATGCACATTACCATCCATGTCGGTTTTCTTCTTAAAAACCCACTTGCACCCAATGGGTTTTATCCCTTCAAAGTGGGTCAACCAAGGTCCATACCTAGTTGGTATACATGGATTCCATTTCGGATCTCATGGCCTCAAGCCATTTTTCATATCTCGGGCCAATAATGGCTTCCTGGTAAGTCACAGGCTCATCTTGATCCATGAGTAATACGTCACCTTGTTGAGTCATGAGAAATCCATATCTCTCTCGGTTGACGACGTATCTGTTAGACCTACGCGGGTCTTGTGCTACTAGAGCAGATTGTGGTTCCACAACGATTTGTGGAGGGCTGCTCTATTTCCACCATTGGTTCGTTGCTACTTTGTGAACTTTGAATTTCTTCAAGTTCTACTTTCCTCCCACTGATTCCTTTGGAGATAAACTCCTTTTCTAGGAATACGGCGGTCGTGCAACAAACACTTTGCCCTCGGTAGGATTATAGAAATAGTATCCCTTGGTTTCCTTAGGATACCCCACAAAGAAGCATTTATCTGATTTTGGGCCAAGCTTATCAGAAACTTGACGTTTCACATAAGCTTCGCAACCCCAAATCTTCATAAAAGACATACTGGGTCTTCTCCCAGTCCACATCTCATATGGTGTCTGTTGAACCGTCTTAGATGGAACACGGTTAAGTGTGAAAGCTGCTGTTAACAGAGCATGTCCCCAGAAGGAGCCTGGAAGGTCTGCATGACTCATCATGGATCGAACCATGTCCAACAAGGTCCGGTTCCTCCTTTCAGAAACACCATTCCATTGTGGTGTTCCAAGAGGAGTGAGTTGAGATATTATCCCACACTCTTTCAGATGATCATCAAACTGTTGGCTTAAGTATTCACCTCCTCGATCTGATCGAAGGATTTTAATACTCTTGCCAAGTTGGTTTTGTACTTCATTCTTGAACTCTTTGAACTTTTCAAAGGATTCGATTTGTGCTTCATAAGATATACAAATCCATATCTACCGAAATCATCGGTAAATGTAATGAAGTACCGAAAACCGCCCTAGCTAGTGTGTTTAGTGGCCCACATACATCACTATGTATGAGGCCCAAAAGATCACTAGCCCTTTCACCTTGTCCAGTGAATGGGGCCTTAGTCATCTTTCCCAATAAACAAGATTCACATGGCTCATATGATTCGTAATCAAACGAGTCCAAGAATCCATCTTTATGGAGTTTGGAAATGCGTTTCTCATTTATATGGCCCAAACGACAATGCCAGAGATAAGTCGGGTTAATATCATTTGACTTGAACCTCTTTGTATTTACGTTATAAATGGGCATTTCGAGATCAAGGACATAAAGTCCATTACTCAAATGTGCACTACCATAGAAAATATCATTCAAATAAAGAGAACAACTTTTGTTCTTAATTATAAAAGTAAAACCCTTCTTGTCCAAACAAGAAACAGAAATGATATTCCTGCTAATAACAGGCACAAAATAACAATTATCCAATTCAATTACAAGCCCAGTTGGCAAAGCTAATAAATAAGTCCCTACGGCTAGTGCAGCAACCTTTGCTCCATTTCCCACTCGTAGGTCGACTTCGCCCTTAGTCAATGGTCTCGCTGCTCTTTAGATCCTCGCACATTTACACAAATGTGAGATCCACATCCAGTATCTAATACCCATGATGCAGAAGTAGATAAATTGACTTCTATAACAAAAATACCTGAAGTGGAAGTCTCACTTCCCTTCTTCTTCTTGAGCTCCTCTAGGTATTTGGCACAGTTCCTCTTCCAATGTCCGGTCTGACCGCAGTGGAAGCATGTACCTTCCTTAGCCACTCCACCCACTGGTTTCAAGCTAGAAGTGCTAGGCTTGGACTTTTCCTTGCCCTTACCCTTCCACTTGTCTTGGGGCTTTTTCTGCTGTTTCTTGCCCTTATTCTTATGGACCATCATTATGGCCTTTCCTTTGCCTTTGTTTATGTTCTGCTCAGCAGTTCTCAACATGCTTAGCAACTCTGGTAGTGGTTTGTCAATTTCATTCATGTTGTAGTTCATGACAAATTGACTAAAACTATCCGGCAATGATTGCAGGACTAAGTCAGTGGCCAACTCTTGGCCCATAGGAAAACCGAGTCTCTCGAGGTTTTCAATGTACCCAATCATCTTGAGTACATGAGCACCAACAGGGCTTCCCTCTACCAGCTTACACTGAAAGAGTGCTTTGGAGACCTCATATCTCTCATGTCTAACCTGCTCTTGATAAAGCTTTTTGAGGTGTACGATCATATCGTATGCTTCCATGTTCTCGTGTTGCTTTTGGAGCTCAGAGTTCATGGTGGCTAGCATTAGACATCCAATGTCCAAGGCATCATCTTGATGCTTCTTATAAGCATCTCTTTCAGCTCTAGGGGCATTAGCAGCAGGTGATTCAGGAATAGGTTGTTCTAAAACATACAACTTTTTCTCTTGCTTGAGGACAATCCTCAAGTTCCTATACCAGTCTAGGAAATTTGTCCCAGACAATTTGTCCTTCTCAAGGACCGATCGCAATGATAAGTTACTTGATGTGTTTGTTGCCATGGTAATCTATCAACAGAAATATGCAAAATATAAGTATTATGCTATAAACATATTTAACAAGGTCTTTTAATTAAATACGTCTCCCACTATTGTATTCAAATCAATGACCCTCAGCATTGACTTGGAAAATCCCATTGGAAGATTTCCTAGTGGGCCAAGATCCATATTTCACCTAGTTTCGAGTCAGCTTTGGCTGATCGCCCAAAATTTAGTTATTTAGGTAGGAAACTCTTTCCAATCACATTACATGCAATTCTTGGATAGTTGGGTGAATAACATTTATTCTAATCCATCTAGGGGAGGCCGCCCCTTACGGGGTGCGGGGCAGCGCCCCGATTCAAAATTTTTCATTCATGTACCACCACTGGTTACTTGAACAAAAATTCGAGTTGGACCCCTCCTGCCTCTATGACAGCTAGGGCAATAACACTTAAACCCTAAGGTCCGCAAACACATGAACGCTTCATGTGCCACAGGGGTTCCTCACAGCCGTCATCGCCTATCCAGAAACAAGGTTTCCAGAATGCGTGAAGACATGAACACTTCATGTCATGAGGAAGCTTCATGGCCATCGCAAAACGGAAACAAGGTTTCCAAAACCTTGTGTCGCGGCTACTTGTGTATATCGCATTCATACAGAAAATATGCAGAAATAGAAAGCATTCAAAAAAGTTTTCATAGAATCATACATATCACATATGTATATACCAGAAAAACGCAAAAACAGAAAGCATTCAAAACGATTTTCATTCATACATATCATATATATATACCAGAAAAATGCAGAAACAGAAAGCTTTCAAAACAGTTTTCGCAAAAACATATGAACATCTTCATGGTTTCAGAAACAACATATAAAGATCATATCTTTTATCAAAAGAAAGCAACGAATCATGTTATCGCATATAACAAGAAAAGCAAAAAACCGAATCATGGTTTCGCAAGTGGCTTTGATACCACTATTGGGAATTTGCGGATCAAAAGTCTCGCAGTGGAATAACAGAATTCCCTCACAGGATCCATGCGAAAAATCCATAATCCGAGTTTTTAAATTTTTTTACCTCTTGAAGCGTGATAGACACAAGCGAGGTGAATCACCAACACCGTAATAGCGACGATGTTTCTGCGGTATCCACACGAACAAACTTGCAAAAGGAGTCACGCCTCTGTTTTCGTAGTGCTAGCTGCGAAGAGAGGAGAAGAAGACCTCACTATCTCTCACTCACTTTCTGTAGGTGCGGCTAGGGTTGTGAAGTAACCTAGTAGCAGCCCCCTTAGCAGTATTATTTATAACAAAGGCTGCCTTAAGTGAGTGTGAGCAATAGCAAGGTAAGTGGTGTAACCCTAAACCCATCTGTCATGAGTTAGGCCCACAGTTGAATCGAGTCCAACTTGGATTTTGATTACTCCAATTTAGTCTGTTCTCAGTGTGCGACCTGCAGGTTCTCATGACGTTGGTAGTAATATTAAAATCTCATTTTAATATTACAAACAGTGAGCGGTATCTAGCAACACATCACTACTACCCAAGTAATGAGAATGTCAGTGATTTGACATAACCTATCTGTGACCAATGTTTAGTGTAGTTTAGTCCCTTTGTCCGGATATCCAGATTGAACACAAGGCATGGAATGTGTCACCCTTGTTTAGTTCAATCTTCGGTTTCTGATTCCCGAGTAGACATAGTAATAGCAAATAAGATCGATATCTCATATTGACTCATTTGAGCATGGCCATGCATTTCGTAGTCTCACTCAATCGGGGGCCGAAGATATCGCTCTGTTATGTAGGAGGGACAAATCCCATCTAGGTCACTCACATTCCTCCACATGTATTGCGGCATGTCTAATAACTAACGTTATGATCATCTTGTTACAGATGACGTTTGATGGCATTAAAACACACAACTCCTCATGTAGGAATCGTAGTGATTTCAGGTCAAAGGACCACATACACCATTATCACTATGAGAATCGCTTATGACACTCACGTAACAATCCACGTAGCGTTCTCATGGCGGGTCTGTCCAATACATCATTACTCTAATATGTATCCATGTGTAGACTTGATATCTCATATCCATGACCCGTGAGATGTGGTCATCAGTCTACGCACATACTAGCCTCAATATATTATTGTTGTCCTAATTAACAATAATACTTGACTAGGGACATTTAAGAATAGTATTTTATCCAATAGGATCTCACGATCAAGTCATCCACTTGATGTCCTATGGTATCAAACTTACTATTCTAAGGACTTTATTATGTCTACCAAAAAGAACACAATAAATGAAATGCCTCATATAAAATAACATAATATAATGTATGTAAATACAAACAAAATGTATTGGCCACTAGGGCATACACCAACAGATATAGATTGTCTTACCTCTTTCTTGTATGTGTTATCTGTATATTTTAAATTATGTGATAAAGAGTTTGAAAAAGAGGAACAACCTCTTGAGTCTGAGTATCCAGAGGAGGAGGAAGAGCAGCAAGCCGAAGATCAGTTCTACGACCAAGAACCATCTGATCATCTATATCCATTGGATTGATTGTGTGAGTATGACACTACTAGGATTCTTTGGATTAGTGTAACTTGAGTTTCACGGAGGCTCTGAAGCCTGGTGTCTGCGAGAGGATAGAGACTCGGTGACGTACGTAGGGCGTCTGACTGTGACCATACATACAGAGTTTGATGGAGTGCCGATCTTTTCTACTTTGTTGTATTTACATGTGGAGTTGCTGCTATCTCTTAGGCGTCATTAGGGTGGTATGTTTGATGCGCCTAGCGAGATCAGCAGCGTATCGACTGCACAGACTCGTGTCCGTAGAGAGTCGAGGCATCCTAGATACCTATCACCTGAAGTTTCATTTGAGAGTGATCCTTCAGAGGGTTAGATATTTATGATGTGTACTTGGGCGCGTCTGCATTTGTATATATTGACCTTTTACTGCTTTGTTTATTGTTTTAGTTGTTAAATATTTGTAGTTGTACATTATTTGTATAACCTATGATGGAACCATATGTATATTATGTGTGATGATAATGTGCTTATTTTATGTTCCGTGTTATTTTATCTCGTAATATTCTGTTTAACCGAAAAAATTTTACAACCCGTATTAGTGTATAATAAATGTTTTACAACTTGGGTAGATTTTATTTATCTTTATTTTATTTTCTTTATAAATGTGACATCCCCATAAGGGTGTTACACGTAATCGTGGATAGACTTACAAAGTCATGGCACTTTTTGCCGATCAACATAAGGTATCCATTGGAGAAATTGACTCAGTTGTACATCGGTGAGATTGTCAGATTACATGGTGTACCTACAAGTATTGTTTCTGACCGAGATCCTCGATTTACATCGAAGTTTTGGCAGAGCCTTCAAGAAGTAATGGGGACAAAGCTATGATTGATTTCTGTATACCATCCTCAGACGAACGGTCAATCAGAAAGAACAATTCAATCATTGGAAGATTTGCTTGGAGCTTGTGCTATAGAACAAACTGGAGTTTGGGATGAAATCTTACCGTTGGTAGAATTCACCTACAACAATAGTTACCACTGAGTATAAGGATGGCTCCCTATGAAGCTTTCTATGGACGAAGTTGTAGAACTCCATTATGTTGGTATCAGGATGGAGAGCGGCTTGCAGTCGGACCTTATCTCATTCAACAGACAACTGAGAAGGTTAAAATGATTCAGGAGAAGATGAGAACAACTCAGAGTTGACAGAAGAGTTATGCGGATAAAAGAAGGAAACCTCTTGAGTTCGAAGAAGGTGAGCATGTATTTCTGAAAGTCACGCCTACGACTGGAGTCGGTCAGGTTCTCAAATCTAGAAAGCTCACTCCAAAATTCCTTGGACCTTATCAAGTTCTTTGTCGGATAGGTCCTGTTGCTTACCAAATAGCCTTACCCCCTTTCCTTTCAAATCTCCATAATGTTTTTCATGTGTCACAACCCCGAAAATACATTCCAAGTCCTGATCATGTCATTGCACCTGATTCGGTACAATTAAAGGAGAACTTGACTTATGAAACAACTCCTGCAAGGATTAAGGGTAGGAGAGTGAAGCAACTCAGGGGGAAAGATATTTCATTGGTGAAAGTAATCTGGAACGAGACGACCAGAGATGCAACTTGGGAGCTAGAGGACAAAATAAAGGAGCAATTTCCAGAATTATTTTAAGGTATGAAAATTTCGAGGACGAAATTCTTATTTGTTGGAGAGTGTTGTAACACCCCAAAATTTATTTCTTTTATCATAAATGTTCATTTTATAATATTTGTGATTTTCTGGAATTTTTCTGAGAACGCTGAATATTTTAATATTATTTTTCATTTTGTGGGCAAACTAAGCGAAGTCGAGAAAATGAGATATTTTTCCCGAGAACCTTGATCTGTAGAAACGTCGACAGGGGATCTTACTAAACCCGAGGCTGGACACGGTTTACGAGGTTTCATGTTTTTGGAGAAATTTTAAAAGATAAAATAATAAAACGTTGTGTAAATTTTATCTGTCAGATTAATTAATACTGACTTCTGTTGACTGTAACTATTGTCCATTGGATAATAGCATGTAATAAAAATCCTATCACATTATCCTAATACAATCTACTTTATGTCTAATCAAGTCACTTTAATTCAAATTTTGTCCCCTAATTAAGAAGCTTCTTTGAGAAGCTTTGCCCTAAAGACTACAATGCCCTTAGCTTGTCAAGGAAGCCAAAAATCCTCTCTCTTCTCTCCCTCAATGCCGCGGCTAACCTATGCCCAAGGAGGGAAAATTTGTGACTCACTCTCTTCGCCAAACACTCCAAAATATCTCATAACTCACCTATTCACTTATCTCTCTACACTTCATCTTCTTCACATTTCCTCTTCCTTCTCTCTAAAACTCCTCCATAGCCACGGTTTGCAATCCTCATACTCTATCATTTTCTTCACTTTTTCTCTTCACTAAACACATTTCTACATTCACCTTCATCTTCTCTACAAGTTCCATTTACAAAGCTTCACCAAAATCCAACCTTTTCTCCATTGCCTTCCAAGGTAAAGATTCTAACTTTAAGGTCAAGCTCCAACCTTTCTTCCCTTTTCTCTTCATTTTCGTGCTCCATGGTCTCTTTGATGACCATGGATTCATTATTTTCCATGTCTAATGGTTGATTCTTGATGGTTGAAAATCCTAGGGTTTGTGGAGCCTTGAAACCGAATTCTCAAGAGGCTTAGGGGAGACCATTTTTGTGATTTCTACTTAGGTAAGAGGGAGATTACTCACTTCACCCAATATTGGTGGTGAGGGAACTCTTGTATGTTTATGTTGTTTTGTGATTTTTGCTTGTTTATATGCTCTTAAATTTGACTAATGTTTGATTGTAATTTTGAGTGGATTGGAAGTATCAAATGAGCTTGATCATGTTAGGGTTGCTAAATGGAAATTTTGGAGATTCCTACCCTAGCATGATGGTCACGGTTTTGAGGAGATTTTTGATGGAATAAAATTGGTTTTGTACACTAATACATAACACTTATGAAATTAAATGTTGAATGGAGATAATAAAATTTGTGAATGGAAAATTCTAAGGATTCATTACCCTAACTAATGCCACGGTTTTGGCTTGGACAATAAGGGATTGGAATGATCATGGTGAACAAAAAATTTAATTAAATTGATGCTAAAAAACTAATACATAAAATGGAAAGAAAAATTGAAATTTAGAAGACTTATGATGCCACGGTTTTGATACTCGAACTGAGGGAATTGGATTGATCTTGTGAGAAATGGAATTTTAGTGACTAAGTATCAAGTAACTAATGCATAATGTGGTAGAAAAATTGAGACTTTGATGACCTATGATGCCACGGTTTTATGGTGAAAAATTGGGATCAAGTGATGCCTTGGTGCATCCTTAGAGATTGACAAATTAAAGACTTGCATAATTCCTAATTAAGTGAAGGAATTAAAGTGGATATTAGCATTTAGAGGGCCACAGTTTTAGAGGGTAGTTCACCCTAAAATTTTCATAATTGACTAAAGTTTAAGACTTTGAAAATGTGAATCCAAGACATGAATTAGTAAAAATTGACAAGCTATGTATGATTACATATTGACATTGAGAATTGATCTTATGTTGTTATGAATCCCTATGTGGGTTAAGTACTTGTTGACTATGTACTTGAGAATGTCATGATGTGACGATGTTGAAAAATGAATATGTATATGTATATATGTAATTATACACCATTGTGGTATGCTTATGATGAATGCATCATTGATGAACATGCATGATTGAAATTGAGTCGTCATGCATACGTGTTGTCCATTGGACATTGTCAGAAAGGCTATGCATGCCTAGGAGTTTGAATAACACCCTTGTGCGGGTGCGAGTAGACTAAGCGTAGGGTCATATGTTGTTGGCCCTGGGGCCGTCGGGGTGTAGGTGTCTCACAATAGACAGTGGTAGCTCCACTGGGGCCGTGGGATAGACCAATGCGACACACCGACGATCCTGACTGCGACGCTGTCCTATATCGTGATCAGCTGTTGAGGTGCCATGTATAAGCCAACTGCGCAAACATTTTTGTGAGATAAAACACATTATATTTTAAGGCTAACGATATACTGACATTACTCCTTGATCATTCACTCTGAAAAATATTTATGTCTAGCTCCATGGAGTAGGAATTTTTTGGTACATTGTGCATTGTCAGTTGTCAGTCCCTTAATACATTGATCATGAGCATTTACAATTATTTTATTCCTATAATAATTGCTTGAATATCTGAACTGTTGACTGCTAGTAGTATTACTGTTATTTATCTGTTGTTGGTGACTTTATTGCTATCTACGGTTATTTTGCCTTCACTGTAAATTTTATTATTACTGTGATTAAATGTTTGAATTATGTTATACGTCGGCGTCCAGTGCCGTTTTGTTTTCTCGTTGCCAATTTGGTACTGAAAGCTGGGTGTCTCACCTCTTTTTGTGTTTCTATATTTTCTATTTATTTGTGTACTTCTGAGAAGATGCTCGTGAGGAAGACAAGGAAGCCCCTGAGTTTCCAGGCTTCTGGCCAGACTACGATTGAAGTGATCGAGGATGACGTTGCGCCCCCGTGGATTTTTGGGCTACACTTGGATCGTTTTTCACGGAGGACCTGATTGCTGGCACATTAATGTGCAGACGGACTGATGCGTGTATCATGGGGAGCTAGCGGTGTCCTTAGCATGGGGTCGTTATGACGCCCCTGTTTTAGATTTTCATGCTTTTGTTTGGCTGGAGTTTTACATGCCCGTTAGGGACATGTGGGCTGATATGTACTACACCCCACGTGATGACTCCTTCTTGTTCACTGCTCGGGCTCCTGCCCATTGCTCTGCCATTCCGATGGATGTTTCCTCAGACGAAGAGGACCCTGAGGAGGACCCAACTACGATCCCTTCTCGTCAATCTTAGGAGCTGATACTATTGGTAGCTACTGATGGTTAACTGTCTATCTTTTTAGGAAGCCTGACGTTTTGCTATACATGTTGGGGTATATTTGTATAACTTTGGGTGGGTACATATTTTGCTTTTTGTACATTTTGGAATGTAACTAAACAAGCTTATTCATATATATATATATATATATATATATATATATATATATATATATATATATGTTGTGTATGGTTTATCTTACGTTGTTAAAATTCTATTTATTGCGACCATTTTAATTATTATCTCTATACGTTATGGATTTTAAATAAGCCTTTTTGCCTTTACTTGGTAATGATAATAATTTATACTAATAATTTAAACACAAAAAAAAAGTAGTGACAATTGCAAAAACGGAATTAACTAACCATATAGAGAACCGGGTTTATGAACAAAAAAAAAAAACAAGTACTATTTTTCGCATTTCAAATTTAATTTATTTCGCTTTCTGTTTTATTTTACTATAGTGTGACGTCCCTTCTTAGCGGATATTTAGAAAAAGGGGCGTTACAAAAAACAAGGGGACAAGGCTAGGAAGTGAGGTAGGGGCTGGTTACTCTTTATTTGCTCCCCATTTTCTTTGCTTTCTTCGAATAAAAATTATGTTTTCTATCTCCATGTACTCATGGCCAACCCTTGTGAAAAATGGAATTATTGGTTGTTGAATGAGTTCACACTTGAATTTTTATGTTAATTGTTGAATGTTTGAATCATGTAGACATTTATTAGAAAAACTTGGTCATGACTTTGAATTTGTGATGTTGGTTTTTCTACTATTTCTATTTTTTTGTTGTGGCTATTTTTCTATTTTTCTGTTGTGGCTATTTTTTTGCTCTTTCTGTTTTTCTGTTTTACTATTTTTCTGTTGTTGCTATTTTATCTTATTGTTACTATTTTTCTATTGTTGTTGTATATTATTTATGTTGTTATTGTTTTGCTACTGTTTTGGTTAACTAGTGAAGATGGCTTTTAAAGTGAATCTTGGCCTTGAAAGATCATAATTTTCCTTATAGATAATTAAGTGTTCTAAGTCATGATTTATATGAAATTCTAAACTTAATTATTATTAAATAAGTTAAGAACAAGGTTGACTAATGAGAATATTAGATTGTTTATGAAATGAATAGTTTGGCCATGGCATATTCTTGCTTGATTATGGTTGACAATAGTCATTGAAATATTAAAGAAATTACGAAGATTTTATAGTATTTGCATATTTGAATTAAACATTTATATATTGAATATATCCATGAGTAAGTAATTCTTAAAGTATTATATTAACCTTGTTGTCTGAATGCTAGTATAATGGATAAGGTTTCCTTAATATTGTATTCAATATGTATGTATTGTGTATTCCTGAATTTATTTAGTTACTTGATTAATAGAGTGACTATTGAATTGTGTATAAAATAGAATGAATGAATTAGTATTGGATATTTGATGTGTATTTGAGATTATAATGTTCCATGATTTATCAAGTTGAACTTGTATTTGAAATGACATTGCTCCCTTATGTAACACCCACCATAGGGTATCACATTGTAATGTTATTCTGTAGTCAAGTTACCCCAAGTTATAAAATGATATTGTATAATATAAATATGAGTTGTAAAATTTCTTGATATTGATAAGATAAACTTAGCAGAATATAAAAATATTAAAT
Organism: Ormosia emarginata; assembly: GCA_029884605.1. Taxonomy (NCBI): domain Eukaryota; kingdom Viridiplantae; phylum Streptophyta; class Magnoliopsida; order Fabales; family Fabaceae; genus Ormosia; species Ormosia emarginata. The sequence continues at coordinate 3,809,326 of JAQQTP010000063.1, forward strand.
AGTATCACAAATAACATACATCATATACATAACCTCAGTACTAACATACTTAAATATATACAGACAGAGTCTCAAAAGCCAATAAACATTATTAGAACACTGGCCCAAGTACATGTCTATGGAGCAAAACCCTCAGATGGATCCTCCTCAGACTCCTTAGAAGATAGGAATCCGGCATGACGCATAGTCCTATGGACAGGTGTCCGAGCAGACGACACAATGCTAATCTCACTAGGAGTATGGTAGTAAGTACCCCAATACTGCCTAATGAATAACGAAAACTCTAAACGTACGTAAATATTGACATTGAAATAAGGGTTCCCATGATGCACCCTACTTAGGGAAATAGTCAAATCTCCCATGTAGACAACATACTCTCTATCTAAATGAACACGCCAAGCCTCCGAACCTCCTTGGAATTGTAGCCTCATGTATCCAAGAAAACTTGGCGTTGCCATTGACTCAGAAATCAGCTTCCTCAACAGGAATTAGATCCTCATCTTCTTGCTTAAACCCTTGCTCACTGTCTTTATCAATTACAAATTACAATACAAGAACAGCATACATAGAGGTGAGATTACCAACACCAGTACTGACATGGCAGTAAAGAGATATAAATGACAATAATGTCATACAGATATAATAAACAATAATACAGATATAACAAATAATATTTATAATCAGGGCCTCAAAACATTATCCAATATTTGACAAATAAAATATCACATAGATATAGATGTACAGATGATGCATATGCACATAGACTTAATTTCCTACTCCATAGAGCTAACTCAAGTCAGAGAGATTGATCTAGAAGATCTGTCGGTATCACAATTGCCTCAGACCATATGCCACAACTTTCATTAGTTTTGCACATCTAGCATTATACACGATAGTCTACGTCAGATCTTGATTAAGAATAGTGTCTCAATCCTGATCGTTGGTGTGTTGCATCGGTCTGATCCACGGTACAGAAGAGCTACCAACTGCCCATTATGAAAAACCCGCACCCCGACGTCCCCAAGGTCAACAAGTGACCTACACTACGCATATCACACCACATAAAGGTGTAATTCTCTCGTAGGCCATCAACCTTAACATAGTCCATCGGACTTTTTCAAGTACATGTTCAATGCATACAAGCTAATCACAGGCTACAGTCATATCTCATGTATATGGGTCCACACTTTGGCCCAACAGTAATTCTACTGTATTTTCAATTGCGTAATCATTTCACTGCGTTTTCACAATTGCGTAACCTTTTTGTTGCATTTTCATATCGCGTATTAATTTTTCAACGTTTTCTCAATCGCGTAAAAATATTTAAACGTTTCCCAAATCGCGTAGCGATTTTTCAACATTTTTGAAATCACGTAACTTAAAAATCACATTTTCAAGTCGCGTAAAGCATTTTTCATCATTTTTCAATTGCGTAAAATATTTCTCAATATTTTAAACATCATTTTGGCCTTTCCAAAAATTAATATAACTTCTAACTTCATTTCTCCACATTTTCTTACTTAGGAAATCCTTTCCACAATATCTTCCACAAAATCACCTTTTCAATGATTTAATCAATGTTTCTAGCTTAAAATTTCCTAACGCGCTCCAAAACCCAAAGAGTGAGCTATACGTTAGTAAATTTCAAGTCACCATTATATTTCTCATCATAATTGTATTAATTCTAAAAGATTTGTTTACTGTACAAATAATTTGAGGTCCAAACACTTTCAACCTCACTTTTTTTTTCATAAAACGAAATCTCCTTTCTACAAATAATAAATTGTTTTGTTTCCATTTTTATTTCTTAAATCCTTGTATTAATTTCCTTGCATCTAAACAACTAAGTTACCATTTATCAATCATATTTTTACACAACAAATCCATTTTTAGCCTTCATGGTCGTGACGTACATAGTCATTGGAACCAAAATATCTTTTCTTTTCCTTTCTCTTCTAAACATTCAATTTTATCATTCAAGAAAATATTAACTTGGAAACACCTATTTTGAGGTGTTGAGGCTGTGAGCCTCATGGTCTTTGGAACCAAAATTATTTTCCTTTCCAACATCAATCATGGAATATAATCATCATACTATATCATAAGCATACCATAAAAGCAATAAAAATCATATAAGGCATAAAAGCATAAATAAATAAATTTAAAGAACATAAACACCACAAATAAATTACACAACCATTGATATGAATCCTCATATGGATTCACCATCCATCACATACAAATTCATCTCTCACCACCATACTTGGTTGGTGAGATAAATCTCCCTCTTACCTTAAGGAAGACAAACTCTTCTTGGATTTCCTCCTAGGGATTTTGTGTGGCCTTCAAAAGAATCCTAACAAACTTAAACAAATTACAAAATCATAAACTAAGCTTTGAAAAAGGAAAAACCATGGATCAATCATGGCTTAGGAACTCTAGAATCAATTTAGAAATAAGAAACAAGGATTTTTACCTTGTATAGAAGAAACTTCAAGCTTGTTTTCCAAGCACTAGATGGATGATTTTGAAGAAACTTACAACATAAAAAGTGTCTAGAATGGTGTTTAGGTTTAAGAAGTGATGTAGGATGAAATTATAGAAGAGTGAAGGTTAATCTATAGTATGGTGGCCGTGAGCTTCACAAGGAGGAAACAATGGAGTTTTTGGTTCTTGGAAGAGAGAGAATGGAGAGAATAGGTTTTAGTGATAGAAATAATGAAGATGAAATGAATTATTTCCTAATTCTCTAAGTGTTATCCGTGTGAGTGTGCAGAGAGAAGGTTAGATATTTGCTTGATATTTTGCTACCAAGATATTTTAGGAGGTAAGGATAGGCATTACAAGAGATAGGCTTGAAAAATTTAAGCCTTGAACCTTCTTTGAAGGTGCCTTGGCCGTGGAAGCTAAAGGAAAAACCAAACCAAGTTTTGGTTCATTTAGTTGCCTAGTTAAGCTTAGGTAAATCTAGTTAGATTACTTAGTTCAATTCCTAACCATTTAGTTTCTTAGGTGTGAATCATCAATGTCTAGAAGAATTGTGAAGCTTCCTAACCATGGCTCCAAGGAAAAGCTAACCAAGTTTCATTTGAGTGTGCAGAGAGAAGGTTAGATATTTGCTTGATATTTTGCTACCAAGATATTTTAGGAGGTAAGGATAGGCATTACAAGAGATAGGCTTGAAAAATTTAAGCCTTGAGCCTTCCTTGAAGGTGCCTTGGCTGTGGAAGCTAAAGGAAAAACCAAACCAAGTTTTGGTTCATTTAGTTGCCTAGTTAAGCTTAGGTAAATCTAGTTAGATTACTTAGTTCAATTCCTAACCATTTAGTTTCTTAGGTGTAAATCATCAATGTCTAGAAGAATGGTGAAGCTTCCTAACCATGGCTCCAAGGAAAAGCTAACTAAATTTCATTCCATTTAGTTACTACATAGAATCTAGGCTAACTTAGTTAGGTTTTCTAGTTACTAAGCTAACTAGTCCAACCACTTTTGTTGACTACTAACCATTGGCTTAGGAAATTCAAGCCAATATCATTGACTAATTCTTATTGGCTTAGAAATAATTCAAGCCAGTAACACTGATTAATTCCTATTGGTTCACTCAACTGTAAGTCATAAAGACTTTTCCAGGTTTTTTGTCCAATGGGCAGAAGCTACTGCTCATTAGTCAGTAGGTACTGTCCAACAGATAATAAAATAATATTAAAATATAAAATATTTTTATTTCACAGTTAAATTCTAAAAATTAAAAGATCGTGACACGCATCTCTTGGAATTGGGTTTAGTAAGATCCCCCGATTCCGAATAAATGCGTAAAGATTTTCCTCGGCCCAAAAATTATTATTTTCCTGACCTGGAGCAAATCACACAAAATGATCAAATATAATCACGAAACAGTCAAAATAATTTTACAGCATACAGAAATTACAAAACAGTACAATTCAGTCATTATTGTAAAATAGCTATTTTTGGGATGTTACACCTTAAGTCATTAAGATTGTACTAGTATTTGAAATTTTAATTTGAGAATATAGTATTGTGCTTTGGTTATGTACTAAAGAATTTATTGTTCCTTGAATTATCAAGTTGAGTTTTGAATTTGAATATGTGAATTGACAATATGCTCCTTTGAATTAAAAAGGTTGAGCTAGATTGATATATTGAATGGATGTATAAATAATCAATGCTCAAAGAATCAGAAATTGAATTTGAATTGATAATGAGAATTGGGGCAATTATCCTTGAATGGGGAGGTAATTGCCCATGCTTTCCCACTTAGTCTCCTTTGGTATATGAACCATTGGTTCACTTAGTATAGTGGATTCAGAGATGATCTTGTATGAGGGTAGGGTATTCGAGATTCCATTTGAACCATGGAGATGACTTCTTGTGAGGAAGAGGGATCCTATGTTCTAGTATAAATTCCTCATAGTATCAGTATCAATATTAGTATCAGTATATTCCTGACGTATTAATTCCCTCATAGGATACTAGTGATAGTATGAGACCCTAAATCACTCCCTACCATGAGTATGTAGAACTCGAGCTATGTGAGGTGGCTCTCACCATTGTGGTACTTGAGGTATGGGTTCTGTGGGATTGCGAGTATTTGGAATAAGCACTGAAATTTGAATTGTATTGGTATGTCATGATATGACTTGAATGAGATTGATACTACATAATTGGTATTTGAAGACAATTTCTGGAATAATTTGTGATTGAAATTTGTATTGAGTTTGAAAATGAATATTTGTATGCTTGTTAGAATATCTGTACGAAATGGATATAATGGTAGTTGTGCTTAGTATAATTTATGATATTACATGTGTTTAGAATTTGTATTGATGATAAAGGATATTTTTGAAAATTATTAAATGGAATTCTATTTCTGGAAGAAGAAGGACTACATTTGGCGGTTTGCCACCTTCCTATATATAAATATATATATAAAAATATATATAAATATATATATAAAAATATATATAAATATATATATAAAAATATATATAATATATATATATATATATATATATATATAAATATATATATAAATATATATATAAATATATATATATATAAATATATATATAAATATATATATATAAATATATATATATAAATATATATATATAAATATATATATAAATATATATATATATATAATATATATATATATATATATATATTTAGAATATATATATATATATAAATATATATATATATATAAATATATATATATATATATATATAGAATGTATTTATTTTAAGTTTTAAAAGAATACGATTTTCTCCGAAACAACTGAAATTATTATGATGACACTCCTTTTCATAATAGAATATACTGAGAATTAGTATTCTCACCCCATTATTATTATGTTTTCCACGATAATTCCAAGTTCAGTATTAGCAGTGCAAAGGCACAGACAAAGGAAGATAATTGCTTTGAACTTAGATTTTGTATAATAAATGTATGAAAAATGCCTTGCGAGCATATTATATGTATTTGTACTGTAGTTTATATTTGGAATAACCATCCTTCAGTATATGTAAATTATTATTACCCCTATCCAGGCTCATATTTTTTTTATAATATTGTAAATTAAACTTGAAGTTTTTGAAAAGAAAATTTAGTGATGTGTTTACTATTGTTGCTATGGTGTAAGTCTGGATACACTATTAGTAATAATAGTAAGGAAATTACAAGGTGGGATTCCTTTGAGTGTGATGTCTGATGGAGATCTTAGAACCTTAGTTGCGAGAGACTAAGTGTTGATGGCGAGCGAATTTTGGAGACAAAATTCTAAAAAGGTGGGGAGAAATGTAACAGCCGTGAAAACATAATAGACTTGTATATGGTTACGGAGGTAGCCTAATACTTGTTTATCATGTCTGTTAAGTTTTGTGACTGTCTGAGCACGTTTAGGCACTTTGTTGTAACACTATGTGTGGAAAATAGTTGTTATTAGCTCCAGAAATGGTTTAAACTACTTAGTTAATGGAAATAAATGTGGAGAATTTTTTTCTACACCACAAATGTGTGAACTGTGCTACAATTAAAATTTGAGGTTAATTAGAGTTAGTTTAGTATTTTTAAGCATACTAGTTGTGTATTTTAATGCTAGATTGACTACAAACTAATATGAAAAATGGTGGTTTTTGTACAATAAGATTTTTAATGAATCTTAGGATTTATTTTAAATCTGTTGATTGTAAGAAAACTGGATTCGAAGGAATGTAAGTGTTCTTAGCAGATCGAGAATTTTGGTAAAGTTCCTTTAAGTAGCAAAGTCCCACTTTGCTACACGCCAGAAACCAAAAATAGAAAAAAGAAAAGGAGAAAAGAGAAGAGAAACCTAAGAAAGAAGAGAAAGAGGAGAAAAAGAAGAAGGAGAAAAAGGAAGAAAAGGAAAGTGAAGCAAGGGAGAATCTAAGAGCTTGGATCCATCCTTGGCTTCATCTTCATCTTTAAGACCTTGAGGTAGGGGAAAACTTTGTTTGGACTACTTGTATTCATTTCTTTCATTTTGGTTCTTAGGGGGCTTGATGAGGAAATGGTGGTTTGAAGAGTGATTTTGTGATTCTTGAGTTGAATCTTGATAAGGATAGTTTGGTTGAGTAAGAAACTGATTTGTGGATGTGTTAGGATAAATTTTTCATCAATTGGATGCCTTAATTCCCATTTAGGTCAAATTTGGGGGTTTAGGTTAAGTGGGAATTTTGATTCACAAAGTGGTATGATTGAGTGAAGTTAAAATGGTTTAAGAGTTGTAATGTACAAATGGGTCTTACTTGATGTGAGAAATCCTGAGAAATTGAAGTTGGAGTGTTTGGAGCACCATTGTTCCTTAACAAAACAGTAACTCGATTCTGCAGAATTTTGCAGAATTCTTTGTCACAGGATCACACCTAGGCATGGAATGTTCAATTTTTAGTTCTGGTGAGGTAGCGAGTATCATGCCTAGGAATGATAGAGCTGCGCCTAAGCGTGATTTCCTGGGAGTTGTAGGGTTGTTGCCCTGCCACCTTCATGCCTAGGCTTGGGTGGGTGTAATACCCTTAATAACATGTTAGACTTTTTTTATCTATACAAAGGTAACATATGACTTGCTTAACATGCCTGTTAAATTTTGTGACAAACTGAGTTCATTTAGGCACTTTGTTGCAACTTCAAAGGTGAAAAGTAGCTTAAAATGACTCAATTAATAGCATAAATTGCTAAGATAAGGGATTTATATAAGGATACTTTATTCCTAAGTCCCAAATGTATGTTATTATAAGCTATGGTTAAAATTTGAGAACAATCAGAACCAGTTTGGTATTTTTAGGGATACTGGTTGTGCTTTTAATGTCGTATTGACTACCAGCAGATATGAAAAATTATGATAATCGTGAAACAACATATTTAATGAATATTAGTATTTATTTTAAAGTTGTTGTAAGTTAGAAAACTTGATTTAGCTAAATCTAAGTGTTTTTAACAGATCAAGAAGTTACTGCAAAATATCTTGAGTGGACAAGCCATTCACGTTTTTGGTAGCCATCTTTATTGACTTTCTATGATATTTATTCACTCACTCTCTATTCTTTCTCACGGTTGAACCAGCAACAGTAGTGCCAAAGAAAGAAAACAAAGAGAGAAAGGAGGATCAATCAAAGGAGGAAAAAGAGGGAAAGAAGAGGGAATTAAAAGGGAAAGCCAAAGTTTGAGGATTTCTATTATAAAGGACCTAAGGTAGGGGAGCTTAACTTCATACTTCTAGTGTTCACTTTCTATTTGTTATTAGTTTATTTGATGAATAAGAGGATGTGTTCTTGATATGTTTATGAGTGTTGAAGTTTGAACCTTGTTTCTTTAGTTGAAATGAGAACGTTAGAAGCTTGTTTGATGCATGGTAGTTAGTTTCCATCCCTGTGAAGCCATAATATTCACTTGTGTAGTGAAGTGAGAAATGGGTCTTTAGGTTGGTTTAATGGCTAAATCCGTGTGTAAATGAGTTAGAATTAGTGGTTGATGATTCTAATATGATCAGAAATCGTATTTAGAATTAGATATCACTTAAAATCCAAGACATGGAGGCCGGAGAGTAATAAGGATTAGCATAGTAGTTGTGCTCTTGTTTCTGCGTTTTCCCTATTTCCTATATGCACCCATAACCGATTATGGGTGTTGGCTAATCAGTTATGGGAAAGAGATAGAGAATCATGTTTCTTGTAAAATGAGCCATAACCAATTATGAAGAAGGTGTAACTGATTATGAGATTAGAACAAAGACTTGCGTTAAGTCTTAACAAGCTATAACTGATTATCAAGGTTCCATAACCGGTTATGGATGGTTCCAAAGTTAGATTGTAGCTTGTCTTAGCTATCTATTTAAAAGTAATAAGGGCTAGAACCTTAAGAAGGTTAAGTTTAACATTTTTGGGCTCATGTAAGGCTAGTTTAAGCTATGTAATGAACACCCATGATTGAATAAAGATTCTTATACATGTTTTAATTTGTATAGGAAAAGTTTAAACCTTTGATCAACCCAAAGTGAGAGATTGACTTGGGTAAATGTCTAATACCCTTAGTAACTTAATGTTACTTGAGATGTCACTTGAGATGTGATGATGTGGTGTGCTAAATGCAAGAAAGCTAGGATGGATTGTCTTTCTTATAAATGTGACCTTAAATGATATTATGATGTCATTTAGCTAGAAGGAAAAGGGTCAGAAATTCCCAAGGGGACAAGTGTAACATCCCGAGACTTCTTGTATGATTGATGAGTGTCCCCACAAATCAACACGGGCCTTTTCAGCGTGCTTTGTCCTCACTTACACGCATCTTAGGAAACTTCCCAGGAGGTCACCCATCCCACAAGTGCTCCAAGTCAAACACGCTTAACCATGAAGTACTTATGTTCTTAGCTCCCAAAAAGAAGATGCATCTTATTGATATGGTGGTGCTAATCAATTCCTTTAAGCCATCCTCAACTATACAGTCCCATACTTGCACAGTCTCTAAATCTCTCTCATTCTAGTGTGTATTCAGTTCATTCATGTGTCCCTTCGCCTAGAAGCCTGCCAGGGGCCGCTCCTTGTCCGTGCTTCATCTTTTTGCACCGGCGAACACTCCCCGCCCTCGTCATGTGACACTCGGGGTTGACGAGGGCGGGGAGTGATCACCGGTGTAACACCACGAAAATTGATAATGTCATGATAAATAGTAATTTAATAATATTTGTAATTTTTGTGGATTTTTTCGAAAATGTTGAATATTTTAATATATTCTTTGTTTTATGTGTGCGCTGAGCGGAGCCTAGAAAATGGAATATTTTTCCCGAGATTGGTAAACCTTGAACTGTAGAAACTTTGAAGGGGGGTCTTACTAAACCCGAGGCTGGGCACAGTTTACGAGATTTATATTTTTTGAGATTTTTATCTGATAAATAAAAATCGATGTACAAATTTATTATCCGTTGGACAATAAATATTGATTTCTATAACTGCAACCTTTGTGCATTAGATAATAGCTTGTAATAAAATATAAGTGTTCTAGAATGTTCATTTTAGTGATATCACCATGTCATCACCTTTGACTTTTCAAAAAATGGGTTTTTGGCTTCTTGAAGAAGCTTTGGAGGAAGCTTCCTAGCAACTTCCCAAGCAATGCATGAAGCTCTTCTCTCTCTTCTCTCCATGTGTGTGCTGCGGCTTGCAGGGGGAAAGGAGAGCAAAAATATCTCTTTTGCTTCACCATTCACATCATTTTTTCGTTTCAAAAATTTGATTCTCTCTCTACACTTTTTCTCTCAAGCTTTTATACTCTTTCTCTCCTCTTCTTCCCACGGCAAACACACCATCCCCACCACCATGCTCACAAAAATTTCAAGCCACCATATTTCTATACACTACTCTACATTCTAAGACCCTTTCTTGTTAGACTTATCTCCAAAAGCTCACATTTTCATCATTTTTCTTCAAGATCAAAGCTTGAACCTTTTGAGGTAAACTTTTGATCTTCACTTTCTTTTCTTCTTTTTTGTGTTCATGGTCATCACCATGACCATTAACCCATTTCTTTTCAAACCCTTGGTGTTGATTTTATGAGTTGTGATTCTTAAGGTTTTGGGTGAGCTTGGCCAAAATTCCAAGGGCCAACAAGGAGGCATATTTTCTTGTTTTCTCTCTTGGTAAGAGGGAGATTATCCACGTCAACCTCTATTGGTAGTGGGAAGCTTGTTTGTGTGTTGATTTTGAGAAACCCATGTTAGGGTTACTCTCTTGATTGTATGATTTTTCTAATGACCTTTGTGTTAATTGACTTGTATGAATTTATTAGGTTATATTTATGTATATTGATGATCTTGGATTGATTTTGATGGATTGGAAATGTGGTTTGGAAGCAAGGATTCCTTGCTCTCCTTAAATCAGGCTCACGACCATAACCCCTCCAATAGGGTGTTCATGGTTAAAATTTTGTAACAAGGTGGAGAAATAACTAATTAAGTGAACAATAATTAATGGAACAATGAAAATTTCAAACCCCTAATTCCCTTGAGGCTCACGGCCTCTCAAGGTGAAAATGCCAAAAGTGTAGCCTTAAAGTGGAGTCTTAGTTAATTAGAAAATTAGAGATTCATTAGGAGTTCATAAAATGGGAAGTATAAAGGACAAGACTTTATGATATAACTTAGAACAATTTTGAACTTAAGGAAAGAACAAGAGAGTTTGTGAGATTTGGAAGAACATTAGAATAATTTTCTAAGTAGGTACAATCTAATTTAATTAAAGGACTTGACTAATTAAGAGAAGTAAAGATTGAATAAGAATTTCAAGAGAATTCCTCTAGAGAAAGATTTCATGAAAAATGTTAAATTAAGATGAAACTCCATAATGAACCTTAAAAAGTGTATTATCACCTTTGAGAATTTAATGATATGTTATTGTGGGTCTATAAGTGAGACTAAAATCCTGTTGATGTTTAACTTGGCCAAATTGTAGCATGTTGTGAGATGAGTAAATCATTGCTGAATATACATGAATATGCATTGAGTCAACATGCATTGTGAAAGTCCAATGGACTCTGTTGTAAAGCTGTATGCCTAGGAGATTGAATCACATCTTAGTGCGGGTACGAATAGACTAGTGTAGGTCATATCGTTGACCTTGGGGGCGTCGGGGTACGGGTGTCTCACGAATGGATAGTTGGTAGCGTCTCTGGGCCATGGGATAGACCGATGCAAACGCACCGACGATCCAGACCGAGACATTGTCTTATATCGCGAGCCTGTGAGAATGCCGCCGTATAAAGCCTTGTTGCACAAAGTATGAATTTTCTGGAAAAGCACTTGATTGTATGGCTGACGAGATACTGACATGTCTCCTTGATCATTCTCTTCGATGTCTGTGTCTAGCTCCATGGAGAAGGATTTGTAGTATCGAATGTTGGATTTCAGTACCATGTGCACGTGCATAGTGAGCACCATATTAATTGACATTTATTCACATGATGATGAACAATTGTTTTATTAATGTTATAACTGCTTGGAATTATTGAACTGATTATCATTCGAATCTTGATGCTTATTAATATTCCTGCTATGCTATGTGGGCACCTTGCGCCATTCTGTTTCTTTACTGCCATAATTGGTACTGAATGTGGGGTGTCTCACCTCTTTTCTGTATTTTTGTTATTTTGTTTAATTATATGCTTCTCTGAAGACATTGGTAAAGAAGGGAAAGTGCACGAATTCCCCAGCTTTTGGCCTGATTTTGATTAGTACTTGTTGGAGCATGACATTCTGTCCACGTGGCTTTTTGGGTTATGTTAGGCTGACTTTTCATGGAGGTCTGGACTACTGGTACATTAACCTGCGTACTGATCGTTGTGTCTACCATGGAAACGTAACGGTGTCTCTGGCTTAGGGTCATTATGATCCACCTGTTTTTAATTTTACTGTAAATGTTCATTTAGAGTTTTACTTACCCGTTCGTGATATGTGGAGTGATTTTTACTACACTCCATGAGAGGATTCGTTTTTATCCTCTGTGTGAGCCCTCGCTCATAACTAGGTTGCTCTGATGGGGATTTTCTCTGACGAGGAAGACCCCGAGGAGGATCCAGCCATGGTTCCTTCTCGTTAGTTTTAGGGGTTGATGCTGTTAATAGCCACTGATGGTTATCTGTAAATTTTTGAAGGCCTGATATTTTGTCTTTTGGTGGGTTGTACATGTGTAATCATTTCAGGGCAGGTAAAGCTTTTGCTTATTTTGTATATCCGTGATGTAACTGATGTAACTAAATATATATATATATATATATATATATATATATATATATATATATATATATATGATGTATGACTTATTTCTCATGTTGATTTTGCTGTAAATATGTTTTATCATTTTCTTACAATAAAAAAAAAGAATTCACCAAATTATATATACGATTTACCATTAAACAGGCTTATCGATATTTAAATGAACTGGGCCTTAGTTTATGATTTATTTTCCGCATTGTCCTTTTTGGTGTGATGTTCCCTCCTCTAAAAGGGGCGTTACACTAGTTTGGTATTAAAGCCCAAGTTTAAGTTTTTCTTTTGGGTCTTTATGGTTAGATCTGTGGTGTTTGTGCTGTGTGATTCTCTGTGTTTAGTATTCCGAAAGGATACATCTAATTCTTCCTTGTGTTTTGTTCAGTTAACTCTGAAAAAGTGAAATGGCACGCGGTGGAGGTATTGCTACAGCTGTTGAATCCATGCAACGAATGGCGGACGTTATCGTACAACAAACTGAAAAAGCTGCTCAATAGCAGGAAAAGACTGCACAATAGTTAGAAGCATCAGCCGATGCTCAACATCTATCAGAGTTCCGTCATAACAACCCTCCTCAATTTAAAAGGGAATTTGATCCAGAGAAGGCTAGTCTATGGATTAAGGAGTTGGAGAAAATTTTTAGAGGCATGAACTATGCGGATGACAAGAAGGTAAGCTATGCTGCTTTCATGCTGATCGGTGCGCAAAAGAATGCTACTTTCAAGGACAGATTATTGGAGAAGTATCTCCTAGCAAGTGCAAAACATGCAAAAGAGATGGAGTTCCTCAATTTGAGACAATGAAACATGACTGTCAGCGAGTATTGTGACACCCTGAAAATTGTTTGTTTTCTATTATATATGTTTTTTATAATATTTTTAATTTTTGGGAATTTTTCTGGAATTATTTGACTTGTTTGATTATTTTATTATATTTCTTGATCTACGTGCACATTAAGTAGGGCCAAGAAAATAATATTTTATGAGGCCGAAAAACTTTGGACTGTGAAACGGTACAAGGGGATCTTACTAAATCCAAAGCTAGATACAATTTACAAAGTTTTCGTTTTTCAAGATTTTATCTGACAAATAAAATTCGGGTACGTTCTATTACCCAATGGATAATAAATACTAATTTTGTTAACTGTAACTTTTGTCCATTGGATAATAAGTTTTAGTAAAATGCTACTAATCTTTTCTAGAATGTTCACTTTATGTGACATCACTTAATGACATCATTGTTAACTTTCAAAAAGTGAAACAAAGCTTCTTGAAGAAGCTTCATCAAAACTTAATGAAGAAGCTTTGGAGGAAGCTTCCTAGCACCTTCCTATTGGCTTGTTAGAGAAGCCAATTTCTCTCTCTCCTCCCTTTGTGTGGCTATAGTTGGAGGAAGGAAAAAGATGACAATTTGTCATCCTTTCTCTCAACCACACATCACATTTTCATTTCACTCAAAAGTTTCTACCATTCTCTTTCACTTTTCTATCACTTTCTCCCCTCTCTCATTTTCTCTCCACTTCCATGGCCAAGCACCTCTTCTCCCACCATCCATATTTGTTTTCTTAACTCAACCTTAGTTCTTGAATTTACACACCCTTTGGATGATTTTCTATGTTGTGATCATCATCAAATTCTCACCTCTTCATCATTTTCTTTCATGAAGCTAAGATGACCAAAACCCTCTTCTCTTTCCTCTCTATGGTGGCTCCTAGCCACACCTCTTTTCTCCACTCTCCATGCTTGTTTAATTTCAAGCAATAACATTGCTTGAAACTATACCTCACTTGAAGACTTTTTCTAGCTGGAACCATCTCCGAAAACTCTCATCTTCATCATTTTCTTTCAAAGCTCCAACTTGAAGCTCTAAAGATAAAGTTCTTGACTTTCCATTTTCCTCTTCTCATTTTCGTGTTCAAGGGCCATTATTTAATCATTGGTCTTTTCTTCTTCAAGCTTTAGGTGTTGATCTTGAAAGTTTGAAACTTCCAGGGTTTGGTGGAGAGTTAGACAAAATCTCAAAGAAAAGCATTATCTTGGAGGATTCAAGATTTAGTTTTTATTTGTTCATCTTCACCTTCACTTTCTTGAAGCCAAGAACACAAAAATCCTCTCACCTTATTCCCTTGAAGCTCACGGCCAAGGTGTCATTTTGAAGAACAAAATCTACACTTAATTCATCTTATTATCTTTCTATCAAGAACCAAGGAACCAACGCATCAAAACTATTTCATTTTCCTCTCCTAGCTAGTTTCAGCCAAGCACCCCAAAATACCATCCAACCTTGTTTAATTCCATCAAACCTTTGATCTTGAATCTAGACACTATTTTAAGGAACTTTCATGTTGAGACTATCTTCAAATTCATCCATTTTCAAGTACTTTTCTAAGTTCAAGATTTGAAGACCTAGAGGTGAAGTTTTGGACTCTCACTTCTAATCCTATTTTCAAAGTGTTAAACCATGATCTTGATCCATGGTTATCTAGTATCAAACTTTAGAATTAATGTTTGTTTGCTTGTTTATCTTAAGAAAATTGTTTGTTGGTGGTGGATGAAATTCAAAGGAGACATCAAGGAGCTTTCTTTTGATATTCTCTCGAGGTAAGAGGGAGATTAACCTCATTGGCCAAGTTTGGTAGTGAGAAAATAGAAATGTTGTGTTTGTGAGTGAAGAATCCATGTAAGGATTCATTCACTTGATTGTGTGGCTTTGTTTTCTTGTGCTTATTTGGTTATGTTTGATTATGTGAAGTTATTAGTATGCATGAAAGTTACATGGTTGTTAAATTGCTATATTGGTTATCTACTTGATTGTATGAGTTGGAAAGTTTGTATTTGTTTGCCTATGTTATCTTTATGGCTCTAAAAGTATGCATGATCTTGGTATGGCATGATTTTAACGTGTTGTATGCTATGAATATATATGTACAAGGAAAGAAATTTTGATTTCAAGAACCATTATGGCCCATGGCCAACCATTCAAAATAAGGGTAATCAAGTTAAAAAAATATTTTATTAATTATGGATTTAATCAATTAGGTAATAAGAATAGGAATTGAAGATTTTTAAACTTGAAAAAGAAATGAATAAGATTTTATAATTAAAAAAGAAAGTTATTTTCAATCATGGAGACTAAATTAGGATGAAGGTTTGAAACTTAAAGTATATTTTGTTTAAAAGGAATGTTTAAGAGGAATATGGAACCTATAACTTTTATTGGATAAAAAATGATTTTTGGTACTAGAAATGGAAAAGAAGTTTTAAAGGTGAATTGAGGCTTAAAATATTTTATTTGAAAGGGATGGAACAAAGTTTTTAATTTTAGATAAGAGTGATTTTGATTAGGATGATGGAAAATAAGCTTTTGAATATGATTTGGAACTTAGAGCATTCTATTTAAGAGGATTTTGAAAAGGTAATGGAGAAAGTTTTCAGTAAATTAATATAATGCAATTTTTGGAGAGAACATTGGATAATGTTACGCGATTATAAGAATAGCGGTTTGTTATTGGGCCGACGCACTAGACCCAGTTTTGTTAAAATATGATTTATAACCTGTGGTGGCTTAAGATATGCATTGAATTATTGTACATTGAACATTATCATACATTGAACATTATACACTATTTTGTTGTTGTGCCGATGTACTGGACCCAAGTGGATCAGTGCTATTATGTAATTGTATGGGCGGTTATGTAATATCATTAATACTAATGGTATTAGACAATTGTATTGGCGGTTGTTTTAATACCATTGGGAACAGTACAATGATGGATGGAGTTATGCATTGAGTTATCATGTGTTGAACATCATATAGTCAGTGTCTGTATGGCTTTTGTTGCCTAGGAGTGAATAAGAATTGAGTAGTGTGATCCAATGGAAGGATCTTGGGGGACCGTGAGGCGCGGTAATTCATTTAGTGATTATGTTATCACATTATACACCCCTGGACATGATAAACCATTGCAACATATTACGAACCTGACAAGCACTATTCTTTTCGCGGTTCAGCGTAGATTGTCATGGAGGGGGGCAGATCTTTTGGAACGTTCATCTCTGAAATTGAGTATTAGCTCCATGGAGTAGGAATTGGTCTATTATGCATACACATTGTTAGTACACCTATTGTCATGGCATGGTCAACATACATATTGTGGTGGCATAATCATTTTATCTATCTACGGTGGATGCCTGTTGTTATCTGTTGTTATAGTGCTGTTAATATTCATATTATTGTGGGATATGCTCTCTGACGATATTTATGAAATTGATAAGTTGAATATATTTGTAATATATGTATGTATGGAATGACTTTGTCATTCGTATCATTTTCTTCGCTGCCATTTTGGGATGCGATGTAGGGGATCTCACATCTTTGTTGCTTTGTCCTATTTTATGTTTATGTTCATGAAGACTATGAAGGGGACGAGGTAGAATCATCTAGATTTTTAGTTGGGTAGACTTCTGATTTACGATGATGGCATCTGGACGAGATTTCGTTGGCTACGTGCGGGTATGGCTTCATAGAGGCATTGATGTCTGGTGTGTTGACTGAGACACCGAGCATTTTATATATATAGGGGTTGCGGCTTTGTCTGCTAGTAGTACCTATCTCAGGGTTACTACTTTCCCATTTGATGCTTTTGTACCCGTCACCTTTTATTTGGTTATATAAGTATTATGTTTTATGTTACTAATGTTATATGTTAAGGATGGATGCATTTATATATGGAATATATTTCACTTTGGTGATTGCATTTTAAGGGCTGTGTACTAAATATAATTCATTTGTGGCTCATATTTTCTATATATGTGATAAACACATATTTTATTCATTAAGAAACCCTTATATTTAGTCATTTACACTCTCCATATTCTTAATTGATTGAGTTTGACATGATTTTGTGAGTTTGAGCTCAAATTGGTCCTAATTGAATATTTTCAGCATTATTGAGATTTTACACTGTTTCTGTATTTTGGTCATAACTTGAGTTTCTGATATCTGAAAATCATGAATTTTATCTTGTAGGAAAGCTAAGAGGAATCTCTACAACTTTGATGAAGAGCTCGAAGTCCGATTCAGATGTCTAAGGGACATAAGTTTACATGGAAGTCAGAATACGGGTTCTGTCAGTAGAATCCAAACAGTGTGCACTCATAAAATCATATCTCAAGATTTAATAATGGAGATGGGCTGAAATTTGGATAGTGGATAGTCAAGATCCAAATAAACAACTTTCATGAAGAACACATTTTCAGAAAAAGAAGTCTAGTAGGTCATTTTGAGCTTGCAAGTCGGAACAGAGGTGCTGAAGTTGGGTTTGAGCAACCTACGGTATTTGGGACATATCTTGGGCTTAAGGAAGCCAAATTGGACGAACCAGCTATCCATTTTATAGCCAAGACAAGGATCTACAACTTTGATGAAGAACACTTTTCGTGGTTCTGAAGTATAGTGGGTCGTTTTTGGCTTCCAAGTCAAACACGAAATTTTCGTCCTCAACCACCCACTCATCCATCCACTAATCCACTCATCCATCCACTCATCCACTCATCCACTAACTCACCCATTCATCCACTTATACACTTATCCAACCACTTAACCACTCCACCCACTCATCCACTAATCCATCCACTCATCCATCCACTCATCCATCCACTCACCCATTCATGTCCATAATTTCCCACTCACCAAAAGTCCTTTGGCATTTTTCACTAATTCAACCACTCAACCATTCCACTCACTCATCCACTAAACCAATCCACTAAACCAACCCACTAATCCATCCACTCAAACACTCCACTCACTCACCCACTCATCCACCCACTTCCCTTTGTCATTTTGTTACCTTAGACTTCTATAAAAGGCACCATTTATCATGAACAAGATGTAACTCTCCTTCATTTTCTCTCTTAGTTTCTTGTTTCTTCATAGTTTCTTCTTGTTTCTTCATAGTTTTTCTTGTGATTTCTTTCTAGCTATGTGTAACTAAACCTCCCTTGGTTAAGGGGGTGATGAAACCGCTAGTATTAATGTTGTAAACTTTGCATATTTGATTATTTCAACACGTTATGTTTTTATTCATATATTTCGAATCTATTGTTGGTATGAAGGTTTTTGTACTTGTTCCTACTTTCAAAGTAGTAGATCTAGGTTTATTATGCGCAGTTGCGGTAGTAGATCTAGTGGGATGTATGATGTTCATGTGGGTATAATTATCTTTGTGCTATTTGCTAGTTATAACTGGTAGATCTGGGTTTATTATGCGCGGTTGCGGTATTAGATCTAGAGAAATATATGTTCTAAGTAATTTAATCCCGGTGTGTGATTAGACCTTAGTGTAATTGGTTTTCTAAATCTTAATGCAATTGTTGGATAGTTGTAAGAGCGGTTGCTTTATGACTAATCAGTGATTAGGAGTTGATTTGAGCGGTTGCTAAATTGGCCAACACATAAGGAAAACAGAGATTTAATATCACAATTGCATAAAAACATAATTGAGCATGTTGGAATAAAAGGATATGTGGATTTACATTATCATATAAATCTAGTGGTGGATTCAATCTCTTAACCAATTTTCTTATATTGTTGATTTCAGTTTGTTTATTGTTATCTTTGAAGCTGTTCATTGTTCATCAAAACTCCAAAACCCCCTTTTACTGTTTATTGTTAATCAGAGTCTAAATTGGGAATTGTTTAATAGTGTTAATTGAATTGGTTCTCTGTGGATCGACCCTTACTAACTACAACTAGTTGTAAGGTTTTTATTTTCTGGTGGGCCTGACAACTGATTTTTATCTTAATTTTAATCACTACATCCGCACGCATCAGAATTTTGGCGCCGTTGCCGGGGAACCAATTTTTTCAATTACACTATTAATTTATTTCCTATTTTTATTCTGTTTTTATTTTATTTTATTTTATTTTATTTTTAATCTTTCTTTCTGAGTGTTTTGTAGGTGTTGATGTCCTTTGAAGGAGTAGACGAAGGATTGCTAAATTTGAGGAACTATATTGATCAACTCACTTCACATCCTCAATTTCCCTTCCATCCAGGCTAACTTCCAACTCACACTGCCGACATTGAAGTCGCCATAGTTACATTGATCTATCAAGTTCGAGAGACATTTGAGCCATCCGAAATATCTGAAGAAGTGACAATGGCGTAAAACACTTTAAGGGCATTGGGTGCTCCAGATCTAGATCAATGACCTCTTTGCATAGACATTCTTGAAAATGAAGAGGCATTTGAATTGAAATCCGGTTTAATCCATCCCTTGCCATCTTTCAATGGATTACAGGAGAGGACCCCAACAAGCACTTGAAGGAAATCCATGTGGTATGTTCTAGCATGAAACCCAGGAATTCATGTAGAGCAAGTCAAGTTGAGAGCTTTTCCATTCTCATTGAAAGACTCACTAAGGAGTGGCTTTACTACTTGCCACCCGGATCCATCCAATCATGGCGGGACATGGCCCGAACTTTCCTAGACAGATACTTCCCCGCCTCAAAAGCTGCAACAATCGAAAAGAAATCTGTGGTATTCAACAAAGGCATGGGGAATCACTCCATGACTCGGGAGAGATTTAAGAAGCTATGTTTCAGCTGCCCTCATCATTAAATAAGTGAGCGACTTTTAATTCAAGTATTTCTATGAAGGCTTACAAGTGATGGATCGCAACATGATTGATCTTTGCTAGCGGAGGAGCATTGATTGATAAAACTCCTCAAGAAGCTAGAAACTTGATCTCAAGAATGGCTGCCAATACTCAACAATTCTACTCTAGAAATGACACTGGAGTAAGAGCAGTGAAAGAAGTAGAGACAACCAAAGATACAAAGAAGAAATGACTCAATTGATGCTATGGTTCAGCGGTTAATGGATTCAGGTAAAGCACCAGTTCATGCTTGTGGGATCTGTTGTTCATCTGGACATCCCACTGATATGTGTCCCACTCTCCAAGAAGACACAAATGAGGAGGTAAGAGCGAGAGGGGATATCTGGACTTTCAAAAAATTACAACCCCTACTCAAACACATATAATCCGGGTTGGAGGGATCATCCAAATTTCAGCTATGCAAAGCAACCTCAAAATCAACCTCCAGCTTATGGACCTCCAGGATTCCAACAAAGGCAAGTACCTTTCCCTCAGAGACAGCAGCAAGTTCAAGCTCCTAAGCAATCTGAGCCTTCATTAGAGGAGCTAGTAAAACAAATGGCCACTAATAATTTGCAGTTCCAACAAGAAACAAATGCAACTATACAAAGTTTCAAACAAGAAACAAGGACTGCAATCAATAACTTGCAGAATCAGATAGGGCAGTTGTCCACAGAATTCAACAAGTTTCAAAGCCAAGCTTCAGGGAAACTACCCTCACAGCCAGAAGTGAATCCGAGGGAAAATGCTAGTGCTGTCACATTGAGAAGCGGAAAGACGATGGATGAGCCTACCTCTCTTCCACCAATCATTCAAGAGAAGGATGAACCACCCAAAGAAGCAAATGATAAGGGGCAAACTTCCAAAACCCCTAAGGTAAGTATTTCTGAACCCCTTCCTAAATATGTCACTAAAGCTCCTTTTCCTAGTAGGTTGGTTAAAACCAAGAAAGAAGAAGCGAGAAAAAGAAATACTTGAGACTTTTAGGAAGGTAGAGGTTAATATCCCTTTGTTAGATGCCATTAAGCAGGTACCTAGATATGCAAAATTTCTGAAAGAATTATGCACTAACAAGAGGAAGTTAAAAGGAAATGAAAAGGTCCAAGTGGGAGAAAATGTTTCAAATTTGTAATTAAAAAGAAACTCCCAACCAAATGTAAGGACCCTGGCACATTCACCATTCCATGCACTATAGGTAACACAAGGTTTGAAAGGGCAATGCTTGATTTAGGTGCATCTATAAATGTCATGCCATATTCTATTTATGCATCTTTATACTTGGGTCCTTTGGAACCTACTGGTGTTGTTATTCAATTGGCTGATAGATCTAATGCATACCCTAAGGGTGTGGTTGAAGATGTTTTGGTACGAGGTGAATGAATTAGTGTTTAAACAGACTTCTATGTTTTGGACATGGAAGAGGATGAGTCTCCCAAATCTGCTCCTATCTTGCTAGGAAGACCATTTTTGAAGACCTGCACGGACAAAAATTGATGTGCACTCAGGATTCTAACAATGGAATTTGATGGGGAATTAATTAGATTCAATATTTTTGAAGCTATGAGATACCCAAGTGATGTGCACTCGCTTGTTTAATTGATTCTTTTGATCCTTTTGATTCTTTAATTTCTGCAGCCTTTTGATACCGACCATTTTGATGCTCTTGATACAATTCTAACTCATAGCTTAGATGTACGGGAGGAAAAGAAGAAGAGTGAAGAAGAGCCATGGAGTGAAGACATTGATGAAATTGTTCTTTGCCTTTACAAGAGCTCTCTTCCACCCGGAAGAGCATGAGGTAACTTTTGTTGATTTACCCGTTACTACCGATATACCTCAACCTTTCGTTGTGCGGGCACTGAATTGGAACTGAAAGCACTACCTGATCATCTTAAATACATCTTCTTGGGGGAGAAGGACACCCTTCCAGTAATAATTGCAAAGTCACTCACCCAAGAGCAAGAAGAGAAACTGGTAGCTGTTTTGCAGGAACATAAGACAGCCATTGGTTGGTCAATAGCTGATATCAAGGGTATTAGTCCCTCCGTTTGTATGCACGGGATATTAATGGAGGAGGATACTAAACCTGTGAGAGACCCTCAACGGAGATTGAATCCTCCCATGATGGAGGTTGTGAAAAAGGAGATACTGAAGCTCCTAAGTGTGGGGGTGATCTACCCCATTTCTGACAGCAAGTGGGTAAGCCCAGTCCTGTAGTACCAAAGAAATGGAATTACTGTGGTAAGAAATGCTGAAAATGAGCTTATTCCCACTAGGTTACGTGCATGTGGTGGCGTGTTTGTATTGATTACGTGAAGTTGAATGCCGCCACGAGAAAAGACCACTTTCCTTTACCTTTCATTGATCAAATGTTAGAAAGATTAGTGGTCATTCTTATTATTGTTTTCTCGGATGGTTTTTCGTGTTACAATCAGATTGCCATAGCTCCGAGGAAGACCAAGACAAGACTACATTCACTTGTCCATTTGGTACCTTTGCATATAGGCGAATGCCTTTTGGACTCGCAATGCACCAGAACTTTCCAAAGATGCATGATGAGTATATTTTTCGATTACATTGAAAACATCATTGAGATTTTTATGGATGACTTTAGTGTCTTTGGAAATGATTTTGAAAATTGTTTGGAACATTTAACTTTGGTGCTTAAAAGATGCATTGACACTAACCTGGCTTGAATTGGGAAAAATGTCATTTCATGGTGAATGAAGGTATTGTGTTAGGTCATGTAATTTCGCTAGGGGAATTGAAGTAGATAAAGCTAAAGTAGAACTCATGCATTCTTTGCCACCACCCACTAGTGTGCGGGAGATTCGTTCTTTTATTGGTCATGCGGGTTTCTACTTGGAGATTCATTAAAGACTTTTCTAAAGTCTCATTGCCCCTTTGCGAGACTTCTTCAAAAAGATGTTAATTTTAACTTTGATGAGAAATGTATGAAAGCTTTCAATAAACTCAAGAAGTTGTTAACTGTTGCGCCTATCATCGGGCCACCCAACTGGAAGTTACCTTTTGAACTAATGTGTGATGCCGTGACTTTGCAAAGAGGATTTGTCTTGGGACAACGAGTTGATAGAGTTCCTTATGCCATTTACTATGCATCAAGGACTCTAAATGATGCTCAACTTAATTACTCAACCACGGAAAAGGAACTTCTAGTCGTTGTATTTGCTTTAGAAAAATTTAGATCATATCTAATTGGTTCTAAAGTGATTGTGTTTTCAGATCATGCAGCCTTGAAGTATCTTCTAACAAAGAAAGAAGCAAAGCCTAGATTGCTCGATGGATTTTATTGCTCTAGGAATTTGACTTGGAGATTAAAGACAAGAAAGGGAGCGAAAACTTGGTGGCCGATCACTTGAGTAGATTGGTAAGCGAAGAGGAAGAAATGCCTATCATGGAGACTTTTCCGGATGAATATTTGATGGTTGTCAACACCATAATCCCTTGGTATGTCGACATTGTTTACTACCTGGTTACTAAGGACTTTCAGGAGGATTTGAACAAGGCCCAAAGAGATAAATTAAGGAGTGATCAAATACTATATCCGGGATGACCCGTACTTATGGAAGCATTGTGCAGATCAAGTCATTAGGAGGTGCATTCCGATTCTCGAGACACACTCCATCCTCTCCTTTTGCCACACCTATGCATGTGGAGGACACTTTTTAAAAAAAGGACAGCCAATAAAGTGCTTGAGTGGTTTCTATTGGCCTTCAATTTTCAAAGACGCTTACAACTTCGTAAGTCTTGTGGACCGCATTGTCGAGAACAAGTAATATTGGTCCTCGTAATCAAATGCCTCGGACTCCGATCATTTTTGTGGAACTCTTTGATGTGTGGGGTATTGATTTCATAGGACCATTCCCTCCTTCATTTGGTTTCACATACATTCTTTTATCCGTTGATTATGTGTCTAAATGGGTGGAAGCAAAAGCCACTCGATCCGATGATTCTAAAGCTGTTGAGATTTTGTTAAGTCACATATTTTCTCCAGGTTCGGGACCCCAAGGGCTATCATCGGTGACCAAGGGACCCATTTTCGCAACAAAACCTTTGATGCTCTATTGAAGAGATATGGAGTAATGCACAAAATTTCCACTCCTTACCATCCACAGACAAATGGGCAACCGAAGTGTCCAACCTAGGGAGATTAAGTCAATCCTTGAAAAGACAAGTGAATCCCTCAAGAAAGGATTGGAGCACTCGACTTGAAGATGCTTTATGGGCTTATAGGACTGCCTATAAGACTCCCATCGGCATGTCACCATTTCGGTTGGTGTATGGAAAGCCCTGTCATTTGCCCGTTGAGTTGCAACATCGATCTTACTTGGGCCATTAAACAAGTTAATATGGAATTGGAAGGTCTTTGGAAAGCAAAGGAAGTTCCAAGCATTGGAACTAGAAGAACTAAGAAATGAGGCCTTTGAGAATGCCCTGATTTATAAGACTAAAGCTAAGGCATTCCATGGCCAATTGATTTCGAGAAAGAAATTTCACAGAGGACAAAAAGTCCCGCTATTCCAATCAAGACTCAAATTATTTCCAGGTAAACTGCGTTCTAAGTGGATTGGGCCGTTTGTGGTAACTAATGTTTTTCCTTTTGGTGCAGTTGAGATCAGGAGTGAAAATTCTAGCAAAGCATTTAAGGTCAATGGTCATCGTCTCAAACCATATCATGAACTTCCTGACAGTGCAGAGATGGAAGTGATGACCCTCATCCTTCCACAATATGAGGAGCAAAGTGAAAGTATCATCATGTCTGGTGAGGACAATAAACTAAGCGCTCATTGGGAGGCAACCCAACCAGATTTGCTCTCTTTTTCCCTTTTTATTTTGTGTTTTCATTAGTTCCTTTGATTATGTTTTTATCTGTTTGTTGGTTGTAAGCATTTGAATCTCTAAAAAAAAAAAAAAAAAAAGCAGCTGTGTGCCCGACAATAAGGTAGGTAGTGCCATTAAATTTTGTCACTCGGAAGCATGTGAAGGTCACTTTTCTTCAGCGACAACAGCTGCGAAAATCTTGCAAAGTATGGATTTTATTGGCCTACTTTATTCAAGGTCTGTTACACCTTTTGCAAAAGTTGCGGAAATTGGTCAAAAAGGTTACGCTTTGAGATTATCATCCGCACCTACTCCTTGAAAAATTGAGATCTAGGTGGCGCGGTTCTTTTTCTTTGTCAAACACGTGTATCCTCTCCGGGGCCGTAAATATTGAGGATCCTAGGAATGGTAATGCGCGTAAAGTTAATGGACAAAGACTCAACCATTCCTGGAAAATCAAGTTCTTGAGTTCTTTGTGTTGCCGGTTAAGTGGCGGATACGGTACTCCGTGACTCTCAAGTCGGTTTATTTTTCAATTTCCCAAAATAACTGAATCCTTCTTCTCCTTCAAAATGGATGTCATTCTTTCAAACCTGAGAAAACATTTTCCTTCTTTTCCTCAAAATGCTCTGAGAAAAATCTACAAAGTTCGATGTGAAAGATTGAGACTGTTAATGCACAAAGGTATGCCGAGAAGATGTACTATTTGGATAATTGAAGCAAAGGTTCAATTAGCAAGTGAGTCCTCAATTTCATTTGACTCATATATGCCCGGTCTTGGAAGAAGTTCATATTCTAAAAGGAGAAGAGCAAAAAGGTTACAAGTCTGTTACAAATGTGGACGATGGAACTGTAACAAGCGATGTCATACTTTGGGGATGGTTTTCGTAAATAGAGAAGATAAAATTTTCTTCATTAAGAATGGACTGAGTAAGGAGTCATTAGATGATATCTTATCGACTCTTGAGACGCATTCTTGTGGATTGGTGCATCGTGAAATTCTTAAATTGTGGAATCTCTTCGAGGATGAAGAAAAACGCTATAGTCTTGAGAATCTGACTCCAAAAGACCCTGTTTGCCAGTTTATAAGAAAATTGGATGGGAAGCCTATCCCCGACTCATAGAAGGCGTTTAAGCCGTTTCTGGACGTAAAACTAGAGGAAGATGTGAGCCACAATCACAACAATCTGTACATATCATCATCATCTTCTTCTTCTTCTTCTTCTTCATGTCATCTCTCAAAAACAAAAACAAAAAAACAAAAAACAAAACAAAAAACAAAAAACAAACAAAAAAAAAACAAAAAACAAAAAACAAAAAAAAAAAAAAATTTATGTATACGTCTTAGGGTTGGCTTTGGTAACACACACCGTGAATGGGGAAATGCATGCATCCCGATCCAGCCTTCTTAATTGAAAAACAAAGAAGGTAGATTGTATCCCACATGTGAGGCAAGCCAGCGTATTATGGCCACTTGTCCCTTTTGGGAGCCCTATGTTCTTGGCCTGGTCTTGAATGGGTCGAATCTTGGTCAACAATGCTTTGGCACAAAGCCGAAAGAGCAGACTACCTCCATCCCAATCTTAATATAAAGATACGCCATGGACACTTGTACATACAGTATGTCATCATTTTCTATTTCTTTTATCTTTGTATCATTTTGTTGTATTTTAATTTTTGTACAGACGATCCTTTGAGCAGTGGTCCTTCAGGGGTTTCTAGACTTCTTTACCTTGATGGTTTTCTTGAAGAAGTCAAACAAAAAAAAAAAATAAAAATAAAAATAAAAAATAAAAAAAAATAAAAAAATAAAAAAAAGTAAAAAAAAAAAAAAGGAGAAAAGATTCGTGTTTCTTAATTTCAACCTTTTTTCGACACAACCAACCTACCCTCATAGGTGCAATTATTCCCCTTTCCATTCTTTTTCCTACTTAAACACTCCATTTTCTCCATTTTCCTTCAACTCGAAACACTCAAAGGGAGGAAGAGTATAGAATGGGGCCTTCTATTCGTAACCTCAAAAATGTCTCGTGTTTTTTGTGGGTCGAGTTATGGGAAGGGATTAGAGTTTGTAAACGCAGCCTAGCACTCTTGGTCGATCACTTGCTGCGAGGAATATTCATCTTGTATATGGGGGAGGTTGTCGTGGGTTAATGGGGGCTGTATCACTTGTCGCTTCTATAGGAGGCAAATGGTTTTAGGTGTTATTCCTAAACCTTTGGTGAAAATAATATCACTTGGAAAGACAATTGGAGAAGAAATTCGGGTAACATCTATGCATGGACGAATGAAAACAATGGTTGACAATTCGATGCATTTATTGTCTTACCAGTGGATTTGGTACTTTAGAAGAAATTTTTCAAATTGTCTCTTTGGTCGAACTAAACATCCACCATAGACCCATTGGTTTGTTGAATGTTAATAATTTCTTTAATCTTTTGTTATCTTTTCTTGACAAAGTTGTGGAACAGTAAATTTATCACTCCTTCAAGAAGACAACTTCTTATCTCGCCTCCACTATTGATGAGCTCATTAATAAATTAGAAGCTTTTGAGTATGTACTGATCCGGTATTAGCTCGATAGATTGGTCAACAAGAAGCGGCGAAGGAAGTAACAAGAAACAAAAGCCGATCTGCGACTTCATCTTTAATGGGTTTGATTTTATTGTACCTTGTTTTCTGTTTAAATTTGTGTCACTTTCTCCAACAAGTAATATCTTCGTCCTTTACTCATCTATATTTTAACATTGAGGACAATGTTGTGATTTAGTTGGGGGGGAGGATAGTTGACCCAAAAAAAAAAAAAAAAAAAAAAAAAAAAAAAAAAAAAAAAAAAAATAAAAAAAATTTGTTGTCTTTGTTTGGAAAGTATGATATGATTGTCATGTACTTATTAAATCAATTAGTGATGGCAGAGTAAGGAGTAATTTTACTCTTGAGACGCATCTTAATTGGTGGCAGAGTAAGGAGTTTTTTAGGTAGTAACTAATTAGTACTAAAGTTTTATTGTTTGATTTCTTTTCAGGGTCTGATGCAGTACTGACAGTGTGTTTCTTTTCTGCTTGGCGTTGATTCACTTCTTATCAGGTTGTGTTGCTCTTTTCTATATCTCTCTTTCACATTGAAGGCAATGTTATATTAAGCGTGGGGGAGAGATTTCAGCATGTTCTTTTTGTAAAAAAAAATTCAAAAAAAAAAAGAAAAGAAAAAAAAAGGGGGTTCATTGCATGATTGAATAACTTTTCTCCCTTCTTGAACTGATATGCTTGGTGATGGATGATTAAATTGATGAATTGAGTTTGATGGATGCATACCTTGTGAGATTTTGAGCCTAATGGATGGATTCAACATTTATGCCATTCTCTTCTTTCTTGTGTGATTTTCACTCATGTTAATGACCACTCTAGAACTTGCTTTGATTCTTTTTGAGGCTACATTTCACTTGCATGCATGAACATGATTGAGGCCCTCTTTCTTAATTAGCTAGTTTAACCAAATAGCCAACCTTGTTTTCAATATGATATCAAGCACTCTTTTGATTTCTTGAAAATTCTCTCGATTCCCGCCAACCTTGTATATTTTCCTTTGCTTAACCCCTTTGAGCTTATTTGACCATTCCTTGTTTCTAGCTCATCATGTGCCTTAAATGAGAAATCGTGTTCTTACTTTACCTTAGGGAATAAAAGAACATTAGCTTGGTTAATGGATGAGTTTTTGAACAAGTGTGGGGGTGTGTGTCACAAAATGGTTGTTGAAAAAGAAAAGAGTGCCCAAAAAGAAAAAAAAAATGTATGTATATAGTTATGTTCATATATATAAAAAGAAAGAAAAAAAAAAAAAAAAAAAAAACCAAGTGTTTAAAAAAAGAAAAGGATTGGGAAATGAATATGTAAAGGGATATACACTAGAGTTGGGATGAACTTTTATGCTTGTTATTTGAACTCAGCTCTCATTTGCTTTTATTCTCTTTGGTATTTATCTTCTCATATCCATTTTATCCTCTCCTGTTACCTTGACCTCACTACAACCTTGAATAAAGTCCTCATGATTTGTGTGTGCATGTGTTTTGAGTAGTGGAGAAGTAGAAGATAAGCAAGCTTATGGTCTTGCAATTTTCATGGGTTGAATTGAGTGAAATACCTACCCTTTAAACACTTGAGAGATTGAGAGGGAATCTTGTGAAGATCTATCATTCTCGATTCATGTTGAAGATACCTTGCTTGATGGTTTGAGATGTGGAGAATTGTTAACTCATGAATGTTTTGATCCCTTGAACCTTTGGTTGTTCTTCTTGATTGTAAAATTTTGGTCTTGAGTTTTGCCCAAGAGTGCAAAAAGCTAAGTGTGGGGGAATTTGATAAACACATATTTTATTCATTAAGAAACCCTTATATTTAGTCATTTACACTCTCCATATTCTTAATTGATTGAGTTTGACATGATTTTGTGAGTTTGAGCTCAAATTGGTCCTAATTGAATATTTTCAGCATTATTGAGATTTTACACTGTTTCTGTATTTTGATCATAACTTGAGTTTCTGATATCTGAAAATCATGAATTTTATCTTGTAGGAAATCTAAGAGGAAGCTCTACAACTTTGATGAAGAGCTCAAAGTCCGATTCAGATGTCTAAGGGACCTAAGTTTACATGGAAGTCAGAATACGGGTTCTGTCAGTAGAATCCGAACAGTGTGCACTCATAAAATCATATCTCAAGATGTAATAATGGAGATGGGCTGAAATTTGAACAGTGGATAGTCAAGATCCAAATAAACAACTTTCATGAAGAACACATTTTCAGAAAAAGAAGTCTAGTAGGTCATTTTGAGCTTGCAAGTCGGAACAGAGGTACTGAAGTTGGGTTTGAGCAATCTACGGTATTTGGGACATATCTTGGGCTTAAGGAAGCCAAATTGGACGAACCAGCTATCCATTTTATAGCCAAGACAAGGATCTACAACTTTCATGAAGAACACTTTTCGTGGTTCTAAAGTATAGTGGGTCGTTTTTGGCTTCCAAGTCAAACACGAAATTTTCGTCCTCAACCACCCACTCATCCATCCACTAATCCACTCATCCATCCACTCATCCACTCATCCACTAACTCACCCATTCATCCACTTATACACTAATCCAACCACTTAACCACTCCACCCACTCATCCACTAATCCATCCACTCACCCATTCATGTCCATAATTTCCCACTCACCAAAAGTCCTTTGGCATTTTTCACTAATTCAACCACTCAACCATTCCACTCACTCATCCACTAAACCAATCCACTAAACCAACCCACTAATCCATCCACTCAAACACTCCACTCACTCACCCACTCATCCACCCACTTCCCTTTGTCATTTTGTTACCTTAGACTTCTATAAAAGGCACCATTTATCATGAACAAGATGTAACTCTCCTTCATTTTCTCTCTTAGTTTCTTGTTTCTTCATAGTTTCTTCTTGTTTCTTCATAGTTTTTCTTGTGATTTCTTTCTAGCTATGTGTAACTAAACCTCCCTTGGTTAAGGGGGTGATGAAACCGCTAGTATTAATGTTGTAAACTTTGCATATTTGATTATTTCAACACGTTATGTTTTTATTCATATATTTCTGAATCTATTGTTGGTATGAAGGTTTTTGTACTTGTTCCTACTTTCAAAGTAGTAGATCTAGGTTTATTATGCGCGGTTGCGGTAGTAGATCTAGTGGGATGTATGATGTTCATGTGGGTATAATTATCTTTGTGCTATTTGCCAGTTATAAAAGTGGTAGATCTGGGTTTATTATGCTTGCGATTTGCGGTATTAGATCTAGAGAAATATATGTTCTAAGTAATTTAATCCCTGTGTGATTAGACCTTAGTGTAATTGGTTTTCTAAATCTTAATGCAATGGTTGGATAGTTATAAGAGCGGTTGCTTTATGACTAATCAGTGATTAGGAGTTGATTTGAGCGGTTGCTAAATTGGCCAACACATAAGGAAAATAGAGATTTAATATCACAATTGCATAAAAACATAATTGAGCATGTTGGAATAAAAAGGATATGTGGATTTACATTATCATATAAATCTAGTGGTGGATTCAATCTCTTAACCAATTTTCTTATATTGTTGATTTCAGTTTGTTTATTGTTATCTTTGAAGAAAATTTGTTCATTGTTCATCAAAACTCAAAACCCCCCCTTTACTTGTTTATTGTTAATCGAGTCTAAATTGGGAATTGTTTAATAGTGTTAATTGAATTGGTTCTCTGTGGATCGACCCTTACTAACTACAACTAGTTGTAAGGTTTTTATTTTCTGGTGGGCCTGACAACTGATTTTTATCTTAATTTTAATCACTACATCCACACGCATCAATATGCACAATGTTTAAATTTGGAAAATTGTTGTTGAGTTGTAGCACGCCTAAATTTAATGATTGTGGCATAATGACAATTGTGTCGTGGTTATTAAATTTAGGGGCGTTACAAGTATACTGCGAGGTTCGAGAGCTTATCCAAATTTTCAACATATTTCCAACACCAGCCGAATGAGGTGTGGAAGTGTTGGAAATTTGAAGAAGGATTAAGGCATGACGTGAAAAGGGCGGTCATAACCTTGTGGATCAACCAGTTTTTAGAGCTGTTAGATACGTGTCGTCGAGTGAAACATCTGGATCTGGCGCAGGACACGAGGAACCGTAGCTTTGGACCTACTAGGTTCCAAAAAGGAGGTGGTAACAATGCAAACCGCTTTAAGAAGAAACCTTATTCCCGACCACCGGGAAATCAACAATAGTCACCTGGTGGAGGTCCTAGCGAAGGTTCTGGTGGAAATTGAACTAGTCAGAATGTGGCATCTACGCTAAAGTGTATGAAGTGTGGGAAGGATCACTTAACGAGGGATTACACCATCAAATGAATCATCTGTTTTTGATACGGGAAGCCTGGGCATATCTCTCGTGACTACAACCAAACCAAGGCAACACCTTCGATCAACACTGCAAGAGCTGTAAAACCACAAGCAGGAGGTCGAGTCTATACCATGAGTGGAGCGGAAGCCTCCAAATCTGAAGATCTGATACAAGGAGAAGGTACCATAAGAGGTAATCTTTTGATTGTACTGTATGACTTTGGGGTAACCTACTCTTTCATTTCTTGTGATTGTGTACGATGACTTGGTTTACCTGTGTCTTCTTTACCTTTTGACTTGACTGTTTCTACCCCTATAGCTCAACTTGTTGTTACCACCAAAGTTTGTTTAGATTGTCCTTTAATTGTTGAAGGTCAAATCTTTTTTGTTGATTTGATCTATTTACATCTTTCCCAATTACACGTGATTTTAGGAGTGGATTGGTTGTCTTCTAATCATATCCTGTTAGAATGTTCTAGTAAGACCATAGTTTTCCCTATGGATGAAGTTCTTAGATTTCTGAAGGCCAACCAAGTTCAAGCTTTCTTGAAAGAAGGAGCTCAGGGATACGTGCTATTGTCTTCCTTAAAAGTTAAGGGTGAGGCTGATGTGAATGCTGTAACACCCCTTTGGGGATGTCACACATATAGAGAAAAATAAAATAAATAAATAAAATCTACCCAAGTTATAAAACATTTAATACATAATAATATAGGTCGTAAAATAATTCCTGTTAAACAGATTATTAAAATAAAATAATGCGGAAAACATAAAATAAACAGAACAACATCACTCATAATATACATAAGTTCCAAGTTATAAGTAATACAAATAATTTACAACTACAATTACAAATATTTAAACAGAAACAGTAAATAAAAACAGTAAAAGAGTCAATATATACATCCATACGCAGACGCGCCCAAAAACATCATGCATATTTAATCCTCTGAAGGATCACTCTCAACATGAAAATGATCATCAGGAGACAAATATCCCGGATGTCTCGACACTCGGCGATAACGAGATCGCGCAGTCGATACGATACTAATCTCACTAGGCTCCGTGGTCATACCACCAAAATGACGCCTAAGAGATAAAGGTAACTCTAAATGTAAAAATACAGTAGTGGTCATAACCGGCTCTCCATCAAACTGTTGACGTAAGGTTACAGTCAGCCGTCCTACATACGTCACAGAGTCTCGGTCTCCTCGCAGATGCCACGCTAGCGATCCACCGTGAAACTCGAGTCACGAACCCCAAAAATCCAGGCACCGCCATACCAAAACTAATCAATCCAATGGATATGGATGATCAGATGGTTCTTGATCGTCAAACTGGTCGTCGGCTAGCTGATCTTCCTCCTCCTGGGTACAGTAACCTCAAGAGGCTGTTCCTCTTCTTCTTCCTCAAACTCTTTACCGCATAAAATAAATATACAGAAACATACACAATACGTAAAAGAGGTAAGACAATCTAAAATCACCATAAACATGGCCAATAAGAAGACGACAAACAACAGCTTATACAATTCATGCAATATGAAAAGCTATAACGTAAATCGGTAATAGAATAAAGAAAAAGATTTAATTATCATAACGACACATAATATCACGTATAAAATAATAGAACAGATAAATAATCCTCATAATACTAACTAGATAAAATAGATAGATAAGATAAAATAAAGTTCCGATATACTCATAAGAAATATGACACGTTCCTACTCCATGGAGCTAAACAACACAGATACCACAGATATCAGAGGGAATGACTCGCAAAAATCTATTAGTACCACGGCTGCCCAGCCAACTATTCCGCGGTTATACGTTGCGTCTATAGCTCCACATCACTGGGAATTTACCATCCAGGCGTGGGGTAGTTCACTGTCTCACGACGTGACACTACGGGCAATGTACTACTAGACTTTACAAATCTCGATTAAATATAGTGCGTGTTGAGTCCATTAGTGTGCTATCGATTACCACGGCCCAACGGAGCGATCGACTGTCCATATATGGAATCCCGTACACTAAAGTCTCCAAGTTCATTAGAACAATGAACCACACTACGTTTATCGCATCGACAACACGATGTGATTCACCTCGTCAACCAAAATTCACCAAAAATTGGTAAATTACCAGAATACCCTCAAGGTATACAGATAGAAACCTGTACACGTTCACATTTTCCTGACAACGAAAAATCCTCAAAAGCTTGTACGGGTTCACATTTTCCCGACAGCATAAAATACAGAAAATTCCAGAAAATACTGTTTCGGTCAATCGCGTAGGAATTTTATCGCGTTTTTACAATCTCGTCGTTTTTATAAACGTTTTAAAATCGCGTAAATATATTTTTCTGTTTTCAAAATCGCGTAGGATTTTTAATACGTTTTCTCAATCGCGTAAGACTTTTAAATCATTTTCTTGACCGAATTCCTTAAAAATTACTGTTTAAATAAACAGAAATAATAAATAATACTTTTAAGCTACGTATAATATTTTCCATACCGTATACTGTCTTTTGGACATCTTTTCTATCTTATTTGTCCATTTTTACTAAAAATTGACAGTATTTTGTTTAGAATTTTAATAATAATGGTTTCCTAATTTTTTTCGTAAAAACTTTGTTTATTTAAATAAACCGGATATTTTAATCTTTTAAAAACTCCTAACATGCTTCAAAATATAGCATGAGCCATATGTTAGAAATTCT
Source organism: Ormosia emarginata (assembly GCA_029884605.1). NCBI lineage: Eukaryota > Viridiplantae > Streptophyta > Magnoliopsida > Fabales > Fabaceae > Ormosia > Ormosia emarginata. The sequence goes on from JAQQTP010000063.1 coordinate 3,843,734, forward strand.
TAAAGATTACTGTATTTCCTTTGTAACAATAAAATTATTGATTTTAGTTCCTTAGATTAATTCTAATCAATTGATTTCTTCAAAACTTATTTTAGAAAAATTCTTTTTAACATGTATTACAACTTAATAAATGAAAATGGTTTGGAATTGATTTTAGAAATCAAGACTACCTAATTTTGGCTTGTTGGCCGAATTTCCTAAACCTTTTGAAATTGATTTCTAAATTATTTCTCATCTTCTAAATATATGTCCAACTTATTGTATTGTCTAAATTCATTTAACCATTGTTTTAGAAAATGGTTTTTGAAATCAACACATTCATTTTAGGCATGTTGGCCGAAAATACTAAGTCTTACCATTTGATTTCTAAATTCATTTTCTTTGATCAAATCAACTTGAAACCTTCTTAATTCTCCTAGGTTGATTAAATTACCTTTTAAGAAAATTAATAGAACATTTTGGTTCTCCATTTTGTTAGTGGCCGTGAGCCTTGGTGTGGTGTTCTTTGGAACACACATGCATTTCCTTGACATGTTATTCACATCCTATACATTATCATGCCATTCTATACATTATCATGCAATTCTAACACATGCAATATATTTCTAACACATATAACCTAAATCAAAACTTGTAGACATGCAATTTAAAGCTTGTAGACATGCAAATTATTACAAACAACAAATAGGAAAGCTACTAACAAATACACAACCACATCAAATAAGCTACTAACAAGCACACACATGAATCCTTATGGATTCTACAACCACAAAATCAACTCCATCTTCCTACCACCATCTATAGGTGATAAGATTTGTCTTCCTCTTACCTTAAATGAAGACAAAATGATTTTCTTTCACTCCTCCTAGGTTTCGGTTTTCCTCCTTCAAGAACCTAGCAAGCTTAAACAAAAATTACAAGTTACTAACCATAGAAAGAGAGCTTAAACCATGGAGAAATCATGGCTTAGAACTTTGAAAAAGAATTTAGAAAAGAAAAACTAGGAATTTCACCTTCTTGGTTGAATCTTCCAAGTAGGTTTTCAAGCTTCAAATGAAGGATTTTGTAAGAACTCTCAACTAGAGATGTTCTTAGGATTGTGTTTAGGTTTAGAAAACTTAGTTAGATGAAATTTTGGGTGGTTGGATGATATGGAACAAAGCTTGGCCGAATAGAGTTTCAAAAGGGCTTCAATGGTGTTTAGGGTTTTTGGAAGAGAGAGAAGAGAGAAAGTTGCATGAAAGATGAAGTGATTATGGCCTTCCAAGGGTGGCTTGGCCGTAGACATCACACCATGCAAGGTGTCCATGGCTTGGCTTCATCCTAGCCTTAGAATGCATCAAAGGTTAAGATTAAAACTTGGTTATCAAGCTTGTTTCCTATTGGTTGGCTCAAGCATAGTCACCATGCTTAGTCATTAAGCTTCATTAACTCTTAAGCCTAGTCATTAGATGAGTCACCATGTTTCTTGAAAGTTCCTTCACTAATGATGCTTAATTAAGTTACTAAATTAACTGTATTAACTAAATGTGGGTCCCGCAAAATATTTCCTAGTCCACCGTCACTAAATTATACTGACTAATAAAATAATATTATAATAATACAAAATTATTTTATTTAACAGTTAAATCCTAAAAATTAAAAGATTAATTTTAGGCTCATTCAGCATTGGGTTTAGTAAGATCCCCCGCATCTGAATAATTAAAAACAGATTTTACCGGTCCGAAAAATATTATTTTCCCGCCCGTATAAATCACACAAAAAGTCCATATAAAATCACAGACAGTAATATTGGACACTAAATCAAGTAGAAAACAATTAAAAATAGCAAAAACAAGACAAACAAAGACGTTCGGGACGTAATGGTCATTTTCCCATTTTTTTCCACAACGTAGTGATCATCCAAAAAGTTCAAATAAAATTACGTACAGTATTAATTGTCTCGTATATCTTCCAAAAAAATTAAAACAGTAGCTCTGAAAAACTTTTATTTTACCGTCTCGAAATAAATTACGTAAAAAGACCAAATAAAATTTGAGCCTGTATAAACGTATTTGTATTTCATGCAGAAATCAAGAAACAGTAAAATAGGGACACAACGGTCATTCACACGAAAGCTTGAAAAACAGCAAACAGTACATTCGGTACATTTTCTAAAAATTGGGGCGTTATAACTCTCCCCAACAAATAAAAATTTCGTCCTCGAAATTCGCTGTTCCTCAAAACAAATGAGGATACTGATCCTTCGTTTTATCTTCCAGCTCCCAGGTAGCTTCACCCGTCACATCATTCCATATGACCTTCACTAGCTCGATCATTTTCCCTCGAAGCTGCTTTACCTTTCTGTCCTCAATTCTGACAGGTAAAGTTTCATAAGTCAAATTCTCCTTCAGCTGCACTTCATCTGGCTGTATAACATGCGTCGGATCTGGTATATACTTTCGTAACTGAGACACATGAAATACGTCATGCAGATTCGATAGAAACGGTGGCATAGCGATCTGATACGCTACAGGACCTATACGTCGGATAATCTGATACGGTCCAATGAATTTAGGAGTAAGTTTCTTAGACTTAATAACTCTTCCGACACCAATCGTAGGAGTAACTCTTAGAAACACATGCTCACCCTCTTCAAATTCAAGAGGTCGTCTTCGTTTATCCGCATAACTTTTCTGCCTGCTTTGCGTCGTCTTCATCTTCTCTTGTATCATCTTTACCTTTTCCATAGTCTGTTGTACAAGATCTGGTCCAACAGTCATACTTTCCCCATCTTGATACCAACACAACGGAGTCCGACATCGTCTTCCGTACAATGCCTCATAGGGTGCCATCCCTATACTTGAGTGAAAGCTATTGTTGTAGGTGAATTCTATCAGAGATAAAAATTCATCCCAACTTCCTCGTTGTTCTAAAACACAAGCACGCAACAGATCTTCCAAAGACTGTATAGTTCTCTTTGTCTGACCATCTGTCTGCGGATGATACGCTGAACTCAGTCGTAACTTAGTTCCCATAGCTTCCTGCAGACTTCGCCAAAACCGTGACGTAAACCTCGGATCTCGATCAGAAACTATACATGTAGGTACACCATGTAATCTGACAATTTCACTGATGTACAACTGGGTTAATCTTTCCAATGAATACTTAATATTAATTAGTAAGAAATGAGCCGATTTCGTAAGTCTATCGACTATAACCCATATCGAATCATGACCTTTCCTCGTCTTTGGCAAACCAGTAACGAAATCCATCGATATACTATCCTATTTCCATTCTAGAATAGATAACGGTTGTAACATTCTAGCTGGCCTTTGATGTTCCACTTTCGCCTTTGACAGACTAGACAAGTTGACACGCACCTAATAACATCACTCTTCAATCCATGCCACCGAATAACTTCTTCAAGTCTTGGTACATCTTTGTTATGCCCGGATGCATACTCAATAGACTAGTATGGGCATGTTCCACAATATATCGCCTCGCCTCTGGCCACGAGGAACACAGACTCTACCCCGAAACCTCAGAATTCCATCGTTCCTTCTTTGAACTTTATTGTCTCGTCTTGCTTTATTTGTTCTCTTATTCCTTGCAAAAATTCATCGGCATTCGTTTTTCCCTTATGTCTTCCATCACCTCGCTCGAGATAGTAACCATGTTAATACAGATCTTCCCCGGTTTCAACTCAACAAATGACCACACATCTCTAAACTGTTCAATGAGCTCCTTTTCCTTGATCATCGAGCGTAAGACCGATAATCTTTCTACTTAAGGCGTCACCACGACATTCGCCTTACTGTGGTGGTACAACAGTTGAAAATCATAATCTTTCAGAATTCTAACCATCTCCGCGCCTCATGTTCAGCTCCTTCCGATCATACAAGTACTTCAAGCTCTTGTGATCACTGAAAATGTTGAACGTTGCTCCAAAGAGAAAATGTCTCCATATCTTTAGAGCAAAAACCACAGCGGCCAATTCCAAATCGTGCGTTGGATAATTCCTCTTATGAACCTTCAATTGTCGAGAAGCATATGCCACAACGTTCTGATCTTGCATCAACACGCATCCTAGCCCTTGATAAGAAGCGTCGCAATACACATCAAAAGATTTCGTCGAATCTGGTAGGATCAACACCAGTGCAGTTGTTAATCTCTTCTTCAACTCTTGAAAACTGGCTTCACGTTCTTCCGTCCATTCAAAAGCTTGATTTTTCCTTGTAAGTGCGTAAGTGGTCCAAAGCAATTTTGGAAAACCCTCGATAAACCTCCGGTAATATCCAGCAAGTCCAACAAAACTTCGAACTTCTGTTACCGTCTTAGGTCTTTCCCATTGTAAAACAGTCTCTACTTTAGATGGGTCCACCGCAATACCTTCTTTAGAAATTACACGACCAAGAAATTGGACTTCTTCCAACCAGAACTCACACTTAGCCAATTTCGCATACAGCTGCTTCTCCCTCAAAATCCGAAGAACAACACCAAGATGTTCAGCATGCTCTTCCTTCGATTGAGAATAGATCAGATTGTCATCGATAAATACGACAAATCTGTCTAGATACGGACGAAAAATCTTGTTCATATAATCCATAAATATGGCAGGAGCATTCGTCACCCCGAATGGCATCACCTGATACTCAGAATGCCCATATCGAGTTCGGAAAGTGGTTTTCGGTACATCTTCCCCTTTAACACGAATTTGGTGATAACCAGATCTCAGATCTATCTTGGAAAATACCACAGCTCCTTTCAACTGATCCATCAAGTCGTCAATTCTTGGAAGCGGATATTTATTCTTGATAGTCACCTTGTTCAGCTGACGATAATCCACACAAAGCCGAGAAGTTCCGTCCTTCTTCTTGACCAAAAGTACTGGCGCACCCCATGGTGAAACACTAGGTCGCACAAACTCTTTCTCCAATGCTCCACCAATTGCTTCTTCAGCTCTTCCAATTCCACTGGCGACATACGATACGATGCAATTGAGATAGGACCGTTCTCGGTACTAAATCAATTGAAAACTCGATCTCCTCTCGGGTGGAAAACCAGTACGTCATCGGGGAAAACATTAGGAAACTCGTTAACAACACGGGAATAGTAGTCACATCCTTCTCATTCTTAACTTCTAGAGAAGACAATACCATATATCCCTACGCTCCATCTCTTAACAAAGACTTGACCTTAACAGCAGTTAAGAACCCAGACTTTTCTTCCTTAGGAAAACTATGGTTTTACTTGCACAGTCTATAAGGATATGGTTAGAACATAACTAGTCCATCCCTAATATTACATCTATCTCAATAAAAGGCAAACAAATCAAGTTGACCATAAACAGACGGCCGTTCACAGCAACAGGACAATCCAAACATATCTTTGATGCAATCACAGGTTTAGCAGTTGGAGTAGAAACACTCAACTTAACATTCAAAGAAGACACAGGCAACTTCAATCTTTCCACACAATTATATGCAATAAACGAGTGTGTAGCACCAGAGTCATACAACACAGTCAGATGGTTACCTCCAATGTCACCTTCTCCTTGTATAAGATCATCGGATTGAGAAATCTCAGTTCCCTTCATGGTATAAACACGCCCTCCAGATCTCGGTTGAGTATTCCGTGATTTCTGCTGACTAGCACAAACAGAACGAACAGCAGGTTTCCTTTCCGGTTGAGTACAATCCTTTGACATGTGCCCAGGTTGCTTACAGTTAAAACAAACTGTACCTCTAAGCGTGCATTCCGGTGAGATATGGCCTTTCTTCCCGCACTTAAAACATGTCGGCGTAAACACCACCTTCTGTCCAGTTCCACTACCACTTGCACCTCCACTAACCGATGGTCGTTGAGATTGAGTCCCTGTTGGTCTGGAATACGGCTTACGCTGAAACTGATTCGTATTACTACCTCCACCTCTCTAAAACCTTGTCGGCCCAAAATTCCGATTCCTCTGATCTCTAGATGGCTCCAACTCCTCAAGTCGAGCACAAGCATCCACCAAAGCATGAAACTGAGTCATTCTCAAAGATACCACTCCTCGTTTCAGTTCCACCCTTAAACCTGATTCAAACTTCCGACATCTCCACACATCGTCTTGTCGTGTCTGAGCATAATCTGAGAATTGAGACAAATTCTCAAACTTTGTGGCATACTCATTCACCATCATATTCCCTTGTCGTAAACTAAGGAATTCCATCTCTTTGGCATGCCTAGCACTCGCAGGAAAATACTTATCCAGAAAAGCGTTAGAAAACACCTCCCAAGTAATTTCCATCCCCTCAGCTTGTAAAACTCGGCGGGTTCCTCTCCACCAATGTTCTGCATCTCCTCTCAGCATGAAAACAAGATAAGTCACTTTCTTATCATCTGCACATCTCATTCCTTCAAAGATCCTTTCCAAATCTTGCATCCACTGACTTGCTTTCTCTGGATCCACCTCGCCTCTAAACTGTGGCGGATTATGACGCCTAAACTCAACCAAATTTAGGGCATCAGCAGTAGCATCTTGTTGTTGAGCTGCTCTCAGATTTTGCTGAGTAATCACTTCAGCCATCCGCTGCATAGCCTCAGCAGCCGCAATCATAGGGTCCACATCACGATTCATGTTCGTACGTCCTCTACCTCGTCCAGACATCTTCTTTCTTCAAACAAACAAAACAAAATTAGATACATCCTTTTAGATATTTCCGAAAGGATATAAATCACAGAGAAGCACACAAAGACAAACAAAAAAACAGACTCCAACCACAACCCCAAAAGACTCTAAGTTGGGCTCTGATACCAACTAATGTAACACCCCTTTGGGGATGTCACACATATAGAGAAAAATAAAATAAATAAATAAAATCTACCCAAGTTATAAAACATTTAATACATAATAATATAGGTCGTAAAATAATTCATGTTAAACAGATTATTAAAATAAAATAATGCGGAAAACATAAAATAAACAGAACAACATCACTCATAATATACATAAGTTCCAAGTTATAAGTTATACAAATAATTTACAACTACAATTACAAATATTTAAACAGAAACAGTAAATAAAAACAGTAAAAGAGTCAATATATACATCCATACGCAGACGCGCCCAAAAACATCATGCATATTTATTCGTCTGAAGGATCATTCTCAACATGAAAATGATCATCAGGTGACAAATATCCCGGATGTCTCGACACTCGGCGATAACGAGATCGCGCAGTCGATACGATACTAATCTCACTAGGCTCCGTGGTCATACCACCAAAATGACGCCTAAGAGATAAAGGTAACTCTAAATGTAAAAATACAGTAGTGGTCATAACCGGCTCTCCATCAAACTGTTGACGTAAGGTTACAGTCAGCCGTCCTACATACGTCACAGAGTCTCGGTCTCCTCGCAGATGCCACGCTAGCGATCCACCGTGAAACTCGAGAGTCACGAACCCCAAAAATCCAGGCACCGCCATACCAAAACTAATCAATCCAATGGATATGGATGATCAGATGGTTCTTGATCGTCAAACTGGTCGTCGGCTAGCTGATCTTCCTCCTCCTCGGGGTACAGAACCTCAAGAGGCTGTTCCTCTTCTTCTTCCTCAAACTCTTTACCGCATAAAATAAATATACAGGAAACATACACAATACAGAAAAGAGGTAAGACAATCTAAAATCACCATAAACATGGCCAATAAGAAGACGACAAACAACAGTTATACAATTCATGCAATATGAAAAGCTATAACAGAAATCAGTAACAGAATAAAGAAAAAGATTTAATTATCATAACGACACATAATATCACAGATAAAATAATAGAACAGATAAATAATCCTCATAATACTAACCAGATAAAATAGACAGATAAGATAAAATAAAGTTCCAGATATACTCATATGAAATATGACACGTTCCTACTCCATGGAGCTAAACAACACAGATACCACATATATCAGAGGAATGACTCGCAAAAATCTATTAGTATCACGGCTGCCCAGCCAACTATTCAACGGTCATACGTTGCGTCTATAGCTCCACATCACTGGGAATTTACCATCCAGGCGTGGGGTAGTTCACTGTCTCACGACGTGACACTACGGGCAATGTACTACTAGACTTTACAAATCTCGATTAAATATAGTGCGTGTTGAGTCCATTAGTGTGCTATCGGTTACCACGACCCAGCGGAGCGACCGACTGTCCATATATGGAATCCCGTACACTAAAGTCTCCAAGTTCATTAGAACAATGAACCACACTACGTTTATCGCATCGACAACACAATGTGATTCATCTCATCAACCAAAATTCACCAAAAATTGGTAAATTATCAGAATACCCTCAAGGTATATAGATAGAAACCTGTACAGGTTCACATTTTCCTGACAGCGAAAAATCCTCAAAAGCCTGTACGGGTTCACATTTTCTCGACAGCATAAAATACAGAAAATTCCAGAAAATACTGTTTTGGTCAATCGCGTAGGAATTTTATCGCGTTTTCACAATCTCGTCGTTTTTATAAACGTTTTAAAATCGCGTAAATATATTTTTCTGTTTTCAAAATCGCGTAGGATTTTTACTACGTTTTCTCAATCGCGTAAGACTTTTAAATCATTTTCTTGACCGAATTCCTTAAAAATTACTGTTTAAATAAAATGTAAATAATAAATAATAATACTTTTAAGCTACGTATAATATTTTTCATACCGTATATCTTGTCTTTTGGACATCTTTTCTATCTTATTTGTCCATTTTTACTAAAAATTGATAGTATTTTGTTTAGAATTTTAATAATAATGGTTTCCTAATTTTTTTTTTCGTAAAAACTTTGTTTATTTAAATAAATCGAATATTTTAATCTTTTAAAAACTCCTAACATGCTTCAAAATATAGCATGAGCCATATGTTAGAAATTCTTAAAGATTACTGTATTTCCTTTGTAACAATAAAATTATTGATTTTAGTTCCTTAGATTAATTCTAATCAATTGATTTCTTCAAAACTTATTTTAGAAAAATTCTTTTTAACATGTATTGCAACTTAATAAATGAAAATGGTTTGGAATTGATTTTAGAAATCAAGACTACCTAATTTTGGCATGTTGGCCGAATTTCCTAAACCTTTTGAAATTGATTTCTAAATTATTTCTCATCTTCTAAATATATGTCCAACTTATTGTATTGTCTAAATTCATTTAACCATTGTTTTAGAAAATGGTTTTTGAAATCAACATATTCATTTTAGGCATGTTAGCCGAAAATACTAAGTCTTACCATTTGATTTCTAAATTCATTTTCTTTGATCAAATCAACTTGAAACCTTGTTAATTCTCCTAGGTTGATTAAATTACCTTTTAAGAAAATTAAGAGAACATTTTGGTTCTCCATTTTGTTAGTGGCCGTGAGCCTTGGTGTGGTGTTCTTTGGAACACACATGCATTTCCTTGACATGTTATTCACATCCTATACATTATCATGCCATTCTATACTTTATCATGCAATTCTAACACATGCAATATATTTCTAACACATATAACCTAAATCAAAGCTTGTAGACATGCAATTTAAAGCTTGTAGACATGCAAATTATTACAAACAACAAATAGGAAAGCTACTAACAAATACACAACCACATCAAATAAGCTACTAACAAGCACACACATGAATCCTTATGGATTCTACAACCACAAAATCAACTCCATCTTCCTACCACCATCCATAGGTGATAAGATTTGTCTTCCTCTTACCTTAAATGAAGACAAAAGGATTTTCTTTCACTCCTCCTAGGTTTCGGTTTTCCTCCTTCAAGAACCTAGCAAGCTTAAACAAAAATTACAAGTTATTAACCATAGAAAGAGAGCTTAAACCATGGAGAAATCATGGCTTAGAACTTTGAAAAAGAATTTAGAAAAGAAAAACTAGGAATTTCACCTTCTTGGTTGAATCTTCCAAGTAGGTTTTCAAGCTTCAAATGAAGGATTTTGTAAGAACTCTCAACTAGAGATGTTCTTAGGATTGTGTTTAGGTTTAGAAAACTTAGTTAGATGAAATTTTGGGTGGTTGGATGATATGGAACAAAGCTTGGCCGAATAGAGTTTCAAAAGGGGTTCAATGGTGTTTAGGGTTTTTGGAAGAGAGAGAAGAGAGAAAGTTGCATGAAAGATGAAGTGATTATGGCCTTCCAAGGGTGGCTTGGCCGTAGACATCACACCATGCAAGGTGTCCATGGCTTGGCTTCATCCTAGCCTTAGAATGCATCAAAGGTTAAGATTAAAACTTGGTTAGCAAGCTTGTTTCCTATTGGTTGGCTCAAACATAGTCACCATGCTTAGTCATTAAGCTTCATTAACTCTTAAGCCTAGTCATTAGATGAGTCACCATGTTTCTTGAAAGTTCCTTCACTAATGATGCTTAATTAAGTTACTAAGTTAACTGTATTAACTAAACGTGGGTCCCGCAAAACATTTTCGGGTCCACCGTCACTAAATTATACTGACTAATAAAATAATATTATAATAATACAAAATTATTTTATTTGACAGTTAAATCCTAAAAATTAAAAGATTAATTTTAGGCTCATTTAGAATTGGGTTTAGTAAGATCCCCCGCCTCTGAATAATTAAAAACAGATTTTACCGATCCGAAAAAATATTATTTTTCTGCCCCGTAGCAAATCACACAAAAAGTCCATATAAAATCACAGACAGTAATATTGGACACTAAATCAAGTAGAAAACAATTAAAAATAGCAAAAACAGTACAAACAGCACGTTCGGGACGTAATGGTCATTTTCCTATTTTTTTTCCACAACGTAGCTGATCATCCAAAAAGTTCAAATAAAATTACAGACAGTATTAATTGTCTGTATATCTTCCAAAAAAATTAAAACAGTAGCTCTGAAAAACTTTTATTTTACCGTCTCGAAACAAATTATGTAAAAAGACCAAATAAAATTTGAGCCTGTATAAACGTATTTGTATTTCATGCAGAAATCGAGAAACAGTAAAATAGGGACACAACTGTCATTCACATGAAAGCTTGAAAAACAGCAAACAGTACATTCGGTACATTTTCTAAAAATTGGGGCGTTACAAATGCAATTCCAATGGTTAACGAGTTTTCCGAAGTCTTTCCTGATGATGTACCTGGTCTACTACCGGAGCAGGAGATAGAGTTCACCATTGATCTTGTGCATGGATCTGGTCCTATTTCTATAGCACCCTATATGATGTCACTATCAGAATTGGTTAAGCTTAAGAAGTAATTAGAAGAACTCTTGGAAAAACAGTTTATTAGACCCAGTGTATCGCCATGGGGAGCACCAGTGTTGCTAGTCAAAAAGAAGGATGGGACTTCACGATTGTGTGTGGACTATCGCCAGCTGAATAAGCTCACGATCAAGAATAAGTATCCACTTCCGAGGATAGATGACTTAATGGATCAACTAAAAGGAGTAGTAGTGTTCTCAAAGATCGATCTACGATCGAGCTACCATCAGATTCGAGTAAAGGTGGAAGATATTCCCAAGATAGATTTTTGTACCCGTTACTGTCATTACGAATATCTTATGATGCCGTTTGGTGTGACAAATGCACTTTTCATATTCATGGGCTACATGAATAGAATCTTTCTTCCTTACTTGGACAGATTTGTTGTTGTCTTCATTGGCGACATTTTGATATACTCTCGAAATCAGGAAGATCATGCTGAACACCTCAGTATAGTTCTCTAGACCCTGAAGGAGAAAAAGCTCTACACCAAGCTGTCGAAGTGTGAATTCTGGCTAGAAGAGGTCAAGTTTTTAGGCCATGTAATCTTGAAGGAAGGGATTGCTATAGATCCGTCAAAAGTGGAAGCGATTTTGTAATGGGAAAGACCGAAGATAGTGACAAAAATTTAGAGCTTTGTGGGATTAGCTTGACATTATTGGAGATTCATTGAGGGATTCTCTAAGATTGCAGGGCCTCTCACTCAGCTCATGAGAAAGAATCAAGCCTTTGAGTAGACTAATGCTTGCAAAGAAAGTTTCAAAGAATTGAAGAAACGACTAACTACTTCACCAGTGTTAGTTCTACCCAATCCTAGTGAACCCTTCAAAGTGTATTACGATGCTTCATACCAAGGATTAGGATGTGTGCTTATGCAAAACAGAAAAGTGGTGGCTTACGCTTCGAGACAGTTGCGAGTACATGAGAAGAACTACCTAACACATGACTTGGAGTTAGCAGTGGTGGTATTTGCTTTGAAGATATGAAGACACTTTCTTTATGGGGCGACGTTTAATGTTTTTAGTGACCACAAGAGCTTAAAGTACCTGTATGATCAAAAGGAGTTGAATATGAGACAACGAAGGTGGTTGGAATTTCTAAAAGATTATTATTTTCAACTTCAGTATCACCTTGGAAAGGCAAACGTCGTGGCAGGCGCTTTAAGTAGAAAAATGCTCAATATCTCTGCTATGATGGTTAAGGAAAAGGATTTGATAGAGCAATTCAGAGATGTATGGTCCTTTGTGGAATTGGCACCAAGGAAGGTTTCTATGAACATGGTCATTATTTCAAATGACTTGATGGAAGATCTGGTTTCTATGAACATCCTTTGTTAGATACGTGTCGTCGAGTAAAACATCTGGATCTGGCGTATGACACGAGGAACCGTAGCTTTGGACCTACTAGGTTCCAAAAAGGAGGTGGTAACAATGCAAACCGCTTTAAGAAGAAACCTTATTCCCGACCACCGGGAAATCAACAATAGTCACCTGGTGGAGGTCCTAGCGAAGTTTCTGGTGGAAATTGAACTAGTCAGAATGTGGCATCTACGCTAAAGTGTATGAAGTGTGGGAAGGATCACTTAACGAGGGATTACACCATCAAAGGAATCATCTGTTTTTGATACGGGAGGCCTGGGCATATCTCTCCTGACTACAACCAAACCAAGGCAACACCTTCGGTCAACACTGCAAGAGCTGTAAAACCACAAGCAGGAGGTCGAGTCTATACCATGAGTGGAGCGGAAGCCTCCAAATCTGAAGATCTGATACAAGGAGAAGGTACCATAAGAGGTAATCTTTTGAATGTACTGTATGACTCTGGGATAACCTACTATTTCATTTCTTATGATTGTGTGCGATGACTTAGTTTACCTATGTCTTCTTCACCTTTTGACTTGACTGTTTCTACCCCTACAGCTAAACTTGTTGTTACCACCAAAGTTTGTTTAGATTGTCCTTTAATTGTTGAAGGTCAAATCTTTTTTGTTGATTTGATCTATTTACATCTTTCCCAATTACACGTGATTTTAGGAGTGGATTAGTTGTCTTCTAATCATATCATGTTAGAATGTTCTAGTAAGACCATAGTTTTCCCTATGGATAAAGTTCTTAGATTTCTGAAGGCTAACCAAGTTCAAGCTTTCTTGAAAGAAGGAGCTCAGGGATACGTGCTATTGTCTTCCTTAAAAGTTAAGGGTGAGGCTGATGTGAATGCAATTCCAATGGTTAACGAGTTTCCCGAAGTCTTTCTTGATGATGTACCTAGTCTACTACCGGAGCAGGAGATAGAGTTCACCATTGATCTTGTGCATGGATCTGGTCCTATTTCTATAGCACCCTATATGATGTCACTATCAGAATTGGTTAAGCTGAAGAAGCAATTAGAAGAACTCTTGGAAAAACAGTTTATTAGACCCAGTGTATCGCCATGGGGAGCACCAGTGTTGCTAGTCAAAAAGAAGGATGGGACTTCACGATTGTGTGTGGACTATCGCCAGCTGAATAAGCTCATGATCAAGAATAAGTATCCACTTCCGAGGATAGATGACTTAATGGATCAACTAAAAGGAGTAGTAGTGTTCTCAAAGATCGATCTACGATCGAGCTACCATCAGATTCGAGTAAAGGTGGAAGATATTCCCAAGATAGATTTTCGTACCCGTTACTGTCATTACGAATATCTTATGATGCCGTTTGGTGTGACAAATGCACTTTTCATATTCATGGGCTACATGAATAGAATCTTTCTTCCTTACTTGGACAGATTTGTTGTTGTCTTCATTGGCGACATTCTGATATACTCTCGAAATCAGGAAGATCATGCTGAACACCTCAGTATAGTTCTCTAGACTCAAAGCATCGGCCACCACGTTCGCCTTTCCAGGATGATACTGAAGTTGAAAATCGTAATCTTTCAAAAATTTTAGCCATCTTCGCTGCCTCATGTTCAGCTCTTTCTGATCGTACAGGTACTTCAGACTTTTGTGGTCGCTGAAGACATTGAATGTGGCTTCATACAAATAATGTCTCCATATCTTCAATGCAAACACCACTACAGCTAATTCTAGATCATGTGTTGGGTAGTTCTTCTTGTGCACGTGCAATTATCTTGAGGCGTAAGCCACCACTCCTCCGTTTTGCATGAGAACGCACCCCAAACCTTGATACGAAGCGTCACAGTACACTTCAAATGGTTCACTAGGATTCGGTAAGACTAGCACTGGTGACGTAGTCAGCTTCCTTTTTAACTCTTGGAAACTTCCTTCATAGGAATCTGTCCATTCAAAAGCTTGGTCTTTCTTGGTGAGTTGAGTGAGCGGTCCAGCGATTTTGGAAAATCCCTCAATAAACCTCCGGTAGTATCCGGCTAAACCAATGAAGCTTCAGATTTCCGTCACTGTAGTTGGTCTTTCCCACTGTAGTACAGCTTCTACCTTTGAAGGATCCACTGCAATTCCTTCCTTTGTGATTACATGACCCAAGAACTTCACTTCATCTAGCCAAAACTCGCACTTGGATAGTTTCGCATATAGCTCTTTTTCCTTCAAGATCTGGAGAATTATGCTAAGGTGCTCAGCATGATCCTCGCGACTCTGTGAATAGATCAGAATATTGTCGATGAAGACAACAACGAATTTGTCCAAGTAAGGACGAAAGAACCTATTCATATAGTCCATAAATATCGCAGGTGCATTTGTCACACCAAAAGGCATCACCAGGTACTCGTAATGACCATAACGAGTACGAAAAGCCGTTTTGGGAATATCTTCCACTTTCACTTTGATTTGGTGATATCCCGATCGTAGATCGATCTTGGAAAACACAGCCGCTCCCTTCAATTGGTCCATCAAGTCATCTATCCTCGGCAATGGATACTTGTTCTTGATCGTAACCTTGTTTAACTGACGGTAGTCCACACATAATCTTGAAGTCCCATCTTTCTTCTTGACCAACAATACAGGTGCTCCCCACGGTGACACACTGGGTCTCACGAATTTCTTCTCTAGGAGCTCTTTCAACTGCTTCTTAAGTTCCACGAGCTCTGCTGGTGCCATACGATAAGGCACCATAGAAATAGGGCCAGCTCCAGGTACCAAGTCGATAGCAAACTCGACCTCACGTTCCGGTGGCAAACCAGGTACATCATCAGGGAAAACCTCAGGAAAATCTCAAACAATAGAGATTACGTCCGCATCAACTTCACTTTCAACTTTCAAAGAAGATAACAGCATGTATCCTCGAGCTCCTTCTTTCAGGAAAGCTTCCACTTGGTTGGCGGTCAAAAATCCAGAATCCTCATCCAAAGGAAAAACTATTATTTTTCGAGAACAGTCCAACAAAACATAGTTGGCAGATAGCCAGTCCATTCCTAATATCACGTCTAGTTGGGATAATGGTAGACAGATCAAATCGACAGAAAAGATTCGACCTGCCACTATTAAAGGACAACCTAGACACACCTTAGTAGTGACTACAGGTTTTGCAGTAGGAGTTGAAACAGTCAAATCGAAAGGCAAAGAAGACACAGGCAATCCAAGTCTTTTCACACAATCATGTGAAATGAAAGAATGAGTAGCACCAGAGTCATACAATACAATTAAAAGATTACCTTCAATGATACCTTCTCCTTGTATTAGATCCTCGGATTCAGAGGCCTCAGCAGCACTCAGGGTGTAAACTCTGCCTCCAACTTGTGGTTTAGAAGTTTTAGCAGCATTGACGGATGGTTTCGCTTTGGTCTGGTTAAAGTCTCGAGAAACGTGACCAGGTTTTCCGCACCGAAAGCAAATAATTCCTTTGATTGTGCAGTCCCTTGTGAAATGTTCTTTCCCACATTTCATATATCTCGGAGTAGTTGTAGCATTCTGACCCATCCTTACAGGGCTTCCAGTTGGACTTCCTCCTTGAAATTTTTGTGGTTGTTGGCTTCCAGAGGGTCTAGAATAAGGCTTCTTTTGATAACGACTTGCGTTACCACCACCTCCTCTTTGGGACCGAATGGGCCCAAAGTTTCTGTTTCTTGCCTCGCGTTCTTGTTCCACACTTTCCAATCAGCAGCAAGTGTCGAGTAACTCAGAAAACTGAGTGATCTTCAAAGCTATCACGATTTTCTTCACATCATGCCTCAGGCCTTCCTCAAACTTCCGACACTTCCAAGTTTCATTGGGTTGAAGTTGAAAATAGGCTGAAAATCTGGACAAGTTCTCAAACTTGGCGGCGTATTCACTCACAGTCATGCCTCCCTGTCGCAATCTCAGAAATTCTATTTCTTTTGCGTGCCTGGCACTTTCAGGAAAATATTTGTTCAAGAACCTTTCTTTGAACACTTCCCAGGTTATCACTCTGTTTGTGGCTTGCAGTAGCCTTTGTTCTCCCGTCCACCAATGTTCAGCATCTCCCATCAGCATGTATTCGGCATAGGTCACCTTCCTATCATCAGCACAATTCATCCCCGTAAATATTTTCTCTAATTCTTGAATCCACAATGTAGCTTTCTCTGGGTCAAACTCCCCTTTAAACTATGGAGGATTAGCGCGACGAAATCCTTCCAAGTTCTGAACATCCGCTGTAGCCTCTAGCTGTTGTGCAGCCCTAGCCTGTTGTTGAGCTGTTTGCTGGTTCTATTGCAACATTGCCTCGGCTATCTTTTGTATTGCCTCTATGGCAGTAGCCATATCACCTCGACGAGCCATTGTTCCTTCTCAGATTAGACTACGCAAAACACAGAGAAAGTCAGATATATTCATTTGAATACCAAATAGCAAAATCACAGAGAATGACACAACACAAACAAGACAGTCCAAAACCACACGACCCAAAGAAACATAACTGGGAGCTCTGATACCAAGACAGTGTAACGCCCCTTTTTCTCCCTTGTATCATAACGGGTGAGAAGAAGGAACGTCACACCATAGTGAAACAACACAAAAATGGCTACGAAAAATTTGAGCATTTTTTTCTTTTTCTTTTAACATAGTTCCGGTCAAAACTTCCATCAACATACATATACACCTGTTTGTAAATATATCGCATGATTGAGTTAAAATTAAAAGTTCCTCCTTCATATAAAACTTCTTATCAAAAACGTCAAAGAGAAATCAACTTGTAATGAAACATACAACCATATACAATATAGGTAGTTACATACTTTGTACCATAGTTACAAGCCTGTTTAAATTACATTTCCAAAAAGAGATATACAAAAAGCAAAATATGTACCTACCCCAAGAGATACAAATATCTACCCACAATCCAGTAGTACGTCAGGCTCCATCAAAAATAAACGGACAGCCATCAGTAGCCATCAATTTACAACCAACCGTAAGACTGCCTAGAATGAGAAGGAACCGTAGATGGATCCTCCTCAGGGTCCTCGTCGTCCGACGAGACATCCATCGGGATGACAGAACAGCGGGCAGGAGCCCAGGCAGTAGACAAAAAGGAGTCGTCACGTGGGGTATAGTACATATCTGCCCACAGATCTCTTACAGGCATATCAAATTCCAACCACACAAAAGTATGAAAATAAAAAATAGAAGCAGTGTAGCGTCCCTATGCCAAAGACACCATCAATTCGCCGTAATACACACATCGGTCAGTCTGCACGTTGATATGCCAGTAATCCGGACCACCATGAAAGTTGATCCTCACGTAACCAAAAAATCCACGGGGGCGAAAAGACATTCTCAGCAACTTCGATCTTAATTGAGATAAGGCCAGAAACCTTGAAACTCAGTGGCTTCCTTGTTCTCCTCACGAGTGTCTTCTAGAGAGCATATGATTCAACCAAAATGCAAAATAAAGAAAAGTACCGAAAGAGGTGAGATTCCCAGCTTTCAGTACCAACAAGGTAACAAGAGAATAAACGGCGTCATAGGCCCACATAAGACATAGTTAACACATACAGGTATAGTAACACATGAAAGTAATTAATAAGAGTAAAACAACAAGGAACAGTAATTAACATCATCCATAGCCAACTAGCAACCTTAGCATTATCAAGAATCAAATAAATATCACAGTCATAATAGTAAGTACATCATCCAATCATGAATGCTCAATGGACCATGCGATTGACAACTCACAATGCAACAAGGGTACCAAAGTTCCTACTCCATGGAGCTAGAAATAAACATTTTCGGAGTGAATGATCAAGGAGTAATGCCAGTGTATCGTTAGCCTTAAAAAATATAGTGTGCTCATCACATAAAAACATTTGCGCAAAATGGCTCACACATGGCACTCAACAGTTGATCGCGACATAGGACAGCATCTCAGGCAGGATTGTCGGTGTGTTGCATTGGTCTATCCCACGGCCCCAGTGGAGCTACCACTGTCTATTGTGAGACACCCACACCCCGACGCCCCCAGGGTCAACAACATATGACACCTACGCTTAGTCTATTCGCACCCGCACATAGGTGTTATTCAAAATCCTAGGCAACATAGCCTTCTCAACAATGTCCCACGGACAATACGCATGCATGATGACACAATGTCAAATCATGTATGTTCATCAATGATGCATTCGGCATAAGCCTTTCCTCAATGGCACATATGCAATATTCAATGTCCAACATGACATATCAACAATACATTTATTTAAAACATTGCCTCAATGGCACATCATCATCCTTATCTCATTGAGTACTACATCAATAATTCTCAGTATCAACATGCATTCCTCATTACACACATACCACAATTTCCATATCATGGATCCAAGGATTTCATATTCAAAATCATTTCTTCCCTATTGGGGTGAATGCACATTTCTATCACAATTTAGTAAGGTGAAATCCTTGAATCCAGGGTTTTTAGGTTATGTTTGAGTTACAAAGGATAAAGAACCATAATCTCAATCATTTCCAGCTCAAAAATCTCATTTTTGGTCTTGGTAATCGATTACAGCACCCTTGTAATCTGATTACCTGAGAAACAGAACCTCTGAATCGATTACAATCTCATTGTAATCGATTACGTGATTCCCGGAATCACATTTTGTAATTTCAAGGCACTGGTAATCGATTACACAACCGTGATAATCGATTACCAATTAGACAGAACCTCTATAATCGATTACCCACAAGTTGTAATCGATTACGTGATTCCCAGCAGCACCATTTCGTGACATCAGAGGCTTGGTAATCGATTACACTCCTCTTGTAATCGATTACAAGCTAAACAGAATCTCTGTAATCGATTACACACCAGATGTAATCGATTACCAGATTTCCAGAATCACGATTTTGTATCTTTAAGAGCTTGGTAATCGATTACAAGCCTCGTGTAATCGATTACCACGCGTAAGTTTGCAGAAAAACAGAGTTCTCAGGTCCTCTAACTCAAACCAAACCATTCCTCATCATATTTAATCATCCAAATACTCAAATATACCTTCAAATCATGCAAGAGACATCAATGAATCATACAAATCCAACAAAATACACTATCATCAAGAACAACATAAAAATGAGATAACTTTATACATGAATTCAAAAATCAACAACAATACACATACAAGACATTCCCTTACTACCAAGATTAGTTGAAGAGGATCATCTCCCTCTTACCTATTTGGAAAACAACACAATGTGTCACTCCTTCTTGTCCTAGATTTTCGTTTTCCCCCCTTCAAGAAAACTCCAATGTGAGTGATCACCCCAATGTTCACCCAAACCATGAAAAATAGGTTCTTGGTCACCAAGGTGGCCAAGAGAAAACGAAAATAGCAAGGAAATGGAAGAAAGTTGAAGACTTTACCTTAAAGCTCCAAGCTTTAGCTTTAATGGTGGAAGAGAAATGAAAGAAGAAGAAGAAGAGGAACCAAAAGACAACCAACAAGGAGAATAGTCTTGGAATGGTGGAAGGAACAAGAAAATGTGATTTGTTTGGCAAATGAGGAAGTTGGTCTCCAATGTGACGGTGTGTGTGTGTGTGTTCGGTGGAGAGGAAGAAGAAGAGAGAAAAAGAGAAGTGGGTATTTGGGTTTAGAGAAATGAGAGTGAAATATTAAGACAATGGAGGGGAAATATTTGGGCTTCCCTTTGTAGCTTCTGCCGTAGAAGAGTGGAAAAAGGGAGAGAGAAAAATGTGTTGCAAGGGAAATTGCTAGGAAGCTTCCCATAATAAGCTTGGATTAAATTTAATCTTTCTTTTGAAATTAAAACTAATAGATGTGATACAAAAATTAGATTTTGAATAATGTGATAATATTTTTAATACATGTTATTATTTATTGGACAATAATTATAGTTGACTGAAGTCAGTATTAACAAATCTGATAGATAAATTATTCACAGTGTTTTATCATTTCATCTGTTAAGATTTCTCAAAAAATGTGAAACGTTGCAAACTGTGTCCGGCCTCGGGTTTAGTAAGATCCCCCGTCGACATTTTCATAGTTCAAGGTTCTCGGAGAAAATGTCTCATTTCTCCGGTTCCGCTCAGTACACACGTAAAACGAGAAATATATTAAAATATTCCGCGTTCTCAGAAAATTCCAAGAAAATTCCAGAAAATCATAAATATTCTTAGAATGAATTCTGATAGTAGAAAAGTAAATTTTGGGGTGTTACAGCTGAGTCGTTGAATGAATTCGTGCAAGCAACTACAAAGAAGACGAAGGAGAAAGATGTTAAAGAAGTGATGAATGAGCTGGAGAAAATACCTGATCTTGATAACGCACATTAGCTGAAAGGTATTAATTGGTTGACAAAAAATCCAAGTCAACTAGTGGTTGTGAAAGCTCTTCCATTGGAGAAGAAGAAGGATTACATCTTGGCTTTTATGTCTTAATGCCAAGTTGAAAACATGCTTGAGAGTTGATATTACTTTGTGTTATTTCAATCTTTGTTTATAGTTATTAGATGTGGAGTTGGAAACATGTGGGAAATTTATTAGTGTGATTTAAATATTTGTTACTAGTTATATATATAGAATTATAAATTTAAAAATATCATTAGTTGAGATATTAAATTGCAAATTCAGTTTCTATTTTGTTTCTTACATTATGTTTAATTTATATCACAATTATATTGATTCTGCTAGGCTTAGTTTTGAGGTGTTTTTCAATATTTGTTACTATTTTTTTTTGCCTAGTCTAATTTATATTAAATGGTATTATATTTAAGTTCGTACCATCTCATTTTATTTACATTGCAATTAGATTATGTAATTTGTTAATTTATAAAACTTAGCATAGACCCACCATGAAGCAAGTATTATAAATGGTTGCCAAGGAAGTTTATCTTAATGATAATTTATAAAAATGGTATATTAATCTTTTCATTTTATGCAGATTTTTTAATTTAATTTATTTTATTTATTTTTATTTTTACCATGAATAAAAAAATATTATATGATTATTTTGTTTTGTAAAATTTTGTATTGAAATCCCAATTTTACAAAAATATCTTAAAAAGAGATTTTTCAAATGAAGGCAATTGAATTGCTTTATCCAAATAAAGAATTTGAAATTCAAGAGAATTTAATTGCTTTATCCAAACAAAATATTTTGCAAATGAAGAGAATTGAATTGATGCAATTGAAATTCTTTGAATTTCAAATACCTTGAAATTTTAAAATACTCCATCCAAACACAGCCTTAGAGTTTTACTTAACCGTTCGTGATATGTGGAGTGATCTTTACTACACTCCACGAGAGGATTCGTTTTTATCCTCTGTGCGAGCCCCTGTTCGTAACTAGGTTGCTCCGATAGGAATTTCCTCTGACGAGGAAGACCCTAAGCAGGATCCAGTCACGGTTCCTTCTCGTTAGTTTTAGGGGCTGATGCTGTTGATAGTGTAACACCTTTTTTTTTCCGTTAGAAGAAGGAACGTCACACCATAGTAAAATGAGTGAAATGAAAAATGCGAAAAATATAAATTCATTGATTGATTAAGACCCGGTTCATATTTGTTATCTGAATGAACAGTTTCCATCTTAATAGCGTAGTAATTGAGTATCGAAATATGTGTACATTTTTTTTTTGAAGAGATAATAATAAATATAGATACAATAAAAATTGACATGAAATGAAACCATACATACATATCTTTTTTATATATATATATATATATATATATATATATATATATATATATATATATATATATGTGTGTGTGTGTGTGTGTGTGCATCGAGCCCTGTTTAGTTACATCATCAAATTTACAAAAAGTAAATGCTTTAACCTCCTCCAAGATGTTACAAATTTACAGCCCATCACAATAGCAAAACATCAGGCTTCTCAAAAAGATATACGAATAGTCATCAGTAGCCACCGACAGTATCAGCCCCTAAGACTGACGAGAAGGAACCATAGCAGGGTCCTCCTCATCCAATGAAATCACCATCAGAGAGACCGAATTTTGAGCAGAAGCTCGAGTAGTGGAGAGAAATGAATCATCTCGTGGGGTGTAATAAAGGTCATCCCACAAATCTCTAACAGGCAGGTAAAACTCCAAATGGACAAAAGCAGTAAAGTCAAAAACAGGCGGGTCATAGCGACCCCAAGCTAAAGACACAGTCAGCTCCCCGTGATAGATGCATCGATCCATGTGCAAGTTAATGTGCCAACAGTTGGGACCTCCATGAAAGGTCATCCTCGCGTTACCCAAAAATCAGCACAGACATGAAGACATCTTCAAGCAATCTCTAATCGTAATCGGGCCAGAGGCCAGGAAAATCAGGTGCTTCCTTTTCTTCCTCGCGAACATCTTCTTAGAAGTACATACTTTAAAACAAGAGTACAGATACATAGAAAAGAGGTAAGACACCCAACATTCACTACCAATATGGTAGCAAGAAAATAGAATGGCGTTGGGCACCCACATAGCATTACAACACATATATTCATCAATAGTAATAAATAAGATAAGTAGTAAAAGAAGGACAACTATAAGCAATAATAAAATAGGCAATGAAAGTTTAACAGTATTGATATCTCAAGTAGTCAACAGTTTAACCATCAGACAATTATTGCAATATCAAAAACAGATAGTTTAACAGTTATAAATACTTATGCTCAATGAAATATGAGACTGACAATGCACAATGCACATGGTACCAAAAATCCTACTCCATGGAGCTAAACATCAACATTTCGGAGAGAATGATCAAGGAGTCATGCCAGAATCTCGTTAGCCTTAAAATAAAGTGCTTTCACATAAAAAATAGCATTTTGCGCAATATGACTTATACATGGCACCTCTACAGTTGATCGCAATATAGGACATCATCTCGGTCCAAATCGTCGATGTGTTTGCATCGGTCTATCCCACGGCCCAAGTGAAGCTACCACTGTCTATTGTGAGACACCTGCACCCCAACGCCCTCAAGGTCAACCACTATGACCCACGCTTAGTCTACTCACACCCGCACTAAGGTGTAATTCAATCTCTTAGGCATACACAGCCTTTTCAACAAAGTCCAACGGACATCACATATGCATGATAACTCAATTTACATCATGTATGTGTATCAATTGCATGTTCCTCATAACACAATGCATATTATGCATACTCATCAACAATTTATTTTTTATGGAACATATAACAATGGCATATGGTAAATTCCTCAACAACATCATTGCCACAATTTAATCAAGTACTCATCAACAAGTGCTTAGTCCCACGTGGACTCACAATTCCAAACAATCCATTCTCAATGTTAACAATTTCATATACATAGTTCAACACATATCATAATTCCATATTATGAATTCAATATTATCAATTTCCTAAGTCTTGATTTTTTTCAGAAATTTTGGGTCAAGGAAACCCTTCAAAACCGTGGCCCCTCAAGGACCCTTACTAACTCAATTTCGTCTATTACAAGCACCAATCCTTTAATGCCTAATTACATAGGTTTCATTTTATACAAAATCAATCCAAACCCTAAAATTTTTGGCCAAAACTGTGGCCTCCTCAATAGGGTAGTAACCCTCAAATTTTTCATTCATTAAGTCCAACATTATCAAAGCATTCCAACATCTTTTATGCATCCAAAACAATCAACATTATTAATCTTAATCAAGAACACATAAACATGAAAAACAATTAAACAAAGTGAGCATCCATTATGGATTTCTCCATCAACAACCACACAAAGGTCTTCTCACCACCAATAATGGTTGAAGTGAGTAAATCTCCATCTTACCTAAAGGAAGAACATGAAAATGTCCTCCTTGCTTGCTCTTGGTGGTTCGGTTTTGGGGCTCCCAAAAACCCTGGAAAACGAAACACAAAGAATCAACAACCAAGCTTAGAGAAAGATGAATCCTTGGTCACCAATGTGATCAAGGGTCACAAAAATAAAGAGAAGAAGGAAGAAGAATAGAAGCTTTACCTCAAAGCTTCAAGCTTTGTTATTGGAAGAAGATGGTGAAGATAATGGATTTGAGAGAAAATCTTCAAAAAGGAAATGTTGAGAATGAGAAGGAGTGTGTAGAAATGGTGATGATGAAGTAAGGTAATGAAAAATGGTTACCAAAGTGGGTTGCAAAACCGTGGAGAGGGTGAAGGAGAAGAAGAGAGAAGTTGGAGAAAATGGAAAGGAAATTTGAAGAGAGAGAAAGTGATGGTAGAAAATGAGTGAAATTTTGGTGAAGGGTAATAAGTGTGGGAAGCAAAATTTGCTTCCCCAAGGGCACCAAGTGCCGCGGCAATGAAGGGAGAGAGAGAGAGAGAGAGAATGGCTTCTCCTACAAGCTTAGGATAGTTTGGTCATTTGGGGTCAAAGCTTCTTTGAGAAGTTTGATTAAAATACATTAATTTTGAATCAAAGAGCATTTGATTAGACATAAAGTGGATTACATGAGGATAAGGTAATAGGATCTCTAATACATGCTATTATCCAATGGATAATGGTTACAGTTAATAGAAATTAGTATTAACTGTCCAGCGGATAAAATTACAGTGATTTATTTTATCGGATAAAATTCTAGAAAAATGTAAAACTTTGTAAACCGTGTCCAGCCTCGGGTTTAGTAAGATTCCCCATCGACGTTTTCATAGATCAAGGTTCTCGAGAAAAATATCTCATTTTCTCGGCTGCGCTCAGTTTACACGTAAAGCGAAGAATAATATTAAAATATTTCGCATTCTCAGAAAAATCCAAAAAAATTTACAAAAATCACAAATATTATAAAATGACTATTTATAATAAAATAAATAAATTTTGGGATGTTATAAATAGCCACTAATGGTTATCTGTAAATTTTTTAGGGCCTGATATTTTGTCTTTTGGTGAGCTGTACATGTGTAATCATTTCGGGGCGGGTAAAGCTTTTGCTTATTTTGTATATCTGTTGATGTAACTAAACAAGTATGATATAAGTATATATATATGTGTGTGTGCGTGTATGGCTTATTTCTCATGTTGATTCTGTTATAAATATGTTTTATCATTTTCTTACAAAAAAAAAAAGAATTCACCAAATTATTTATACGATTTACCACTAAACAGGCTTATCGATATTTAAATGAACCAGGTCTTAGTTTATGATTTATTTTCTGCATTGTCCTTTTTGGTGTGACGTTCCCTCCTCAAAAAAAGGCGTTACAACTAGTGTAAAAAGATGAAGCACGGATAAGGAGCGGTTCCTGGTAGGCTTCTAGGTGAAGGGACAGATGAATGAACAGAATACACACCGGAATGAGAGGGATTCAGAGACTGTGTAAGTATGGGACTGCATAGTTGAGAATGACTTAAAGAAATTGAATAGCACCACCCATATCAACAAGATGCATCTTCTTTTCAAGAGCCAAGAACATAAGTACTCCATGGTTAAACGTGCTTGACTTGGAGCATTTGTGGGATGAGTGACTTCCTGGGAAGTTTCCTAGGATGCGTGTGAGTGAGGACAAAGCACACTGAAAAGACTCGTGTTGATTTGTGGGGACACTCATCAATCCTGCAGGCAGTCCCGGGACATTACAAATGGTATCAAAGCGAGACCTCTCCTAGTACGGTGTGGTTCAGGGATGAACCATGCGGGAGCTGGTGGGCATGTGACACCCAGGGCCGACAAGGGCGGGGAGTGGTCACCAATGCAAAAAGATGAAGCACGAACAAGGAGCGGCTCCTGGCAGGCTTCTAGGTGAAAGGACACATAAATGAACTGGATACACACTAGAATGAGAGGGATTTATAGACTATGTAAGTATAAGACTGTATAGTTAAGGTTGACTTAAAGGAATTGATTAGCACCACTCATATCAACAAGAAGCATCTTCTTTTCGAGAGCCAAGAACATAAGTACTCCATGGTTAAGTGTGCTTGACTTAGAGCACTTGTGAGATGGAGGACCTCCTGGGAAGTTTCCTAGGATGTGTGTGAGTAAGGACAAAGCACGCTGAAAAGACCCGTGTTGATTTGTGGGGATACTCATCAATCTTATAGGCAATCTTGGGACGTTACATATAGCTGTCCAAATAAAAAAAAATTAGCAAACAACAACATCATTTCCTCCATTCAAATATTACTACGGAGGAACCCAAGGCTGAAGACTTTCAAGCAAACCTCCTTCAACACCGCTGCTCATGCAATTACCAAGGCGGTAGATGTAACACCTTGGAAAAACATATTAGGCTTGTATATGGATACAGAGGTAGCGTAATACTTACTTAACATGCCTGTTAATTTTTGTGATCTTCTGAGCACGTTTAGTCACTTTGTTGCAAAGTTATGTGTGAAATATAGCTGTTTTTAGCCTTAGAATTAGTTTAAACTGCTTAGTTAATGGAAATATATATGGGAAATTTTTTTTAGGTCACAAATGTGTTGACGATGGTGTAGTAAAATTTTGAGGTTAATCGGAGTTAGTTTGGTATTTTTAAGTGTAACGCCCCTTTTTGGGAGGGAACGTCACATTGTCAAATAAAGTAAAATGCAGAAATTAAATAAACAACGATTAAGACCCGGTTCATTTTAATTAATTAATGTTTAACCATGTGAACAAACTTGACAATATATTTTTTTTTTTAATAAGAATAATAAGGATACTACGGAATGCGTATAAAAGTAACGAATAAAACAATACATAGAAATTTGCACCTGAATAGCATACATATATATATCTGGAGTTTAATACAACTGTTTCATAAATACAAGCCTGGCCATCATCAAAAAGAAAAACTATACCCACCCCAAGGGAACATGCATATACAAAATATACAGCCCAAATCAAAAGAAAGATACATCAGGCCCCCAAAAACAAAAACACCGGTACCATCAAGTAGCCACCAATGATCATCGACCCCTCAAATAAAAAGGGACCGATTCGGGATCATCGGGAGGACCCTCATCAGATCTTCCTCATCCGAGGACTCATCCATAGGAACCACGAGGCGCGGGACGGAGCCCGAGCGGTGGAATCAAACGAATCCTCCCGCGGGGTGTAGTAACGGGGACCCCACATCTCCCCGATAGGCGGTAAAACTCCAAGCGTAAGCCGATGTAGCAAGTGAGGACCAGGTGCCTCATGGCGTCTGTGCAAGTGATACGAGACACGTCTCCCACATACACACAACGGTCGGAGTTTAGGTTGATGTGCCAACACTCCGCCCTCCGAGGAAGGTCGACGCACATCTCCCAAAAATCGGCGCGTGCGTGCGGACATCGTCCGGTCAAAGTCAATCCTGTACAGGGCGAAACCGGGAAGGGTGCTCTTCCGTCTCTTCACCGTCGTCTTCGATCAAAGCACAAGGTGCACATAAACAACAAGTAATAGAAGCACGGGGAAAGAGGTAAGATATCCTACACTCAATACCAATACAGCAACCAAGAACCGAACATGCGCATAACGCCCACGTAGCATATAAAGGCAATAAATAAGCTTTTAAACAGATAACCAGTCAAGCAATCATAGATAGAGGTAATGAATAATTCATAATATCCAGCAGTTAAATATCATGTAAACAATAATTTTCGATGTCGAATATCCCATGATGCATAGACACAACATTCAATTTCCTACTCCATGGAGCTAGACTCAAACAATCGGAGAGAAAGATCAGGAGACATGTCTGTGACTCTACGCCGAGGCCAGTGCTATCAATAATTTTTCTCGTGCACAATCATGGCATTGCACAGACATTCTACACTAGATCACGATATAGGACAGTGTCAAGTCCGGATCGTCGGTGCGTTTGCATCGGTTTGCCCCACGGGCAAAGGAGCTACCAACTACCCATTGTGGAGGACCCGCACCCCGACGCCCCCAAGGTCATAACAAGACCCACACTTGTCTACTCGCACCCGCACTAAGGTGTGTTCAATCTCCTAGGCAACTTGGCCTTACAACAGTCCACACGAACATCACAATGCATAAGATACTATGCATGCTCATGTATGATCCACAATCTCATACAAATTCATAATATACCATAATTGATCAAGAGAGTGCAATAAGCAAATTTGCATCCAAAAAGAACCCAATATCAACATAATATCAATTTATAATTCAAGGAACATAATTTAGGTCCATTATGGATTTCTAAAATCTCTAAGTCTTATGAAAATTATCTCATTGGTTCATTAAGGTTTATGAAGTCCTTAAGCTCTTGTATTCTTTGATTACTTGTAATCCTAGTATTGGGTTATGAAATCTTAACTCAAATTTTCACCTAGAGGTCATGGTCTTCCCAAGGTTTCAAATAAATCATGTTCACATCATTAGGTCCATTTACTTGTTATTTTGATCCAAGCTATTTGATTCTTACAATTACCCTCCAAATTTAGCACATTTCCTAAGTCTTAACCACACTCCATCATAAGAATTATTTGTTGCAAGTTTCCTACTATTAATTCTACATTTAGTTACTTGATTAATTCAAGTCTTGACATTTCAAATTTGTTATCTTTTCCCTCCTTCAAGCCCTCAAAACCGTGGCACACCATAGGGTCCTAGGTTACCAATTTTCTTCTCACTAGTTTAGTCTTCCTTTACTTAATTCACCTAGCATTATTCTTGACACAATTTTAACCAAATTCTGCTCTTAAGAATAGCCCAAAACCGTGGCACTCACCAAGGTCCAACAACCAGAATTTTGTCCTCTTAAATCAACCTTAACTACTTGATTTAATTAGCCTTGCATTGATCAAAATTTAAGCATCAATTCCATTCAATTTCCAGCCCAAAAACAGCCCCAAAACAGAGCCAAAACCGTGGCACATGTAATGGTCCAGCAACCAGAATTTTGTCCACTTTAATCACCCTTAACTACTTGATTTAATTAGCCTTACATTGATCAAAATTTAAGCATCATTTGCATTCATTTTCCAGCCCAAAAACAGCCCCAAAACAGAGCCAAAACCGTGGCACATTCAAGGGATTCCAGCACCAGAATTTTCAGCAAGCAAGCATGGATATCAACCACAAAATTACATGAATAATTAACCACTCAATCAACTACTCAAAGCTAGATTAAAATAGCATTCAAGAAACCAATTTCAAGCAATTTTCAAGAACAACCACCATGTGGTTTTTCTTCCAAAAATCAAATACGAGATTCCTAGTTGCTAAAGAGGTTGAGGAGGATTAATCTTCCTCTTACCAAGATGAAGAACCAAGAAAAATCCCAAGAGCACTTGATTTTCGGATTTTAAGCTCCAAAATCCCTAGAAAATGTGGTCCAAGTTAGAACAATGTAATGGTATGAAAAAGAAGAAGAAAATGACCACAAAATCAAGAGAAAACCAGAAACGAAAATGAGAAGGCAAGTCTGAAAATTTTCAGCCATGGGAGCTCACCTTCAAAGCTTGAGAAATGGTTGAAGATGGAAGCTTTCTTGAAAACTCCAAGCACAAAAGATGATGAGGAGGAGTAGGAGATTAAGAAAATATGGTTGAAGTAAATTTTTATGAAGGTTGGGGTCAAGGAGGGAGGCTGGACGTGTGGTGGCTGGAAGAGAAAAAAGAAATGGTTGAATGGAGAAAGAAGAAGAAGAAACGTAAAAAGGAAGAAGAAATGTGCTTTTGGTGATATTGCCTTTAGTTGTAATATTAGGATATTGGAATTAACTCTTTCACTTTGAGTGGGCTGCAGACCACGTACGTGAGAGAGAGAATTGAGTGACAAAAATTGGCTTCCTTTGGAAGCTAATTCATGGGGTCAAAGCTTGGGGTCAAAGCTTCTTAAGGAAGCTTGAATATTTAACTATTAAATTTGAATTAAAGTAGGTAGATTTGACATAAAGTGGATTACATTAGGATAATGTGATAGTATTTTTATTACACACTATTGTCCAATAGATAATAGTTACAGTTGACAGGAGTCAGTATTTAATTAATCTGACAGATGAATTTTTCGCTGTACTGATTTAATTGTATCAGTAAGGATTTCCTAAAAATTGCGAAACCTCGTAAACTGTGTCAAGCCTCGGGTTTAGTAAGATCCCCCGTCGACTTATCCATAGTCCAAGGTTCTCAGAGAATACATCGCGTTTCCCTGATTCTGCTCAGCGCGCACGCAAAACGAGGAATATATTAAAATATTCGACGGTTCCGGAAAATTCCCAGAAAATTCTCAAAAATTGCAAATATTATAAAACGACTATCCGTCATATAATTTTCCAATTTTTGAAGCACTACAGTCATTTTCACGACTCTGCTCGAGTTTCACGCAGAACGAGGAATATATTAAAATATTCGTCGTTCCCGAAAAATTCCAGAAAAATTCTCATAAATCACAAATATTAGAAAATGACTATTCATGGTGAAATAATCAATTTCCGGGGTGTTACACTGGTCTCAGCAATTCTCAGCCCAGTGTGCACGCAAAACGAGGAATATATTAAAATATTCGTCGTTCCGGAAAATTTCCGGAAAATTCCTAAAAATCAAGAATATTATAAAACGATGATTTATAATCAAATATGTATTTTTCGGAATGTTACAACACTCCCCTACTAAAAGGAATTTCGTCCTCGAAATTTTCATACCTTAAAATAATTCTGGATGTTGCTCCTTCATCTTGTCTTCCAATTCCCAAGTCGCATCACCAGTTGCTTCATTCCAAATCACCTTTACCAATGGAATCTCCTTGCCTCGTAGTTGCTTTATCCGTCGATCCTCGATTCTCGCAGAGACGTTTCATAGGTCGTTCTCTTTTAACCGTATCGTCAGGTCCTGCTATGACATGACTTGGATCGGTGTAAATATTTACGAAGTTGTGACACATGGAATACATTATGTATGTTTGCAAGGATAGGGGTAAGGCTATCCGGTAAGCTACCGGACCTTGGATCCGACGAAGAATTTGGTAAGGTCCAAGAAATTTCGGAGTGAGTTTTCTAGATTTCAAGGCCCGGCCGACCCCGGTCGTGGGTGTGACTTTCAGAACACATGCTCACCTTCTTCAAACTCAAGAGGCTTTCTTCTCTTATCCGCATAGCTCTTCTTCCGTCGGCTCGAAAGCGGTTCTCATCTTCTCTTGAATCATCTTAACCTTCTCGCCGTCTCGCTAGATAATATCCGGTCCAATCGTAAGACGCCGCCGTCTTGGTACCAACATAATGGTGTTCGACACCGTCTTCCATACAGAGCTTCATAGGGTGCCATCCCTATACTCGAATGATAATTGTTATTGTAGGTGAACTCCACCAGTGGTAGAACTTCATCCCAACTTCCAAATTGTTCCATAGAACAAGCTCTAAGTAGGCCTTCTAGAGATTGGATCGTTCTTTCCGATTGACCATCGGTTTGCGGATGATATGCCGAACTCGGCGCAATCTTGTCCCCAACGAAGCTTGTAAACTTTGCCAAAACTTTGAGGTAAACCTCGGATCTCTATCCGAAACTATACTCGTAGGCACACCATGTAATCTGACAATTTCCCCAATATACGTCGGGTCACTTTTCCAAACTGTACCTTATGTTAATCGGAAGGAAATGAGCCGATTTTGTAAGTCGATCAACTATTACCCAAATCGAGTCGTGTCCCATCCTTGTCCTTGGCAATCCCACAACAAAGTCCATTGCGATGCTGTCCCACTTCCATTCAGGAATAGACAATGGTTGCAGCAACCCAGCAGGTCGCTGATGTTCCACTTTGGCTTTTTGACAGACTAGACAAGTCGATACACATCTAGTGACATCACTTTTTAGTCCATGCCACCAGAACAACTTCTTCAAGTCTTGGTACATCTTTGTTATACCAGGGTGCATACTTAGTTTGCTAGTGTGGGCATGATCCACAATATATCGTCTAAGCTCTTGGTCACGAAGAATACAAACTCTACCTCGGAATCTCAGAATTCCATCTGTTCCTTCTTCGAACTCTGTTTTCTCGCCTTGTTTCATTTGTTCTCTTATTCCTTGCAAGAATTCATCGGTCTTCTGTTTTTCCCGTATGTCTTCCATCAACTCGCTTGAGATGGTAACCATATTCATGCAAATTCTTCCGGTTCCAACTTAACAAATGACCATACATCTCTAAATTGTTCGATGAGATCTCTTTCCTTAATCATCAAGGCGTAAACACCGATAGTCTTTCTACTTAAGGCGTCACCACAACGTTCGCCTTGCTGTGGTGGTACAACAACCGGAAATCATAATCCTTTAAAAACTCCACCATCTGAATTTGTCTCATATTCAGATCTCTTTCGGTCGTACAAGTACTTCAAGCTCTTGTGGTCACTGAAGATGTTGAATGTCGCTCCATAAAGGAAATGTCTCCATATCTTCGAGCAAAAACCACGGTACCGCCAACTCCAAATCATGAGTCGGGTAATTCTTTTCATGCACTCGCAACTGTCGCGAAGCATAGGCTACCACCTTTCGGTGTTGCATAAGGACAGATCCCAAACCCTGATATGAAGCGTCACAATACACCTCGAACGGTTCATTCGGATCAGGTAACACTAATACAGGTGAGGTGGTCAGCCGTTTCTTCAACTCTTGAAAACTCTGCTCACATTTTTCAGTCCATTCGAAAGCTTGATTCTTCTTTGTCAATTGAGTGAGCGGTCCGACAATCTTGGAGAACCCTTCTATGAACCTCCGGTAATATCCAGCTAAACCAACGAAACTACGGACTTCCGTCACTGACTTCGGTTGTTCCCACTGCAATACTGCTTCCACTTTGCATGGATCCACTGCGATTCCTTCTTTTGAGATTACGTGACCCAAAAACTTCACCTCATCAAGCCAAAACTCGCACTTCGACAGCTTGGCATACAGTTCCTTTTCCTTCAAAATCTGAAGAACTATGCTGAGATGCCCAGCGTGATCCTCCTGATTCGAGAATATATCGGGATGTCATCAATGAAGACGACAACAAACTTATCCAAGTACGGACGAAAGATGCGGTTCATATAGTCCATGAAAATAGCAGGCGCATTCGTCACACCAAACGGCATCACAAGATACTCGTAATGACCGTATCGCGTACGAAAAGTGCGTCTTGGGTATATCCTCCGTCTTCACTCTTATCTGATGATACCCAGATCTCAAGTCAATCTTGAAAATACCGCTGCCCCCTTCGGTTGGTCCATCAAGTCATCAATTCTCGGTAGAGGATATTTGTTCTTGATTGTCAACTTGTTCAATTGCCTGTAATCCACATACAATCTCGAGGTACCGTCCTTCTTTCGAACTAGTAACACAGGTGCTCCCCACGGAGACACACTTGGTCTAACGAACTGCTTCTCCAAAAGCTCTTCTAGCTGCTTCTTAAGTTCAGCTAATTCTGTCGGTGACATTCGGTACGGTGCTATAGACACGGGACCAGCTCCCGGTACTAGATCAATAGCAAACTCGATCTCACGTGCTTGGTGGTAAACCTGTGTACTTCTTCAGGGAAGATCTCAGGAAATTCCTTCACTACCGGAATAGTACTCAAATCAGCCTCACTCTCAACTTTCAAAGAAGATAATAGCATGTACCCCTGAGCTCCTTCTTTCAAGAAAGCTCGTGCTTGGTTGGCCGTCAAGTATCTAGAATTCTCATCCACAGGAAAGACTATGGTCTTACTAGAACAATCTAACAGAACATGGTTGGAAGATAACCAGTCCATCCCTAGGATTACATCTAACTGTGAAAGAGGTAAACAGATCAAATCGACAGAAAAGATTCGACCTTCAACAATCAAAGGACACTTCAAACAGACTTTGGTAGTAACTACCGGCTTATCAGTGGGGGTTGAAACAGTCAATTCAAAAGGTAGTTCAGACACAGGTAAACCAAGTCGTAGCACACAGTCATATGATATGAAAGAATGGGTTGCCCCAGAGTCATACAGTACTTTTAAAAGATTACCTTCTATGGCGCCTTCTCCTTGAATCAAGTCTTCGGATTCAGAAGCTTCAGCTCCACTCATAGTATAAACTCGACCTCCGGCTTGCGGTTTCTTGGCTCGGGTTGCATTGACTGAAGGTTCAGCCTTTGCTTGGTTGCAGTCTCTGGACATATGGCCCGGTTTGCCACATCTGAAGCAAATGATTCCTTTTATCGTGCAGTCTCTTGTGAGATGATCCTTCCCACACTTCAGGCATTTGGATGGGTAGGTCGTATTCTGACCAGTTCGGTTCCCAGAAGAACCTCCACCAGAATTTCCACTGGTTGGTTGATGACTCCCCGTTGGTCGGGAATATGGCTTCTTCTGAAAGCGGTTTGAACCACTGCCTCCACCTCTTTGGGACCGTACAGGCCCAAAGTTCCTGTTTCTCGCGTCTCTAGCCTGCTCCAAGGCTTCAACTTCGCAGCAAGTGTCTAACAGTTCCGAGAATACCTTCATTTTCAAGGTAATCACAGCTTTCTTTACCTCGTACCTCAGTCCTTCGGTGAATTTCCAGCATTTCCAGGCTTCATCAGTTTGATGCTGGTAATGTGTTGAAAATCTCTCCAAGTTCTCAAACTTGGCTGCGTATTCGCTGACAGTCATGTTCCCCTGTCTCAGGTTGAGGAACTCCATCTCCTTTGCGTGTCTCGCATTCGCAGGAAAGTATTTGCCCAAGAATTTCTCCTTGAACAGTTCCCAAGTGACCTCTGCTCCTTCGGCTTCTAATGCCCTTTGAGCTCCATTCCACCAGTCTTCAGCATTTCCGACGAGCATAAAAGTCGCATAATTTACCTTCTTGTCTTCCGCACAATTCATGCCACGAAAGACTTTTTCCAGCTCCTTGATCCATAGATTAGCCTTGTCGGGATCAAACTCCCTCTTGAATTGCGGAGGGTTATGACGACGAAACTCTGCTAAGTTTTGCGCGTCGGCAGTCGCCTCGAGCTGTTGAGCAGCTCTTTCTTGTTGTTGAGCAGTGCGTTCATTTTGTTGGGCGATGACTTCAGCCATTCTCTGCATCGCTTCAATAGCAGCTGTCATATCTCCACCTCTTGCCATCTTGCTTTTCTCTCAAATTGGATTACTGAAAACATAAGAAAAGTCAGAGGAATTCACTCAAGACACCCATCACAGAGATTCACACAGCACAAACAAGACAGACTCACACTCAAGACCCAAAGAAAACATAAATCGGGGCTCTGATACCAACTTAATGTAACGCCCCTTTTTGGGAGGGAACGTCACATTGTCAAATAAAGTAAAATGCGGAAATTAAATAAACAACGATTAAGACCCGGTTCATTTTAATTAATTAATGTTTAACCATGTGAACAAACTTGACAATATTTTTTTTTTAATAAGAATAATAAGGATACTACGGAATGCGTATAAAAGTAACGAATAAAACAATACATAGAAATTTGCACCTGAATAGCATACATATATATATCTGGAGTTTAATACAACTGTTTCATAAATACAAGCCTGGCCATCATCAAAAAGCAAAACTATACCCACCCCAAGGGAACATGCATATACAAAATATACAGCCCAAATCAAAAAGAAAGATACATCAGGCCCCCAAAAACAAAAACACTGGCAGCCATCAGTAGCCACCAATGATCATCGACCCCTCAAATAAAAAGGGACCGATTCGGGATCATCAGGAGGACCCTCATCAGGATCTTCCTCATCCGAGGACTCATCCATAGGAACCACGAGAGGCGCGGGACGGAGCCCGAGCGGTGGAATCAAACGAATCCTCCCTGCGGGGTGTAGTAACGGGGACCCCACATCTCCCGATAGGCAGTAAAACTCCAAGCGTAAGGCGATGTAGCAAGTGAGGACCAGGTGCCTC
The DNA here is from genome assembly GCA_029884605.1 of Ormosia emarginata. Lineage (NCBI taxonomy): Eukaryota > Viridiplantae > Streptophyta > Magnoliopsida > Fabales > Fabaceae > Ormosia > Ormosia emarginata. The sequence continues at coordinate 3,880,125 of JAQQTP010000063.1, forward strand.
ATGGCGTCTCCAGGCAAGTGATACGACACGTCTCCCACATACACACAACGGTCGGAGTTTAGGTTGATGTGCCAACACTCCGCCCTCCGAGGAAGGTCAGACGCACATCTCCCAAAAATCCGCGCGTGCGTGCAGACATCGTCGCAGTCAAAGTCAATCCTGTACGGGCCAGAAGCCGGGGAAGGCAGGCTCTTCTGTCTCTTCACCGTCGTCTTCGATCAGCACAAGGTGCACATAAACAGCAAGTAATAGAAGCACAGGGAAAGAGGTAAGATATCCTACACTCAATACCAATACAGCAACCAAGAACCGAACGGCGCATAACGCCCACGTAGCATATAAAGGCAATAAATAAGCTTTTAAACAGATAACCAGTCAAGCAATCATAGATAGAGGTAATGAATAATTCATAATATCCAGGCAGTTAAATATCATGTAAACAATAATTTTCAGATGTCAGAATATCCCATGATGCATGGACACAACATTCAATTTCCTACTCCATGGAGCTAGACTCAAACAGTCGGAGAGAAAGATCAGGAGACATGTCTGTGACTCGGCTGCCGAGGCCAGTGCTATCAATAATTTTTCTCGTGCACAATCATGGCATTGCACAGACATTCTACACTAGATCACGATATAGGACAGTGTCAAGTCCGGATCGTCGGTGCGTTTGCATCGGTTTGCCCCACGGGCAAAGGAGCTACCAACTACCCATTGTGGAGGACCCGCACCCCGACGCCCCCAAGGTCATAACAAGACCCACACTTGTCTACTCGCACCCGCACTAGGGTGTGTTCAATCTCCTAGGCAACTTGGCCTTACAACAGTCCACAGGACATCACAATGCATAAGACACTATGCATGCTCATGTATGATCCACAATCTCATACAAGTTCATAATATACCATAATTGATCAAGAGAGTGCAATAAGCAAATTTGCATCCAAAAAGAACCCAATATCAACATAATATCAATTTATAATTCAAGGAACATAATTTAGGTCCATTATGGATTTCTAAAATCTCTAAGTCTTATGAAAATTATCTCATTGGTTCATTAAGGTTTATGAAGTCCTTAAGCTCTTGTATTCTTTGATTACTTGTAATCCTAGTATTGGGTTATGAAATCTTAACTCAAATTTTCACCTAGAGGTCATGGTCTTCCCAAGGTTTCAAATAAATCATGTTCACATCATTAGGTCCATTTACTTGTTATTTTGATCCAAGCTATTTGATTCTTACAATTACCTCCAAATTTAGCACATTTCCTAAGTCTTAACCACACATCCATCATAAAAATTATTTGTTGCAAGTTTCCTACTATTAATTCTACATTTAGTTACTTGATTAATTCAAGTCTTGACATTTCAAATTTGTTATCTTTTCCCTCCTTCAAGCCCTCAAAACCGTGGCACACCATAGGGTCCTAGGTTACCAATTTTCTTCTCACTAGTTTAGTCTTCCTTTACTTAATTCACCTAGCATTATTCTTGACACAATTTTAACCAAATTCTGCTCTTAAGAACAGCCCAAAACCGTGGCACTCACCAAGGTCCAACAACCAGAATTTTGTCCTCTTAAATCAACCTTAACTACTTGATTTAATTAGCCTTGCATTGATCAAAATTTAAGCATCAATTCCATTCAATTTCCAGCCCAAAAACAGCCCCAAAAAAAGAGCCAAAACCGTGGCACATGTAATGGTCCAAACCAGAATTTTGTTCACTTTAATCACCCTTAACTACTTGATTTAATTAGCCTTACATTGATCAAAATTTAAGCATCATTTTCATTCATTTTCCAGCCCAAAAACAGCCCCAAAACAGAGCCAAAACCGTGGCACATTCAAGGGATTCCAGCACCAGAATTTTCAGCAAGCAAGCATGGATATCAACCACAAAATTACATGAATAATTAACCACTCAATCAACTACTCAAAGCTAGATTAAAATAGCATTCAAGAAACCAATTTCAAGCAATTTTCAAGAACAACCACCATGTGGTTTTTCTTCCAAAAATCAAATACGAGATTCCTAGTTGCTAAAGAGGTTGAGGAGGATTAATCTTCCTCTTACCAAGATGAAGAACCAAGAAAAATCCAAGAGCACTTGATTTTCGGATTTTAAGCTCCAAAATCCCTAGAAAATGTGGTCCAAGTTAGAACAATGTAATGGTATGAAAAAGAAGAAGAAAATGACCACAAAATCAAGAGAAAACCAGAAACGAAAATGGAAGGCAAGTCTGAAAATTTTCAGCCATGGGAGCTCACCTTCAAAGCTTGAGAAATGGTTGAAGATGGAAGCTTTCTTGAAAACTCCAAGCACAAAAGATGATGAGGAGGAGTAGGAGATTAAGAAAATATGGTTGAAGTAAATTTTTATGAAGGTTGGGGTCAAGGAGGGAGGCTGGACGTGTGGTGGCTGGAAGAGAAAAAAAAGAAATGGTTGAAGGAAAAAAGAAGAAGAAGAAACGTAAAAGGAAGAAGAAATGTGCTTTTGGTGATATTGCCTTTAAATGAATTATTTGGATAATTGGAATTAACTCTTTCTCCTTTGAGTGGGCTGCAGACCACGTACGTGAGAGAGAGAATTGAGTGACAAAATTGGCTTCCTTTGGAAGCTAATTCATGTGGTCAAAGTTTGGGGTCAAAGCTTCTTAAGGAAGCTTGAATATTTAACTATTAAATTTGAATTAAAGTAGGTAGATTTGACATAAAGTGGATTACATTAGGATAATGTGATAGTATTTTTATTACACACTATTATCCAATAGATAATAGTTACTGAGTTGAGAGTCGTATTTAATTAATCGACGGATGAATTTTTTTTGTATTGATTTAATTGTATCGTTAAGATTTCTAAAAATTGTGAAACCTCGTAAACTGTGTCAAGCCTCGGGTTTAGTAAGATCCCCGTCGACTTATCCATAGTCCAAGGTTCTCGAGAGAAAACATCGCGTTTCCCCGATTCTCGCTCGTGCGCACGCAAAACGAGAAATATATTAAAATATTCGACGTTCAGGAAAATTCCCGAGAAAATTCTCAAAAATTGCAAATATTATAAAACGACTATCCGTCATATAATTTTCCAATTTTTGAAGCACTACGATCGTTTTCACGACTCTGCTCGAGTTTCACGCAAGAACGAGGAATATATTAAAATATTCGTCGTTTCCGAAAAATTCAGAAAAATTCTCATAAATCACAAATATTAGAAAATGACTATTCATGATGAAATAATCAATTTCCGGGGTGTTACACTGGTCTCAAGCAATTCTCAGCCCAGTGTGCACGCAAAACGAGGAATATATTAAAATATTCGCCGTTTCCGAAAAATTCCGGAAAAATTCCTAAAAATCAAGAATATTATAAAACGATGATTTATAATCAAATATGTATTTTTCGGAATGTTACATTAAGCATACTAGTTGTGTGTTTTAATGCCTGATTGACCCCCAGCAGATATGAAAATTTATAGTTTTGATGCAATAACATTTTTTATGAATCTTAGGATTTATTTGAGACTTGTTAGAAGTGAGAAAACTAGATTCGGTGGAATTTAAGTGTTCGTTGCAGATCGGGATTTTTGGTACCACATTAGTGGCTGGCTTAAAGTAGCAAAATTAGACTTTGCTACCCAAAAAGACCCACGACAGAATAGAGAGGAGAAAACAGAAAGAGAAGAAAGAAAAGAGAAAAGAAAAAGGAAGAAGAAAAGAGAAGGAAGAGGAAGAAGGAGGAGGAATCAAGTGGAGAGCTTGGAACCCCATAGCCAATCCTTGACCATCTTCAAGACCTTGAGGTAGGGGAAAACTTGTTTTTACTTCTTGACTTCATCTTCTTCATTTGGTTCAATAGGGACTTGATAAAGGTGATGGGGTTTTGAAGTGTGATGTTTGTATTTATGATGGTAAATGCTTGAATCTTGTTAGAGAACTTGAGAATGGCATGATTTTGAGTTGTTGGATGCATGAGAATGAATTATTCTACGCCAGATCGTGAAATACCACAACATCTAGTCGAGATCGTCGGTACGTTGCAATCAAAAAATCGCGCCTCGACATCCCCAAAGTCCACCATGTGACCGTCACCATACACTATTTGCACCCGCACTATGGTGTAATTCATCTCCAGATCACAACAAACACAGATCTCATGACTTAATGCAATGTTTTTTGTCTACAACATAACCTTCCACAAAGGAACAAGCCACCACAGGGCTAAAGTTATTTTCCAACATCACAGGGTCCAGTACGTCGGCCCAAAAGCAAATCACTGAATTTCTCAACTTACAAAGTACTTTTGCTATGTTTTCAAATTACGTAAACATTTTTAAACATTTTCTCAATCGCATAGCTCAAAATCAACACTTTTGGAACGTGTAAGATTTTATCAATATTTTTCAATCTCAGAAAACATTTATTGAAGTTCTAAACTTTATTTTGAAACTTTCCAAGTTCAAAAGGAAATTTGAATTTTAAATCCAAGTTTTCTTTGCTAAAACTCCTCCAAGCAAGATTTTCCAACACTCTTCAAAAAAGTCACTTATTTTTTATTAAATCAAAACTAAGAAAAGCCTTTTTCCATCACCTTTATCAAACAAAAACTTTCTTAAATAAAACACTTTAAACATCAAACCATCATTCCACTCATTTTTCATCCCCTTAGCCGAAAATCCCCTTTGTTTAAAACAAAAACTTTGTCCATTTTCTTTTCCATCTTGAAATTCCTTAATCAAATTCTTTAACACCAATTCATATAAGTTCCAACTTAATAAAATATTTTTAACTTGAATTACCCAATTTTAACCATTATGGCTATGAGCCATCTAGGTATTTGGAAACCAAAATTTTCTCACCATTCATGCGTGATTCATGATATGCATCAGGTTCCAATCATCACATTTACATCATAACAAGTTCATACATACTATTAAAGCTATAAAAATCATATCATGCATATTTTTAAAGCCATTAAATCATATGAAACAAATAAGCAAAAAATCACCCAAAAACTCATACAACAAGTTCAAGCATCATATTAAAGCCATTAAATTTTAAAGGATTAAACAAGCACAAAATATGATAAGCCATACAACAAAGTGGGTAAATCTTCACATAGATTTCTCATTCTCCACACCAAATTTTGTTTCTTACCACTAAAATGGTTTATGAGGTTACTCTCCCTCTTCCCTAAAGAGATGACAAGAAAGAAGGCTCCTTGATGTTTCTTGATGATTTCGTCCACCACGACCACCAAGAACTAACCCTTTGGAACAGAAGAAGCATAGAAAGTTAACTTCCAAGGCTTGAAAGAGAAAGAACCATTGATCAAGATGATGGTTTTAGGATATGAAAAAGAAAGAATAAGGAAAGAGAGATTCAAAAATCTTACTTTTCAGCTTCCAAACTAGAGCTTGGAGAAATGGATAAAGATGGATGAATGGGAAAAAGTCTACAACAAAGAAAATTCTCCAAAAGAGGTGTAGATCAAGGATGTGTTGTTAAGTAGAATCAAACAAACATGAAGGGTGGATTATGGGGGTGAGGTCATAAGCTTCATACAGAGGAAAAGGAGAGAACTTTTGTGCTTTCACTTGCATAAAAGTGAAATAAGGAAGAACTAGTGATGAATTAAGCTTAGGACTCTCTAAGATATGTGGTCGATTTAGATTGAACAAAGGTGAAGGGTATTTTGGAGGGTATGGCTGTGAGGTTGGGAGAGAAAATGAGAAGAGAAAAGTGAGAGAAAAAGGTGATGGCTTTTGAAATGAAAAAAGTGAATATAGGATTAAGTCAAAAGATGACACTTTGTCATCTTTTTTTTTCTCAAAACTGTGAGCATCACAAAGGGTGAGAAAGAAATTGGCTTCTCTAACAAGCTTGGTACAAAGCTTCTCCAACAAGCTTATTACAAGCTTCTTCACTAAGTTTCAAAAAAAGCTTCCTTAGGAAGCCAAATTTCACTTTTCTAGAAAGCCAAAGGTGATGTCACATAAAGTGAACACTTTACTACAAGCTATTATCCAATGGACAAATGTTACAGTTAACAAAACCAGTATTTATTGTCCGTTGGAAAATAGGACGTACCCAGATTTTATTTGTCAAATAAAATCTCGAAAAACAAAAAACTTCGTAAACTATGCCTGACTTCAGGTTTAGTAAGATCTCCCAGCCCTATTTCACAGTCCAAATTTTTTCGGCCTTAGAAAAATATTATTTTTTCAGCCCTGCTTAATGCACACATAAATCGAGAAATATAATAAAATAATCAAAATCACCTAAATAATTCACAAAAATTCAAAAAATTCACAAATATTATAAAAAACATATACAACAGAAAACAAGTAATTTCCGAGATGTTCCAACTCTCCCTTGCTAAAAAGAATTTTGTCCTCAAAATTCATCATACCTTAGAATAAATGTGAATACTACCCTCTCATTTTTGTCTTCTATTTCCCATGTTACATCTCCAGCTACACCATTCCAGATTACCTTAACTCTTTCCATCGTTTGTTGCACAAGCTAGGGTCCTAAAGTAAAACTTTCCTGTCTTGGTGCCAAGACAAAGGTGTTCTACATCATCTTTCGTATAAGGCCTCATATTCCACTCCTTTAGGTTGAATAGGTACTTCAGACTCTTGTGATCGCTGAAAACATTGAATGTTGCTTCATATAGGAAACGTCTCCAGATCTTCAACACAAACACAATGGCAGTTGACTCCACACTATGCGTAGGGTAGTTCTTCTTATGCACTTTCGATTGCCTTGAAACTTATGCTACTACTTTCCTATCTTGCCTAAGCACATGTCTTAAACCCTAATGTGAAGCATCACAATATACCTCAAAAGGTTCGTTGGGATTGGGTAGAATTAAACACTAGAGAAGTAGTCAATATTCTCTTTAACTCTTGAAATCTTTCCCCACGTGCATCAGTCCATGCAAAAGCTTGATTCCTCGTAATTTCACCTACGTATCTCGAATAATCCTTCGATAAACCTTTGATAACAACTGGCTAATCCAACCAAATTACGGATCTTTGTTACGGTCTTCGGTCTTTCTCATTGTAGAACTGCTTCAACTTTTGGATAGATCTACAACAATTCCTTCCTTCTCCTTTACTAACAACATTGAAGCTTACCATGATGATACACTAGGTCTCACAAATTATTTTCCCAACAGCTTGTTACTAAGTGGCTTCAATACTCAAGAGGGGGGTGAATTGAGTTTATAAAACAAGTTCGCAATTCTTTCGCAAAACACTTGACTATTGAATTTCGTTGAAGCTATTGACTATTTGAAATGAATGAATTGATAAGAACAATAGATATTGCTTAATCACCAACCACGACAGAAGTAATTAAGTAAGAAAATAAGCAATGCACAAATGTAAAGAGAAGGGTTTAGAGAATCAAACACAATAGTTTATCCTGGTTCGGCCACCAACCCACTTGTGACTTACGTCCAGTCTTCAAGCAACCACTCGAGATTTTTCACTATATCTTCAAGCTTCAATAGGTGCTTGACAACCTTTACAAACTTGAGCACTCAACACCTTGTGATGCCTCACCCTTGAGCTTAAGCCGCTTCAAACAAAGGGATTCCTCACCCTTTACAATTTAGAGGGATACCTCACCCTCTTCTTACAAAGCAATCAAGGTTGATTGAATGAAACTCTTACTAGAGTAAATAATACAAATTGAAGCTCTTAGATTGTTCTCAAAAGATATCTCAAGGATTTGTCAAAAACAAAGCAATAAGTGATTTCAAGGATTGATTCTCATTTTGATGTGTTGCAAAGATGTTTCAGGTTCAGGAACACTAATTAATGATGCCCCAACATCTGTATTTAAAGAGATATGTAGTTAAAGAGCAGTTGGAGGATTAAAGCCAAGCATTTAATGCACCTAATATAGCCGTTAGGCATGTCAGAACACTGATAATCGATTACACGTTTTTGGTAATCGATTACATGATAGTTAGAACGTGTTCTTGGCTTTCTGGGCATGTGGTAATCGATTATCAGACTTGTGTAATCAATTACACGCCCTCTGACTTGATGGTAATCGATTACATGTTTAATGGTAATCGATTACATGGCTAATTGAATGTGTTCTTGCCTTTTTGGGCAGGTGGTAATCGATTACAATCTTGTGTGTAATCGATTACACGCCCTCTGACTTTTTGGTAACCGATTACATGGTTGAGGTAATCGATTACAAGACTTCTGTTTAGCTTGTAATCGATTACAACACATGTGTAATTGATTACTTTACACTTTGAACACATTTTTCAAGCCTAAATGAAGATTTATATCATTTCTAACTTTAACAAACATGGATTTGAACAATATTGAACTATGTTTAACATGATCAATGATTAAAGACAACATCTTTTTAGTAAGTGAACTTTGAAAAACATATTGATTAAAAACATATTTGAAAAACCATTTGAGATATCTCAAGAGCATTTAACATTGATATTCTAAGGCCTATGTCTAAATCTTTTGCTTTATTTCTTTGATCTTGATCTTCTCTTTTGCACTTGATCTTCATCTTTGGCTTTGTTATCATCAAAAACCACTTGACATGCTTTAAGACATAAGCATTCACATTCTCCCCTTTTTGATGATGACAAACTGAACATTGAAAGAAGAGAAACAATCGTATATATATATATATATATCAGAGATTTAAGCGCATCTCTCCCCCGTAACATATGCACAAGATAGGGTTAGTGATATGTTCATGTAAAAGCTTAAATCAAGCTCCCCCATACTTATGCAAGACACTAATCTCTCCCCCGTTGGTATTATAAAAAACACATAAGCATTCAGCCAAAATTTCGACAGCATTTTCGCTGATTTTCATGATTTCCCAAGTTTTAAACAACAGAAAACAACCAATACATTCCAATCAAGTATTGTAAACAAAATATAATCAATCCAACTAGATCAAGAAATATAACCAAGAAGATCAAGACATCAATATATTCAATAAACAGATGTGAAATATTAAAATAACCACTAATTTTATATTAATGGATCCAATGTCATATACAACCAAGCAATAGAGAAACACAAAAAAAAAAATCATGGCAATGGGCCATGGTCACTATCAGTCGCCTCACTATCACTATCCTCATCTGCAGCGACATCTCCAAGGTCGACATCATCATCACCAGGATCAAGATCGTCCTCGGAACCAAGAAGCTCCTCATCATCAACAGGAACACCAGCGGGAATGCCAGAAGGATCAGTGAAGGATAGAGGAGCATGAAGGGTAGCAAAGGTGGTAGGTGCAGTAGCAGCTCTCTGTGAAGTGTGTCTAGGGCTCTCCAAGAAAGAGCGAATGGATGCAAGCTTCTGATCAGTGTAGTCCATTCTCAGCTCAAAGTGATTCACCTTCTGTTCAATCCGGTCCATCCGGGTTTCCACTGTTGTCTCCAAGTTCTGCATTTCCTGAAGCAGGAGATCCAATGTAGCTGGAGCTGGTGCAGGCTGCTGGTCCTCATCTTCATTATCACTCTCCGAACCATAAGGGACATGCCCGTAGTTGCCATGGGCCAGATAGTACCATCTACCTTGCTCAGCTGAAGTTTTTTTTTTAGAGTTTGCAAGCCAATGGATTGTGGACCTTTGGAGCTAGTATCCTTGGATTCCTCATACAATGAGATGTGACAATGCTCTAGGATAGCTGTCACAAGCATGGCATAAGGAAGAGCAGAGTTGTTCTTCCTTTTCACATCCAACATGTGCTGAATGATGTAGTTGGCCCAATTGATTGGCCTGCTTGTGGTCATTTCCTATAAGACCACCACATCATCTCTTAAGACCTGTGAGTAATTCCCGTCCCTGGGAATTAAGCCTCGAATAACCAGATAATGTAGTACTCTATTCTCCATTATCAAGCTAGTAGCCATTACCTTTTTCTTGTGCCTTGGGAGTTCATATTCTGACCTTAGCAGGGAGGTCAAAGCACTCTTGTATTCAAAATCAGCTCCCCAAGCATTCTCATTGCCATAAAAGCTTATCCCAGTATAAGTGAGCTTAGTCAACCTACACCATTCTTCCCTAGTGATCGTAATTTGTGTTTTCTTCACCTCGAAAATCAGGCAATGATCTTCATACCTTAGATTGGCATAGAACACTCGAACCAAATTGGGATATATAGCCTTATGAATGCTGAAGAACCCAAGCAATCCTAGCCTTTCAATTAATTGAAAACACTCCAGGGGTTCACTTGAGCAAAATGATTGAGTGAGATACTTGGGCGAGATTAGCTTCCTCAATTGGAAGTTTTTCCTGAAAAGCTCAACCTTTTTGGTGGTGGAGAAATGCCGTGTGAGGTCCATCTCGGAAATATTTTGTGGAGGAGCACTGAAGGATTCTCCGCCAGTGACCCCTGTTCTTGCACGCTTTGCATGTTGGGATGGTTCAGCCATTTGATGATTGTGGGTGAGAAAGGGATGAAGGGAAGAGTGTTTGGAGGTGTGTGGGTGAAGGGAAGGATGGAAGAAGGATGGTTTTGGGTGGTGTGGCTTGTGGGGGATGAAAGGGAGAAAGATGAAGGGTGGGTTAAGATTTTGGGAGATTTAGAGGAGATTTGATGGTTGGGTTTTGTTAGGAGATGAATTTCGAGTGGAAGGGAGGTGGAAAGAGGAGATTTGGTGGAGATTTGAAAGAAAAAATGAGAGTTGGGTGGAGGGGTGTTCGTGAGAGCAGAGGAAAAGAGGAGAAGAGGAGAAGACTTCTGAAGAAATAGCCTTTCGTGCGTCAGAAATCCTTTTAAAACCCCTGTGTAATCGATTAAATTGGTTGTGTAATTGATTACCAGCCTTTTGTTTGCCCCTGTAATCGATTACAATTTCAGTGTAATCGATTACCATGCTTCTAGGAACCTTGTAATCGATTACATTATTTGTGTAATCGATTACTTGAGTTATGGGTTCATTGTAATCGATTACCAATAAGATGTAATCGATTACTTGCTTCACAGAACTTTTGTAATCGATTACAAATGTCTTGTAATCGATTACCAGCCTACTAAAACTCAGATTTTGCATTTCAAACAGTGAAGGATCAATTTTAAACCTTTCAAATTAGTTCCAAAGCATCTCAAATTAATTCCAAGCATCATGCAAGCATATAATCCAATCAAATTGTGATCCAAAACACATAATTATGCAAAATTACTTTTTTTACCAAGAATTACCCTATTTGGATGGATTTGTGAGGTTTTTGAGCTTCTTAGAGGTCTTTGACATGAGGAACCACCTGCAAAACAACCTAGGGGGAATCTTCGACGCTCAAGTCTGTATTAGATTAAAATTCAAAAGTTATGCAGCAAAAAGTCATGATTATGCAGAAAAATGTATGTTTATGTAGTAAATCAATGTATTATGCAACAATTTAGCCTATGCATGATTGATCTAATATGCCAAGATCATTTCTTATATAATAGAAAGCTTATTTTGCCAAAAGTTTAGTGAAAATGTCAGCTAGTTGCTTAGTGGTTTCCACAAATTCAAGCATGCAATCACCCTTTTGAACATGATCTCTTATGAAATGATATCTTATTTCAATGTGCTTTGTTCTTGAGTGTAAAACGAGATTTTTGGACAAATTGATTGCATTACTATTATCACATCTTATGGGGATGTGATCCAGCTCAAGACCATAGTCTAAACGTTATTGTTTCATCCAAAGAATTTGAGCACAACAACTTCCAGCTGCAACATATTCAGCTTCAGCTGTTGACAATGCCACACTATTTTGCTTCTTGCTATGCCAAGAAACAAGTGAGCTTCCAAGCAAGTGGCATGTTCCACTAGTGCTCTTCCTATCCATTTTGCATCCAGCAAAATCAAAATCGGAATAACCAATTAAACAACATGAAGCACCCTTAGGGTACCACAGTCCCATTTGTGAAGTGCCTATTAGATATTTCATAATTCGTTTTACAACACTTAGGTGTGATTCTTTAGGATTTGCTTGAAATCTAGCACACATGCATACACTAAACATTATATCCGGCCTACTTGCGGTAAGATAAAGGAGTGAGCTAATCATACCTCTATATTTTGTAATTTCTACTGATTTACCTCCTTCATCCTTGTCCAAGTAACAAGAAGTGCCCATTGGTGTAGCCATTTGCTTGGCACCTTCCATTCCAAACTTCTTGAGCAACTCCTTACAATATTTAGATTGACTTATGAAAGTACCATCCCTTGTTTGCTTGATTTGAAGACCAAGGAAGAAGTTGAGCTCACCCATCATGGACATCTCAAACTCACTTTGCATGACATTAGCAAATTCTTTACAAAGAGAGTCATTAGTAGCACCAAATATGATATCATCAACATATATTTGAACAAGTAGAATGTCATGTTTCTTATGCTTGATGAAAATAGTGGTGTTAACCTTTCCTCTAGAAAAGCCATTTTCCAAAAGGAACTTGCTCAACCTTTCATACCAAGCTCTAGGAGCTTGTTTTAAGCCATACAAGGCCTTTTTAAGTTTGAAAACATGGTTGGACAGTTCAAAGTTTTCAAAATCAGGAGGTTGATCCACATACACTTCTTCTTGTATGAACCCATTTTGAAAAAGCACTTTTGACATCCATTTGAAAGAGCTTAAAATCCATGATGCATGCATATGCAAGTAGCATTCTAATGGCTTCTAATCTAGCTACAAGAGCATAAGTTTCTTCATAATCTATGTCTTCTTCTTGATTATAACCCTTAGCTACAAGTCTAGCTTTGTTTCTTATTATTAAGCACGTTTCATCAAGTTTGTTCCTAAAGACCCATTTGGTGCCAATTATGGGATGATCATTGGGCATTGGAACTAATTCCCAAACCTGATTCCTCTCAAACTGGTTTAGTTCATCTTGCATGGCCAAGATCCAATGTTTATCATTAATGGCCTCATTTATATTTTTAGGTTCAACTTGAGAAAAAAAAAGTCATATGGTTACATGCATCTCTAAGAGAGTTACGAGTGTTACCCCTTTTGATACATCACCTATCACTTTGTCAAGAAGATGATATCTTGATGTTCTCCATTCCTTGGGAAGATCCATGATTTGAGAGTCCTCTTGTCTTGGGGAATCATATGGGCTTTCTTCTTGCTTCTTGACTTCTTTTTCTTGATTTTCTAGGTGAGTTCTTACAAGGATTTCTACAACATCATCAACAAGCTCCTTTCTCGGCTCGTTTGGGTTAGTTTCATCAAATGCAACATGTATGGACTCTTCTATGGCCATCGTTCGTTTGTTATAAACTCTAAAGGCCTTATTATATATAGAATAACCAAGAAATATTCCCTCATCAGATTTTGCATCAAACTTCCCCAAGTTATCTTTTCCATTATTTAAAACAAAGCATTTACATCCAAAAACATGAAAATGTGAGACATTTGGTTTCCTTCCTTTGTATAATTCATAGGGGATTTTCTTTAAAATTGGCCTTATTAGAGCCCTATTCATAACATAACAAGCGGTGTTAACCACATCCGCCCAAAAATACTTAGGAAGGTTGGCCTCATTGAGCATAGTTCTTGCCATTTCTTCTAAAGATCAATTTTTCCTTTCTACAACACCATTTTGTTGTGGTGTTCTAGGGGCTGAAAAATTGTGCTCGATGCCATGTTCATCATAAAAGGTTTCAAATTCATGGTTTTCAAACTCACCACCATGGTCACTTCTTATGGATGCAATACAAAAATCTTTTTCATTTTGGATAACTTTGGCAAGCTTTTTGAATGATTGAAAAGCATCATTTTTGTAAGACAAAAATAATGTCCATGTAAACCTAGAAAAATCATCCACAATCACTAAGGCATAATAATTCCCACCAAAGCTCATAGTTCTAGAGAGACCAAAAAGATCCATGTGCAAAAGTTGTAGATGTCTAGAAGTTGAAACCATATTTTTCACAAAGTTTATCTTTTTCAAATTTGAGCTTTGGAAGACCAATTACTAGTTCTTTAGAAACCAATTTGTTTAAGTGATCCATGTGAATGTGAGCAATTCTTCTATGCCATAACTATGAATCATTTTCTTTAGTCATAAAGCATTTAACATCATTTGAGGAAATGTCATCTAGGCTAATCATATATATATTATTGACCCTATGACCAACAAACTTAACATGCTTATCATCCTTTTCTTCAATTATGTAACAATTAGAATCAAATATTACTCTATTTCCCTTATCACATAATTGACTAATGCTAAGCAAGTTATGTTTGAGTCCTTCAACAAGCAACACATTATCGATGGATGTGGTAGGAATCTTACCAACTTTACCAGCTCCAAGGATCTTTCCTTTGTTGTTGTCACCATAAGTCACATGACCACTCTTCTTGGGGACAAGGAAGGAAAACTTGGAGCCATCACCGGTCATATGCTTGGAGCAACCACTATCAATGTACCAACTTGAGCTTTTGGACTTCAAGCACACCTACAATACACATTCAAGTTTTAACATTTGGTCCTCAAATTGTTTTGGGTCCTTGTGTGTTAGAAATAGGCAAGGTACCCTTAGGAACCCAAACCATTTTAGTTCCGACTTTGGTGTTTCTTTTTTTTTCTAGCATTACATGTAGATGCACTATGTCCTTTCTTTCCACAATGAAAGCATTTGATAAAGGGGCTACTTGATGTTCTAGAGGGAACAAAGAAGTTATTGTAAGATTTTTTATGGTTATTTGGATTATATCCCAAATCAACTTTTTGAAAAACACACCTTTGTTTCCCTAGTAACATATTCAAATTGTCCCTTCCCAATGTAAATGAGATATATGCAATATTCTTATATACATGTTAGACTAACTAGAGTTATACATTTATGAATCATGCATATTAAGATATTAAGTTATGAATTTGGACTAACTATGCTTGTTTTAAGTGAACAATACTTTATAAGATAGTCCTAGTACCAAGAGTAAGTATTGCAACTAGAAAGCAAAAGATCACAACTATGCTCAACTCAAGAAGAATGAGAATGATAAAGATGTTCCAAGCAATTTATAAGATTTGAAGAGAAGAAATTTGTGGAAGCTTGGATTACATCAAGAAGCCTAAGGACTAGAATTGGTATATTTTCCTTTTAGGTGTTCTCCTATGTAAAGATAGCAGTTTTACAAGAAAAGAGCTCAAATATGTTTTTAAGTCTTTAAAAATGGTTCTTACATGTTTAAATTCCCAACAAACAATTTTTGGAAAGTTAATCTTGGTGGTAGTTCACACCTTTGAAAAATAGTCAAGTTTGTGTTTTGTAAAACTGACATTTGGTTACTATTTTGATCATAAATTTCAAACTACTTTGAGTTTTATTGTGAAACTTATTGCATATGAAAATAGACTCAAATATCTTTCTAATGAGTGGTCATTTGCTTTAAACAGATAAGAAATGAAGAAGTTATAACCATTTAAAGTCACTCTTCAAAAACAGTCAAGTTTGAGTTTTGAAAAGCTGACCTTTGATTACTATTTTGATCATTTCTTTTAAAATACTTTGAGTTCTATTCTGAAACTTATTTCATTTGAAAATAGACTCAAAGATCTTTCCAATGAGTGGTCGTTCGCTTTAATCGGATAAGAAATGAAGAAGTTATGACCTTTTAAAGTTAGCTTTCAAAACCAGAAATGCTGTAATCAATTACAACGTTGACAGAAGCCATGTAATAGATTACCATAAGTGTGTAATCGATTACCAAGTGCCCAGAAATGTTCCCAATGGCTATAAACAACTAGTTTTCATAAAAAAAACATTTCTAAACACTACCAACTGTTATTTTATCACTTGGGCTTTATATATAAGTGTTGTATGAAGCTTATACACCTCTTGAACACTTGATTTGATCCTTGAATCACCAAAATCATATTTTGAGCTCTTTATTGCAAAATCCTTTTATTTCTTTATTCTTCAATTTGTATTATCCACTCTTGAGAGAGTTTTCTATCATCTATACTTTGTTCTTCAAGTTGTATATCTACTCTTGTGAAAGTTTCTATTCTTTCTATTCACCTTGAAATCAATGTAAGAGGGTGAGGTATCCTTCAACAGAGAAAAAGGTGAGGTATCCCTTGTAGTGAGACTCAAACACAAAGGGTGAGGTATCCCAAAGGTGTTGTGAGTGCTCTTGATTATAAAGGTCATCAAGCACCTATGAAGCTTGAAGAATTGGAGGCTCTAGCACAAGGGTGAAGTATCCCAAGGTGTGAGGAGTGCTCTTGTTTGTACAAAGGTTTTCCTAGCACCCGTGAAGTCTAGGAGATAGTGAAGAAAATCTCAAGTTAAGCTTGGAGACTAGATGTAGACCACAAGTGGTTGGTAGCTGAACCAAGATAAATTCTTGAGTTTAATTCTCTCTTCTCTACACTCTTTAATTTCAGTATTTAGTGTAGTATATTTATCTATTACATATCTTGTCAACTTGGTGATTTGATTCTATCAACTTGATATCTAGCTTATTTTCTTAATTCATCATATATCCCAAGTTGTATTTAAGTAATCTATAATAGTTGTACCTTTGTTGTGCATGTTCCGCTGCATTTATTACTTAAGTGATTCAAAATGCTTAATTTCTCAAAGTTACATTAAAATTTGTAATCACCCAATTCATCCCCCTCTTGGGTGATGGTTGCCATGGCGAACAAGTCAGCTCCACCAACTGCTTCTTAGTTCAACTAATTCTGTCGGCGACATTCGGTATAGTGCCATTGAGATTTCAGAATTTTCTGCCTTAAGGAACACTAAAGTTTTATAAGAACAGTCTAACAGGATATGATTAAAAGATAACTAATCCATGCCTAAAATCACATTTATTTGAGAAAGAAATAAACAAGTTAAATTAACATAAAAGATTCGATCTTCAACAGAAATAGGATAGTTTAAGCAAAGTTGAGTAGCTATAAAAAGGTTTAACAACGGGAGTAGATATACTCAGATAAAAAGATAACAAGGATGTAGATAATTATAACACCCCTTGATGTAGCAACCGGAGCGTAATCGTCATTACACCACAGTTACTAAATCCAAGTGTGTCACAGACATGATAATAGTAATTTAAATCCTCAAGAGAGTATTTTTTTTTTCTTTGACAATTTGCATAAGTAGAAAATACGAGCCTCGAATGAAATGTAAATATATTCAACCCATGATACAACCACTGAAATAAAACCATATTCCTTATATATATTTTATAGTCAAGTTACACAAGTCACTAATGACATGGAATATAATAATTACAGAGTCTAATAAAATACAGCGGGAATAAAAACACTAAAGGGGGAAAAGTAGTAACCCAGGGATGGGTACTACTAGCAGACAAAGCCGCAACCCCATATGTACATGACGCACGGCGTCCCAGTTCACACGACAGGCATCAATGCCTCCACGCGGCCGCACTCTTACGTAGTCGAAGAAATCTTGTCCAGACGCTCAAACCAAATCAACCAAGGTGTGGTCCCTCTTTATCTTCCTCACGATCTTTTATCAAATATAAATATAAAATAGAAATGCACAAATATAGAAAAGAGGTAAGACATCCTACCATCATTACCAATTATAGCAGCTAGAAACAGCATGGCACCACGCGCCCAAATAACAATTCAGAATATCATATTTAACTAATAAGCAGTAATTCCAATGGTAAGCTAATAAACAGTTCCAGGCAGATAGTCATCACAGTAAAAACCAAATCAGTCATAGATATGGAAAAATAAATATTAACAATGACAATGTACATCATGACTCACATGCATGCTTTCCCAAATTCCTACTCCATGGAGCTAGACCCAAACAGTCGGAGAGAAAGATCAGGAGACATGTCTGTAACTCGGCTGCCAAAGCCAGTGCTATCAATAAATTTTCTCGTGCACAATCATGGCATTGTACAGACATTCTACACTAGATCACGATATAAGACAGTGTCAAGTCCGGATCGTCGGTGCGTTTGCATTGGTTTGCCCCACAGGCAAAGGAGCTACCAATTGCCCCTTGTGAAGGACCCGCACCCCGACGCCCCCAAGGTCATAACATAACCCACACTTGTCTACTCGCACCCGCACTAAGGTGTGCTCAATCTCCTAGGCAACTTGGCCTTACAACAGTCCATAAGGACATTCACAATGCATATGACACTATGCATGGACATGTATGATTCACAATCTCATACAATTACATAACATGCCACAATAGGCCAATATAAGCATCAATATACCAATGGTCACTCACATGGACCCATAACATCATAATATAAGGATCAAGTCAACTTGTACATTTTTAGGTTCATTATGAATCCTAACTTAGAATTTATTTTCCTTTCAAGGTTCATGTCAAATCCAATTCTTACAATTAAACAAATCTTCCAAGGTAATTCAATTTTCATACAATTTGTAAATTGTTCAAGTTCTTAGGTCTCACACTCTCTTGTTCTTCACTCACTTATAATTACTTCAAGTCTTATGACAATCTTACTCTTAGTCCTTTAAGATTCATGAAATCTCTAATTCTACTAAATCCTTCCAATTTATCAATTATCCACTCATTGCATAGGTTTCTAATTACCTAGTCACTCATACTGCCCAATTTGCCAAAGTTACATAATTAGGTCCCAAAGGGCCTTAGAGGCCGTGGCCTCTATAGGAATTCAATTCCTAATTCTTTCCCATTCATCACATTATAGGTTACATTCTAAATTCACTTAATCTTTACTTGTTACATTAGCTTACCAATAGCCCCAATTTTGGGCTCAAAACCGTGGCCCTCATAGGAGTTTCCATTCTAAATTTTTCTTCCACTAAATTCTATGTTATCCATTGATTAATTTAAGTCTTATGCAAGTTACAATTTAATTCCCAATTTGCCTAAATTCTAGCCTAAAAACCGTGACCACCAAGAGGAGTTCTCAAAGGTTTTTCTTCCATTTCCAATCACATAATCCAATCCAATATAACATTGTATACAACAATTCAATCCAATAGCATAAATCAATTAAAATCACTACACTAGCACATTAATCATAAAATCAAAGAATAACCCTCATTAGGGTTCTTCCACCAACAACACAACCAAGGTTCCTAAATGCTAATAGAGGTTGAGGAGGAGTGTCTTCCTCTTACCTAAATGAAGAAATCAAGAGAACTCCAAGAAAGCTTCTTGCAATTTTCGGATTTGACCTCCAAAAACCCTAAAAATGGTGACTTTGTTAGAATAGCATAATGGCTTGGAAAAATGAAGCATGGATGGCCAACATGAAGACCATGACCACGAAAATGGAGGAGAAAGAAGAGGAGTCTTGGAACTTACCCAAAAAGCTCAAAGCTTGGAGCTTGGAGAAAATGGTGAAGATGGAGGAATTTCAAGAAACTCCAAGAAGAAAAGATGCTTAGAATGGTGAGAGGATTAAGGAAATGTATTTAGATGTAATTTTTGTGATGGTTGAGGGAGAAGAACAGGGGCTGGCCGTGAGGTTAGGGTAGAGAGAAGGAGGAGAAAAGAAAAATGAAGAAGAAGAAGAAATGGTAGAGAGAGAAAGTGTTTTGTTAATTAATGAATTTGTGTGATAAATGAATAATTGAAAGGAAACAATTTCCTCACCCCCATGGGCTGCTTCCAGCCGTGAAGAGAGAGAAGAGAGAGGGGGAGAATTGGCTTCCAAGAGAAGCCAAGGGCATTTGAGTCAATGTTTGGTCAAAGCTTCTCAAAGAAGCTTTGATTATTTAATCATTAAATTTGAATTAAAGTGGATTGATTAGACATAAAGCGGATTTCATTTGGATAATGTGATAGGATTTTTATTACACACTAGTATCCAATGGATAATAGTTACAGTTGATAGAAGTCAGTATTTAATTAATCGACGAGATAAATTTTTTTGCGGTATTGATTTATTTTATCCGTTAAGATTTCTCGAGAAATTGTGAAACCTCGAAGCTGTGTCCAGTCTCGGGTTTAGTAAGATCCCCCGTCGACATGTCCATAGTCCAAGGTTCGTGGAGGAAACATCGCGTTCTCTCGGTTCGTTTAGCAAGACGCAAAACGAGGAATATACTAAAATATTCGACATTTCCAAAAAATTCCCAGAAAATTCTCAAAAATTGCAAATATTATAAAACGACTATTCGTCATATAATTTTCCAATTTTTGAAGCATTACAGTCATTTTCCCGACTCTGCTCAAGTTTTGCGCAAAACGAGAAATATATTAAAATATTCATCGTTTTCGAAAAATTCCAGAAAAATTCAAATAAATCACAAATATTAGAAAATGACTATTGGTGGTGAAATAATTAATTTTCGGAGCGTTACACTGACCTCAGCAATTCTCAGCTCAGTGTACACGCAAAACGAGAAATATATTAAAATATTCGTCATTTCTGAAAAATTCCAGAAAAATTCCTAAAAATCAAGAATAATATAAAATGATCATTTATACTTAAACAGATATTTTTCGAGATGTTACAATAATCCTAATCGATTTATATAGTCATAGGCCATAAAAGAAAGGGTTGTTCCCCCCCCGAACTATACAATACAATTAAAGGATCATCTCTTACGACACAGTTTCCTTGATCAGACCTTCGGATTGAGAGGCTTCTGTTCCACTCATTGTATTGACTCTTCCTCCTACTTGGGGCCTGAAGCATGTACATCTATAACGGAAGGCTTTGTCTTTGATTGAGTACAATCTCTAGAAATGTGTCTGGGTTTCCCGCATTTGAAGCAGATGATTCCCTTGAACTAACACTCCTTTGTTACATAATCCCTTCCACACCTCATGCATTTTGGTATGGATGCCCCGGTCTGGCCAGATCTACTATGGTTAGCACTTCCTCCATATTTTGGCTGTTGGCATTGATATTGTTGTTGCTGGTGACTCCCCAGCGGTCGTGAATATAGTTCCCCCCGAAATCGATCATTTTTATCAATACTCCCCTTTTGGAACCTAGAGGGTCCAAAGTTGTGGGTTTTCGTATCTCAAGACTAGTCCAACCCTTCAATTCCACGACACTTGTTCAATAAGGTTGAGAATTGGTCTATCCCTAAAGGTAGTACTGCTCACTTCAAGTCATGCCTCAAACCTTCTTTAAACTTTCGGCACTTCCATTCCTTATCGGGCTGAAGTTGAAAGTACTATGAGAATTTTGATAGGCTTTCAAACCTAGCAGCGTATTCGTTAACAGTCATTCCTCTTTATTTCAGTCTAAGGAATTCCATCTCCCTCGCGTGCCTCACACTGGCTGGAAAATACTTCTCTAGAAATTTACTCCAAAAGACTTCCCATGTGACAACTCTGCCTTCAGCTTCCAACAATTGTTGCGTTCCTGCCCACCAATCCTTAGTGTTTCCAATGAGCATAAAAGTAGCATAGGTTACCTTCCTCTCGTCGGTATATCCCATTCCTCTAAAAATCTTTTCTAGCTCCTTGACACATCCACCTCTATCACCATCCATCGCTTTTCTTTGAGATCAAACTTTGATCAAATGCAGACACTACTTTTTCATTTTGCCTTCAAGTTCCCACGTTACATCTTCAGTCACCTTACTTCAGATCACTTTTAGTAATGCAACTTCTTTTCCTCTGAACTGCTTTACTCTCCTGCCTTCGATCTTTATAAAAAGTGTCTCATAAGTTAAGTTCTCTTTTAATAGTATTGTATCTGATACTATGATATAGATTAAATTAGGAATATACTTTCTTGCAATTGTGATATATCAAAGACATTATGAAGGTTGGAAAGAAAAAGGTAACAAAACTATCTGATGTGTTACCGGACATATCTAACAAAGAATTTGATATGGTCTGATTTTAGGAATGAGTTTTCTGGAACACTAAAATTTTATTGGTACAATCTAACAAGATATGGTTGGAAGATAACCAATCTATTTTTAAGATCATGTTTATTTTGTGAAAGAGGTAAACAAATCAAAATTAACAGAAAAGATTTGGTCGTAAACAAAAATAGGATAGTTTAAGCAACTAGATAGTAACAATAGGTTTAGTAATAGAAGCAGAAATAAACAAGTCAAAAGGTAATGAGGACACAAATAACTCTAATCAATCCACACAATCATAAGCCATAAAGGAATGGGTTGCCCCCTAAATTATACAGCACATTCAAAGGATCATTTCTTGTGGCACAATCTCCCTCGTTTTGGTCCTCAGTTCTGGATGCTTCCGCTCTACTCAGATTATCGACTCTCCCTTCTATGTGAGATTTTGAAGCATGTTTATTACTAACGGAAGATTTCTTCTTTTGTGAAGTACAATTCCTAAACACATGTCCTGGCTTTCCACACTTGAAACAAACTTTTCCCTTGATTGTACAGTTCTTTGTTGCATGACCTTTTGCACACTTCTTACATATTTGTAAAGGTGCCACCATCTGACTAGGTTTGCTGCTACTAGCACTTTCTCCACACATTCGCTGCTGTTGTTGATTTCCTGGTGATTGTGAATACATTTTTCGCTGAAATTGATTTACCTTTCTATTATTCCTCCTTTGAAACCTAGGTAATCCAAATCTACCCCAAAACTGACTCTCCACCAACAGATTTGAACCTCAACTTCCAGTTCCTGCTGCTGAGCGACCCTCTGCTCCTATTGTACTATTACGTTAGCTATTCTCTGCATTACTTCCATAGTTGCAACCGTTCTATAAATGTCATATCTCACTTCCATGCGCATACATCTACCATGAACCATTGCCTTTCTTCAAAGATAGACAAATTAAAACACAATGGAAACCAAAGTAACCATTCTAATCTACATTGTCTCTTTTCGAAAACTAAAACACAGAGAACACACAACACAAACAAGACAGACCTAACCACAAAACCCAAAAGACTGTAACCGTGCTCTGATACTAACCAATTATAACACCCTCCGTAGGGCATTACTTTTAAGACTACCACTGACCAGATAAAAACCAAATTATATAGGTTTACTATTATAGAATACGAGTTTTAAAATTTCTTTTTGATGACAACATAAACGTACCAAAATTTAAAAGAACATAAGTTATAATTAACTGATCAATACACAACTTATATAAACAGGATATAGTTTGCCAACATCATACAATACTTAAGACTTATATATGTAAAAGACAAGTAGCAAATCCTGGGACGGGTCTTACTTATAAGCACGATAACAAACTTAACGAAATACTCAAAACGTTCGTATCAAGATGGACACGTTATACGATGATAACTCCACAACATTGCGTCCTCACATAACCAAAGAAGATCTTCGCTTCACCACCATGACAGACTTTACAAAACATAAACATATACACAGAACAAGACAATAAAGAGGTGAGATCCCCAACATCAATACCACATGGCAGTGCAGAGACAATAATGGCAATCAATACCATTCAAATACATATATCAAATAACATAGTCATAATACAAGTCAATAATTTAATTCAATAAACAACACAACAGATAATTCGACAAGCAAATGTTGCATCAATATGCCAAAAGATTACAACAATATTATATCATAACAATATCACATCATAACAATGTCAATGTTGACTATGCATATAAACAATGTGTATACTGACCATGCACAACAATATGATATAGACCATGCCACAACCACAATGGACAGACCCCTACTCCATGGAGCTAAACCAAACAACCTTCGGAGAGAATGATCCAGAAGACATGTCTGTATCTCATCAGCCTCAATTCAAGTGCTAAAATATTTTCTTAATGTGCAACATGGCTTATACAAGACATTCTACGCCGGATCATGAAATACCACAACATCTAGTCGAGATTGTCGGTGCGTTGCAATCGGAAAACCGCACCCCAACGTCCCCAAGGTCCACCATATGACCGTCACCATACACTATTTACAGTCGCACTAAGGTGTAATTCATCTTCGGGTCACAACAAACACATATCTCATGACTTAATGCAATGTTTTATGTCTACAACATAACCTTCCACAAAGGAACAAGCCACCACATGGCTAAAGTATTTTTCCAACATCACAAAGTCCAGTACATCGGCCCAAAAGCAAATCACTGAATTTCTCAACTTACGAAGTACTTTTGCTATGTTTTCAAATTACGTAAATATTTTTAAACATTTTCTTAATCACATAGCTCAAAATCAACACTTTTGGAATGCATAAGATTTTATCAATATTTTTCAATCTCAGAAAACATTTATTGAAATTCTAAACTTTCCAAGTTCAATAGGAAATTTAAATTTTAAATCCAAGTTTTCTTTACTAAAACTCCTCCAAGCAAGATTTTCCACACTATTCACAAAAGTCACTTATTTTTTTATTAAATCAAAACTAAGAAAAGCCTTTTTCCATCACCTTTATCAAACAAAAACTTTCTTAAATAAAACACTTTAAGGATCAAACCGTCATTCCACTCATTTTTCATCCCCTTGGCCAAAAATCCCCTTTGTTTAAAACAAAAACTTTGTTCATTTTCTATTCCATCTTGAAATTCCTTAATCAAATTCTTTAACACCAAATCATATAAGTTCCAACTTAATAAAATATTTTTAACTTGAATTACCCAATTTTAACCATTATGGCTGTGAGCCATCTAGGTATTTAGAAACCAAAATTTTCTCACCATTCATGCGTGATTCATGATATGCATCACGTTTCAATCATCATATTTACATCATAACAAGTTCATACATACTATTAAAGCTATAAAAATCATATCATGCATATTTTTAAAGTCATAAAATTATATGAAACAAATAAGCACAAAATCACTCAAAAACTCATACAACAAGTTCAAGCATCATATTAAAGCCATTAAATTTTAAAGGAATAAACAAGCACAAAATATGATAAGCCATATAACAAAGTGGGTAAATCCTCACATGAATTTCTCATTCTCCACCCAAAATTTTGTTTCTCACCACCAAAATGGTTGATGAGGTTACTCTCCCTCTTACCTAAAGAGATGATAAGAAAGATAGCTCCTTGATGTTTTTTGATGATTTCATCCACCACCACCACCAAGAACTATCCTTTTAGAACAAAAGAAGCATAGAAAGTTAACTTCCAAGGCTTGAAAGAGAAAGAACCATTGATCAAGATGATGGTTTTAGGACATGAAAAAGAAAAAAGGAAAGAAAGAATTAAACATCTTACTTTTGAGCTTCCAAACTAGAGCTTGGAAAAATGGATGAAGATGGATGAATGGGAAAAAGTCTACAACAAAGAAAAGTCTCCAAAAGAGGTGTAGATCAAGGATGTGTGGTTAAGTAGAACCAAACAAACATGAAGGGTGGATTATGGGGGTGAGGCCCTGAGCTTCATACAGAGGGAAAGGAGAGAACTTTTGTACTTCCACTTCCATGAAAGTGAAATAAGGATGAACTTGTGATGAATTAAGCTTAGGACTCTCTACGATATGTGGTTGTTTAAGATTGAACAAAGGTGAAGGGTATTTTGGAGGGTATGGCCATGAGTTTGGGAAAGAAAATGAGAAGAGAAAAAGTGAGAGAAAAAGGTGAAGGCTTTTGAAATGAAGAAAGTGAATGCAGGATTAAGTGAAAAGATGACACTTTGTCATCTTTTTCCTTCTCAAAACCATGAGCATCACAAAGGATGAGAGAGAAATTGGCTTCTCCATCAAGCTTGGTACAAAGTTTCTCCAACAAGCTTATTACAAGCTTCTCCACTAAGTTTCAAGCAAAAGCTTCCTTAGGAAGTCGAATTTCACTTTTCTAGAAAGTCAAAGGTGATGTCACATGGATGATGTCACATAAAGTGAACACTTTACTACAAGTTATTATCTAATGGACAAAGGTTACAATTAACAAAATCAGTATTTATTGTCTGTTGGATAATAGGACGTACCTAGATTTTATTTATCAGATAAAATCTCGAAAAACGAAAACTTCATAAACTGTGTCCGGCTTCGGATTTAGTAAGATCCCTCGGTTCCATTTCATAGTCCAAAATTTTTCGACCTCAGAAAAATATTATTTTTCCAGCCCCGCTTATTGTGCACGCAAATTGAAAAATATAATAAAATAGTCAAAATCTCTCAAATAATTCATAAAAATTCACAAAATTCACAAATATTATAAAAAGTATATACAACAGAAAACAAGCAATTTTCAGGTTATTATAGTTTGCTCGGATGAGCAAAGAGTTTCCTTTGCTTTCTTTATGTTAATAGGAGAAACTGAATAATGGTGACAAAGTGCTAAGAGATTATTGGTAGTAGCTAGGACACTGATTGCATGGGAAGTGTTCAAGGATACCTTTTTGGAAAAGTACTTTCCATGAAGTCTACAGGCGGACAAGGAAATGGAATTTCTTAGTCTTCAACAAGGTGATATGACCATTAGGCAGTATGAGGCTAAATTTCATGAGTTGTCCAAGTTTTCTTCTCAGTTTAGACTCAATCTGAATGAGAACTAGAAGTGTGTCAGGTTTGAATCCGGGTTGAGGGGAAATATAAAGAGGCAAGTGAGGCCATTGGAAATCATCATCCTTGGTGAACAAGTGCAGAATTGTGGATTCTGATAATCTCCAACTTTAGGCAAAGCGAAGATTGCAAAACCTTCAGAAGAAGAAAAATGTGGATGGTGGATATGGAAAAGGTATTTCTAAATCCAGTCACCCATAAGAGAAAGGTAAGTGAGTTCAGATGGATGATCAACAGAAGGAGTGTACCAAGTGTGGCGGGTACAACAAGGACAAAGTTTGTACAGTTGACCAGATCAAATGTTTTTAATGTGGCAAGACAAGACATTATACAAGGAATTGTCCTCAGAAGAAAGAGGCAAAGTCGGAGGTTAGACCAGGAAGAGTCTACTGATTGGAAGGTAAGGAGACAACACAGTCTCCTGGTTCTGGTAAAGGTGAGTACATTGTTATACATGTTTAGTAACTTTATTTTCTTAAGATTTGGTTGTATCTATGTTTGCATGTCAGTTGTTAGGACTTCTTACATTAGGTAAACCAAATTTTGGGGACAAAATTCTAAAAAAGGAAGGGAGAATGTAATACCCTGGAAAAACATGTTAGACTTATATATTGATACGGAGGTAGCATAATACTTACTTAACATGCCTGTTAATTTTTGTGACCATTTGAGCACGTTTAGTCACTTTGTTGCAAAGTTATGTGTGAAATATAGTTATTTTTAGCCTCGAAATTGGCTTAAATTTCTTAGTTAATGGAAATAGATGTAGGAAATTTATTTCTGAGTCATAAATGTGATGAAGATGGTGTAGTAAAATTTTGGTGTAGCAACTCATGTTCTTCCATTGTCTGAGAATAGATTAGGATATCATCTATGAATACTACCACAAACTGATCTAGGTAGGGCCTAAAAATCCTATTCATATAATCCATGAACAATGCTGGTGCATTAGTCAACCCAAAGGACATCATAAGATACTTATAATGTCTATACCTAGTCCTGAAAGCAGTTTTAGGAATATCCTCATTCCTAACCCTTATCTGATAGTATCCTGATCGTAGATCAATCTTTAAGAACACTGATGCTCCTCTCAACTGATCCATACGATCTTCTATCCTAGGCAACAAATACTTATTCTTGATGGTAACCTTGTTCAATTACCTATAATCTACACAAAGTCTCATGGTATCATCCTTCTTCTTTACTAGCAACACAGGTGCTCCCTAAGGAGAAACACTCAATCTAATGAACTGTCTTTCTAACAATTCCTTTATTTGCTTCTTAAGCTCTGCTAGTTCTAGAGGTGCCATTCTATAAGGTGCTATAGAGATAGGTCGCGTTCCTGGTACTAAATCTATAGAAAATTCTATTTCTCTCGTGGGTGGCAACTCCACTATATCACTCAGGAATACTTCGGGGTACTCCTTCACTATTGGTATATTATCCAAACTCTTCTCAATCTTTGTGCTAAGAGAGAAAAAGAGAATATACCCTTGAGCTCCTTCCTCCAAACAGTGATTTACTTGGTTTGCATTGAGATACACTGACTCGGAAGGAATAACTTTAGTAGATACATTTGACATAAACACAAGGGTTTTATCTACACAATTTAAAACTACATGGTTAGAGGACAACCAATCCATGCTAAGAATAACATCAATATCTACTAAAGGTAAACAGGTAAGATTCACAGAGAAAATCCTATCTTCTGACTTAATACAACAATCTAAGCAAACTTTAGAAGTTGTAACTGATTTACTGGTGGGAGTGGTAACTAATAAATCAAAAGGAAGGTCTGTCATAGACAATTCAAGCATCTTTACACAATCACAAGAAACAAAGGAGTGGGATGCTCCTAAATCATATAAAACAGGTAAAAGATGATCATGGATTATGCATTTACCTT
This sequence comes from Ormosia emarginata, assembly GCA_029884605.1. Taxonomy (NCBI): domain Eukaryota; kingdom Viridiplantae; phylum Streptophyta; class Magnoliopsida; order Fabales; family Fabaceae; genus Ormosia; species Ormosia emarginata. The sequence continues at coordinate 3,908,472 of JAQQTP010000063.1, forward strand.
GGATCAGATATGATGACTGGGTCACCTCTTTACCGCTCAAAGTATAAACTCTTCTTGCTGCTTGCGGTCTAGGAGTGAACACAACTTTCTGCTTCTATGGACAATCCCTGGACATATGCCCTAGCTGACCACATGCTAACAAACTGACTGCCCTGCCAAACAAGGTTTGTCTCCATGCTATCTCCCACACTTAGGACATTGAAGTCCCCTTGCTCCTCCTTGAACCTGTATACCCTTGGTTTGTGGGTAGTTGGATCTAAGAGTACTCTTTTTATCATCAAACATTTTCCTCTTCTGAAAGTTCTGTGTTGTTTGCTCTGGTTGGAATTACAAATTACCTGATTCTATTATTCGACACTTGTTCACCAATGAAGCAAAATTTCAGATCTCTAAGGGTCTAATAGCCCTCTCAATATCTCCTCTCAGTCCTTCCTCAAACTTCGCACACTTCTACTTCTTATCTGTGTGAAATTTGGTGTAGGACGAGAACTTTGACAACTCATTAAATTTGGCTACATATTGACTAATAGACATGCTACCCTACTTTAGTTTCAAGAACTTCATCTCTTTTGCATTATGCAAATTCTGAGGAAAGAACTTCTCTAGAAAAGATCCTTTGAAGATTTCTCACATAACCTGAGTCTTGATGCATCAAACACTCTTTTCACATATGTCCACCAATCATCTGCTTCCCCGTCTAACATATAGGAAGCAAATAGCACTCTCTGCTCATTTGAGCAAGTCATAACTATGAAATTTTTTTCCATTTCCTCGAGCTAACCCTCAGCTCTAACTGGGTTGTACTCACCTCTATAGGTGATAATCATATATTTTATACATTAATAAACCCTCATTTTTAGTCATTTACACTCTTCATGTACTTAATTGATTAAGTCTGGTTATGTTTTGTAAGATTGGACTCAAATTGGACTTAATTGATTTTTTTAACATTATTTGGGTCTTACACTGTTTTTGTATTTTGGACATATCTTGAGTTCTAGATGTCTAGAAATTTTGAATTTTACCTTGTAGGAAAGCTGAGAGAAAGCTCTACAATTTTCATGAGAACTCTAGGTAAAATATGGACATCTAGAAGAGCTAAATGGGCTTGAAATACAAAACACGAGTTTTGTGTCTGGAACCTGAATAGTGTACAGTAATCAGAGCATAACTCGGGCTGTAAGAATTATCTTGGGTTGAAATTTGGATATTTGAAAGTCAAGACCTAGATCTACAACTTTCATGAGAACACAAGAGCTCATTCACACAGCTTGGAGGTGATATTGGGTTTGGAAGTCAAAACAGAGGTGCTGAAACTGGGCCTGAACAGTCTGCAGTAATTGGGCCATATCTCGGGCTGCAGGTGATAAAATGAGCTGAAATTTGGACATCTAAAAGTTAAGATCCAGATCTACAACTTTCATGAAAATGACTTTTCTATTTGATGACAGAATCCATGAGTTAAGCAATGAATGATTTCGGAAACAAAAAATCTCAATAATTTTTCACTCTTATCCTCACCATTTGGCATTTTCCACTCATTCATCCACTCATCCACATACTCTTAATCAGCCTCCTTATTATTTTGTATCCCTAATCCTCTATAAAAGGCACCATTGGCTGATCATTTAAGGTACTTGGTGTTAGGCTTAGTTTTTACAAGTTATGGTTATGCTTGTTTCTTGTTTTACTTTGTTGTAATTTTCTCTTGTTCTAAAGTGAAGCTATGTTCATCTTTCTCTTCTTCTCTCTTTCTTTCTTCTTATCTATGAGTAACTAAATCTTCATCTTGCTTGGGTGAAAGAGTGAAGTTCTTGGTAATGAAATAAGGTTAGATTATTCTATTTCTTGTGCTTAAAAGATATATTATTAAATAGACATTATATATGTTGTATTTTGTTTCCAATTAATTTAGAAATGTTCTTTGTATAATGGAGATCTTGATTTATTGTAGACAATAGGATTGGCACAGTGAATGCTTGAACTCATTTACAAATGTTGGTAGATAATTAAAGGAATCATAATATGATTGCATATATAATTGAACTTTGAATGTTATATTTTCCGATTGGAACCTCCGTTGTGTGTGAATTTCAATTGAGTTATAAAGAGAAATAATATTGCCTTTAATTTATTACCAAGAGTGGATCTTCTAACCCAAGCAAGTTCTTAAATTCATTTGTGAACATCTTCTATTACTTTTGGTGTTGTGACAAATCCTTTCCTACCTCAATTAATTTTTCTTCATTAATTCCCTGTGGATCGACCTCAGACTCCCGAGAAATTTACTACTTGAGACAACCTGCACTTGGGTTTGCATCCTTAAATCCCGCAGTCAAGTTTTTGGCGTCGTTGCTGGGGACTTGATTTGAAGTTTTAATTTATTGAGGTTCTTTTTCTTTAATAAAATCTATTCTCTCTTCTCCCTCACTGGAGCAAAAGATTGGCTTGCCAATCCTTCGGTTTCTTTACTAACTCTCTAACTTACTAACTATCTAACTTGCTAACTTGCTAACTTACTAACATACTAACTTTTATATTTATGTCATTTATTTTCTGTTTACTAACTTTTAATTTTCTGCACTCTAACTTTTAATTTATGTTATTTATTTTTTGCTCTTTACTTTCTGTACTTTCTAACTTACTAATTATTAACTCTCTAATTATCTAACTTTTTACTTTATCAGTTATCTAACTTTTAACTTGTTAATATTTATTAGGTGGTTGGTTTATACCATATCCTTGTTAATATTTAATGGTGGGTGTAACACCCTAAACTTTAGGATAAATGACCGTTGTGCCCCGAATTGTACTGTTTGTTGTTTTTCTGTATGATACAGTATTTTATTTTAATGTCTGTGATTTTATTTGAACTTTTTGTGTGATTTGCTCCGAGACAGGGAAATAATAATTTCTGGACTGGAAAAATCTTATTTTAATTATTCGGAGCTGGGAGATCTTACTAAACCCAATTCTAAATGATACTGTTATTAATCTTTTAATTTTTAAGATTTTACTGTGAAATAAAATAATTTTATATTATTATAATATTATTTTATTAGGTAGTATAAATAGATGACAGCAGACCCGAAAATGTTTTGCGGGACTTACGTTTAGGGAAACAGTCAACGATTTTGGCTAGAGAAATTTCTAAGCCAATGAGAGCAAGTCAACAAAGTAGGCTTGAAATTTCTAACCAATAGGAAGAGGTCAACAAAAGTGGTTAGACTAATTAGTTTATAACTAGAAAACCTAAGCTAGTTAGTTTGAAACCTAATTAAATTAGTTTAGAAGACTTGTTAAGTAACTAAGTGATAGTAAATTATTTAACTATCTAGTTGGTTTCTAAGTTAGTAAAAATCTATTAGTACCAAGTTAACTAAATTAACCTAAGTAACTAACTAGTTAGACAAGTAACTAGATTGTTTCACCTAAGTGGAACTAAATAGCTAAAGAGAAGCAACTTGGTTAGTTGCCTAAGGAGGCCACACGGCCAAGAGCTTTTGGAAGCTCCAAGAAGTGCATAGTCATAAGCATGACTAGGTTAGTATCAACCAATGAGAGCTAAGCTTGGAGGCCAAGGGTTTATGCTAGCCTTTGATCATTTCTAAGGCTTGGATGGAGCCAACAAAGTGGACACCTCTCCAAGTGACTGCACGGCTACAAGGGGGAGAGAAGGGTTAGGTTTGTTAAGTTTTCTATCACTTTTCTCTCTTGCAAAAACAAAACTCCATTGAAGCTCTCTTTGTGCTCTATTCAGCCAAGCCACCCAAATCACCATCCATTCACCCAAAATTTTATCTACCTCACTTTTCTAAATCTAAACACAATTCTAAGATCATCTCTAGTTGAGAGTTCTTTCAAAATCCATCATCTTGAGCTTGAAAAACTACTTTGGAGATTCTACCTAGAAGGTGAAAATCCTTGTTTTTCATTTCTAATCTTATTTCTAAGGTCATAAGCCATGATTGATCCATGGTATATGGTTTTCTCTTATAGTAGTAACTCTTTAAAATTTTGTTTAAGATCCTTAGGTTCTTGGAGGGTGAAACCGAAATCTATAGGAAGGAGAGGAGAAGAGTTTGTCTTCATTTAAGGTAAGAGGAAGACTTGAATCTTATCATCCTTGGGTGGTGATAAGAAAATGGAATTGTTTGTGATTGTAGAATCCATAAGGATTCATTTGTGTGCTTGTTGTAATAGCTTTCTTAATTGTGATTTGTATTGATATGCATGTCTACAAGCTTTGAATATATTATATGTGTTAGTAATGCATGAATAATTAGTAGGATGTGAATAATATGCAAGGTTTGCATGTGCGTTCCAAAGAGCACAAATACAAGGCTCACGACCTCAACATAAAATGGGAACCAAAATGTTCTCAACCATTTTCTAAAAGAGTGATTTAATTAACTTAGGTAAATTGACAAGATACAAATTGAATTAGAGCAAGAAAAACAAATCTATAGATCAAATGACAAGTTTATAGATTTCGGCCAACATGCCAAAGTTAACTATTTTTAATTTCTAAAATTGTTTTCAATCAAGGTTAAGTAATAATGTCAAAAATATTTTTAGTACAATGAGTTTTAAGGAATACAAGTGATTGGATTAAGTTTAAAAAGCTAAAACTAATGATTTTACTGTTCAGGAGAAAATACAGTAGCTTTTGTGAAATTTCTAACGTAGAGGTCACTTTATGTTTTAAAGCCCGTTAGTAGTTTTCAAAAGTATAATTAGATGGTTGTAATATAATCAAAAGAAATTTTAACAAAAAAATTTAGAAAACCATTGTTATAGATTTTCAAAGCAAAATACTGTCAATTTTTGTTAAAAATAGACAAATAAGATAGAAAAGATATCCAATATATTGTATACGGTATGAAAAATATTCTACGTAACTCAAACATATTAAATATTATTTTTGTTTATTTAAATAGTAAATTTTTAAGGGATTCGGACAAGAAAATGATTTAAAAATCTTATGCGATTGAGAAAACGATTTAAAAATAATACGCGATTTCAAAAACAGTAAAATATATTTACGCGATTTAAAAACATTTGTAAAAATGATGAAATTTTTTACGCGATTGATGAAAACAATAAGTTTTACTGTCGGGCCAAAGTGGTGGACCCGGACAGATTGAGAAACAGTACTGTCAAGTGGGACATATTGTGTTTGGTGTTTGAGGGCGTTTTAGTAATTATTTGAGATTGAAGGGTATTTTGGTAATTATAGTTCTGTTCATATTTTTAGAGTCAAGTCGATTCGTTTTGGAATTGACGATTGATTGACGAGGTGAATTACATCGTGTTGTCGGTATGATAAGTGTAGTGTAGTTCATTTCTTTATGGACTTGGAGGCATTAGTGTGCGGATTATTCCACATATGGACAGTTGGTCGCTCCTCTGGGCCGTGGTAACTGGTAACACACTAGTGATCTCGACACGCACTATACTTAATCAAGATCTTGTAAGAACTATATTAGTACAATGCCTGTAGTTACACGATGTTTGGACTATGTACTACACCACGATGTTTTGGACAGTGGGCTATAGACACAATGTGAGACAGTGCAATAGTTGGTTGGGCAGCCTAAGGTACTAATAGAACTTGCGAGTCATTCTCTCTGATGTCTGTGGTTGTAACTCCATGGAGTAGGGTTGAGTCGCATTACATATGATTTATGTGTTGTGCATTATAATATTATTATCTGTACCATTTTATCTGTGACATTATGTGATGCTGTTACACTTAATTTCTGTGTTATTTTATATTATTATTTATGCTATTATAGTATGCTATATTATATGAACTGTTATATCTGTTGTATTGTCATTTTCTTATTTACCATGTTTGTGGTGATATAGATTGTCTTACCTCTTTATTGTATGTGTTCCTGTATTTTAAATTGTATGATAAAAGAGTTTGAGGAAGAGGAACAGCCTCTTGATTTTGTATACCCCGAGGAGGAAGAGCAACAGCAGCAAGCCGAGGATCAGTTTGACGACCAAGAACCATCTGATCATCCATACCCATTGGATTGATTATGTGAGTATGACGCTACCAGGATTCTTTGGTTTTGTAAGGTTGGATTTTCACGGAGGCTCGGAAGCCTGGCGTCTGCGAGAAGATAGAGATTCGGTTACGTACGTAGGGCGTCTGACTGTGACCATACGTACCGAGTTTGATGGAGTACCTATCTTTTCTACTGTGTTATATTTACATGTAGAGCTACCGCTATCTCTTAGGCGCCATTGGGGTGGTATGTTTGATGCGCCTAGTGAGATTAGCAGTGTGTCGATAGCACGGACTAGGGTCTGTAGAGGGTCGAGGCATCCTGGATACTTATCACCTGAAGTTTCATCTGAGAGTGATCCTTCAGAGGGTTAGAGTTCTGTGATGTGTACTTGGGCGCATCTGCATTTTGTATATATAGACTTCTTACTGCTTTGTTTACTATTTTGGTTTAAATATTTGTAGTTGTAAATTATTTGTACTACTTAAAACAAAATCATATGTATATTATGTGTGATGACAATTTATTTATTTTATGTTCCATGTTATTTTATTTCGTAATATTTTGTTTAACCGGAAAAATTTTACAACCTGTATTACTATATAACAAATGTTTTACAACTTGGGTAGAATTTTATTTATCTTTATTTTATTTTATTCATAAATGTGACATCCCCACAAGGGTGTTATAGTGGGTTACACCGCCAGCTTGTATATTATTTTTGTTTATTTATTTTAAGTTATTTATGTATTTATGCTTAATTAGTATCGTGATTTAAATTCTGGTCGTTTAGTCAAAATTAATCCTGGTACTTTATATATTGATTTGTTTGAATCACAATCACACACAATTGACACAATGGCTGACAATGAAAGTATGCATGATGAACCTGAAAATCAACCGTTGTGAACCTTGCGTGAATATTTGCAACCACCTCAAAATTCTAGTCCATCATGTTTTATCTTTCCACTCAATGCCAATAATTTTAGATTTAAGCCTGGTATGATTTCTTTACTTCCTAATTTTCATGGTTTAGAATTTGAAAGTCCATATTTACATCTGAAAAAATTTGAGGAAGTATGTATTGCCTTCAATGATCAAAATTGCACTGAAGAGATTGTTAAGCTTAAATTGTTTCCTTTTTCTTTAAAAGATAAAGCAAAATCTTGGCTTAACACTTTGAAACCAAGATCAATTGGTACATGGCAAGAAATGCAAGGTAAGTTCTTAAAGAAATTTTTTCCAACATATAAAATCAATGCTATGAAAAGACAAATCCAAAATTTTTCCCAAAATTCAAATGAAGCATATTTTCAATGTCGAGAACGGTTTAAAGATTTGTTAAATTCTTGCCCACATCATGGTTTTGAAAAATGGTGCACTATAAGCTTCTTTTATGAAGGTTAAACACCTGAAACTAAACAATTTGTGGAAACAATGTGCAATGGTGAGTTTCTTGATAAAGAACCTGATGAAGCTTTAGACTATTTAAACTAGTTGGCTGAAAATTCTCAATCTTGGCATAGTACTAACCCTTCTGAAAATTCAATTAAATCTAACCTTGTAAGTGCTAATAAAGGAAAATATCACCTTAGTCAAGAGGAAGATCTAAATGCTAAGTTTGCTAGTTTGGCTAGAAAGGTTGAAGACATGGAATTAAGAAAAGCAAAAGAAATCAAATTTGTGCAAAATAAAGAAATTTGTGGCATTTGTGATGACTTAGGACACTCAACACACGAATGTCCTAACATTCCTATTTTTAAAGAAGTTGTACATGAGCAAGTAAATGCAATGAATAATTTTAAAAAGCCATTTACTTCTTCTTTTTCAGATACATACAATCCGGGATGGAGAAAACACTCAAACTTCAGCTGGAGGAATAATACTCAATCACAATTCGTGCAACCACCACCTCCTCAGGCACAATAGGACTCTCAAAATTCTCAAGGATATGCACCTTATGTCCCACCATATAGGAAAAACCTTGAAGAAACACTACATGCATTCATAGAAAAGCAAGAGGCCATTAATAAACAAAACAATCAAACCATGAATGACATAAAAGACACTCTTGCTAAACTTTCTTCTGCACTCACCATTCACGAGAAAGGAAAATTTCCTTCTCAACCTCAACCAAATCCCAAAGGTCAGTACAGTCTAAATGAGGGGAGTTCAGAAAATCAACAAATGGACCAAGTCAAGTCAGTGATAACTCTTAGGAGTGGAAAGGTTGTTGAAAAACAAATCCCCGAATCTTGTGAGAAAGAAGATGAACCAGTTCCCCAAGAAAATGAAGAAATTCACCAAAAGGCGACTAAACTCTTGCCTTCACCCCCATTTCCTCAAGCATTGAATAATCCAAAGAAATTGGATCACTGATAATCACATATTTTATTCATTAAGAAACCCTTATGTTTAGTCATTTACACTCTCCATATTCTTAATTGATTGAGTTTGGTATGATTTTGTGAGTTTGAGCTCAAATTGGTCCTAATTGAATATTTCCAGCATTATTGAGATTTGACACTGTTTCTGTATTTTGGCCATAACTTGAGTTCCTAATATCTGATGAACATGAATTTTACCTTGTAGGAAAGCTAAGAGGAAGCTCTACAACTTTGATGAAGAGCTCAAAGTCTGATTCAGATGTCTAAGGGACCTAAGTTGACATGGAAGTCAGAATACGGGTTCTGTCAGTAGAATCCGAACAGTGTGCACTCAAAAAATCATATCTCAAGATGTAATAATGGAGATGGGCTGAAATTTTGATAGTGGATATTCAAGATCCAAATAAACAACTTTCATGAGGAACACATTTTTATAAAAAGAAGTCTAGTAGGTCATTTTGAGCTTGCAAGTCGGAACAGAGGTGCTGAAGTTGGGTTTGAGCAACCTACGGTATTTAGGACATATCTTGGGCTTAAGGAAGCCAAATTGGATGAACCAGCTATCCATTTTATAGCCAAGACAAGGATCTACAACTTTCATGAAGAACACGTTTCGTGGTTCTGAAGTATAGTGGGTCGTTTTTGGCTTCCAAGTCAGACACGAAATTTTCGTCCTCATCCATCCACTAATCCACTCATCCACTCATCCACTCATCCACTAACTCACCCACTCATCCACTCATACACTAATCCAACCACTTAACCACTCCACCCACTCATCCACTAATCCATCCACTAATCCATCCACTCACCCATTCATGTCCATAATTTCCCACTCACCAAAAGTCCTTTGGCATTTTTCACTAATTCAACCACTCAACCATTCCACCCACTCATCCACTAAACCAATCCACTAAACCAACCCACTAATCCATCCACTCAAACACTCCACTCACTCATCCACTCATCCACCCACTTCCCTTTGTCATTTTGTTACCTTAGACTTCTATAAAAGGCACCATTTATCATGAACAACATGAAATTCTCCTTCATTTCTCTCTAAGTTTCTTCTTGCTTCTTCATAGTTTCTCATAGTTTTGTATATTTTGATGCTCCCCTTCATGGTAATGGAGGGCTAAGCTACTTTGGGTCAATTTAGAACTCTTGAAGAGATTGTGGTTTGGATTCTTGAGACCTTGGTTATGTATTGTATTTGATTTGTAATTGAATTCCACTTTCTTCTTCTTTTTCTTTTTCTTGATCTTGAATGCATGAATGGTGATTCTATTTATGTTGATCTGATTGATCTTGGTTTAAGATTGAGATTTGTGATGAAACTTAGAACTGATTGATCTAAACTAATCACATAAATGAAGATTGAGATTTGTGATGAAACTTAGAACTGATTGATCTAAATTAATCACGAAATTGAAGAGGTTAGGTTCTTGATTTGTGCCTAAGTTAATTGAATTCGGTACTTGAAATTAACATAGATTTTCATGAATGGTGCGATTGCGGATTTGTGTTTATCACTTGTTAATTGAATTCTAGACGATCGTCTAGTATGAATTCTGGATTTGATGCAGAGATCTCGGTTAGATCCAAATTAACAATTCAATTGCGCTTCAAGTGTTCTATGAAGGGTCTATGATTGAATCCACCCAATCTTGGATAGGTTTCTAAATTGACTACTCTTTAATTGTTATTTCTTCCTTTAATTTTGTTAAGTACAATCTTAAAGCTGTCAAACCCCCTTTGCTAACTTTCACTTGATTTGATTAAATTGCATTTACGATCCTTGAGGAGACGATCCGGTTGTTATTCTTGTGCTACAAGCTTAGGTAATAACTTCGGTTATAATTTTGATCGAGTTCGGCGCTCGTCAAAATTTTGGCGCCTTGCTTCGGGGATTAGTAAGTGTAATCTTTTCATTTGAAGTGTTTTTACTAACTTTTGCTTTTTATTAATTTTTCTAACATTTTTAACCATTGTCTAGTGTATTTTGCTTATTTATTTGTTTTTGTGTGATGCATGACTAGGTCTGAGCCTGATAACTTAGTTGACTTTGATCCTGAGATTGATAGAACCTTGCATAGCTTGATTAGAGCTCGTACGCTAAGTGCAAGAATTGCTTCTGAATTTGATCTTAATATTGAGAGTGAACTTGAGATCTTGAATAATTCTGAAACCATGGCTGATAACATGCAAAATAGAACTCTTAAGGAACTTGTTGCTCCTGATATAACTAACCAGTCTTTGTGTATTCAATACCCAGATCTTGATGTTGATTTTGAGTTAAAATTTGGATTGATACATTTGTTGCCCAAGTTTCACGGTTTTGCAGGTGAGGATCCCCATAAGCATCTAAAGGAGTTCCATGTGGTTTGTTCAACCATGAAGCCACATGGGATCTCGAAGAAAGAGCACATCAAGCTGAGGGCATTTCCTTTCTCACTTGCAACGTCGATACCAAGGATTGGTTATTTTATCTTTCACCAGGTTCGTAACAAGTTGGACCGTGACATGAAGCGGTTGTTCTTAGAGAAATTTTTCCTCGCCTCTAGAAAGTCTGCCGCCATTAGAAAAGATATATGTGGCATAAGACAAATGACAGGGAGACTTTGCATGAATATTGGGAAAGATTCAAGAAGTCGTGCTCAAGCTGTCCCCACCACCAAATCACCGATCGCCTCTTAATTCAATATTTCTATGAAGGCTTGCTTTGCCAAATGACGAAGCATGGTGGATGCTGCCTACGGAGGAGCCTTAGTAGACAAGACCCTGCGGAAGAAGAAGAGATTTGATAGCAAACATGGCGCCAACACCCAACAATTTGGCACACGAATTATTACCTCAACCGGAGGAGTCAATGAAATTCAATCATCTCATGTAGACCAACAGAGAATGGAACACGTACTTGATGAATTAACTTCTTTGGTGAGGCGGTTAGCGATGGCACAACAAGCACCAATGCAGATTCTTTGCAACCGTGTGTGGCATTTGCTCTTGTTCATCTCATCCCTACCGATGCATGCCCTACACTTCAGGATGGTGGTTCTATTATTCCGAACAATGCATTGCGTGCCACGGTGGTATTTTTCTGGTAGAGCCCAATATCGGCAATCACAAAGAAGAGCCCGGATATGATCCATTTTCTAATACCTATAACCCCACATTTGGAGGGACCATCCCAACCCGAGATATGGAAATTGGTCAACAACAACAACAAATTTCTACCAACGAAGAACCACGGTTTAGATACCAAGCTACGAGGCCCTAGCAACAAGTACCAACCACTGCATTTAGGCAAGCACAACTCGCTCCGCCACCCATACAACAAATTTCTCCACTACTGTCTCCACAGCCCACTCCACGGTGAGCCACCTTTCGAAGACTTGATGAAACAGCCAGCAGAATGTCAATGCCACCATCCGAATTTACAAACTCAAATTGGGCGGATGGCAACCACTGCGAGTGAGTGAAAAGTCAAGGGTCGAACCAATTGCCTTCACAACAAATCAACAACCCAAGAGGCAATGTAAGTGCCATTAGCTTGAGAAGTGGCGAGAGAAGTTGACGGTCTTACTCCACCACAACCCGAACTACAAGTGCAGCAACCAGAAGGTGACCAGGAACAGAAGAAAGTGGATAGCTCAGTCCAAAAATCTGTGATACAGAAGAAATGTGCAGAGAATTCAAATCTAGCTATTCCACTACCTTTTCCACACAGAGTCACACAATCCAAGCATACTGCGCAAACAGAAATAGAAAGAGAAGTCATGGACACATTCAGGAAGGTGGAAATCAATATTCCCCTCCTTGATGCAATCAAGCTGATTCCCAAGTATGCCAAATTCCTCAAAGAGTTGTGTACTCACAAGAGAAGACTTAAGGGTACTGAGAAAATAAGCATGGGCAGAAATGTTTCTGCAATGATTCTACCAAGCATGCCACAAAAATGCAAAGATCCTGGAACTTTCACAATTCCTTGCACGATAGGTAACTCCAAATTTGAACATGCAATGCTAGATTTGGGTGCTTCGATTAAAGTCATGCCTATGTCAATTTATCAGTCCTTGAACATTGGCACTTTGCAACCTACTTTGGTATAGTGATTCAATTGGCAAATAGGACCACTGCTTATCCTGCAGGAGTGCTAGAAGATGTATTAGTTCGGGTGAATGAGCTAATTTTTCCAAGCGGACTTCTATGTCTTGGACATGGAAGATGAGTCTTCAAAGAACCCATGCTCCATTAATTCTAGGAGACCATTCTCAAGACCGCCAAGACCAAGATAGATGTGCATGCCGGCACCCTTTCTATGGAGTTTGGCGATGATTTGGTACAGCTTTAACATTTTTGATGCCATGAGACATCCCCTGGAGGAGCATTCTGTTTTTCATATTGATGTGATTGAGATCTTTGGTTGATGATGTTTATGCTTTGATTTATATTGAATTCCCCCGATATTGCCGACTTTCGGATTCGTTTCTTGTGATACATGTGTTGCTTGTGATGTTGAGCCATGTGCTGCATGTGCTGAGATTAATGCAATTATAAGTGGTGATGTATCTGCTGACTTGAATGGTACAACATGTGAAAATGAGAGTCAGAAGTATGACAAATTTAGTGTTGCTGAGTTAGTTGTTTCAAATAGCTTGCTGCCTTCCATTGTATAGCCTCCATCCTTAGAGTTGAAGACTTTGCCGGACCATCTTAAATATGCATATTTAGGAGATGGTGAGAAGTTGCCGTTGATTGTTGCTAAGAATCCGCAACCTTTGAACAAGAAGAAAAATTGCTGCAGTTTTGAGGCGAATAAGCAAGCCATCGGATGGACACTTGCAGATCTTCCGGTATTAGTCCCTCCACATGCATGCATAGGATTTTATTGGAAGAGGATACGAAACCAAGTAAGGCAACCCCAAAGGAGACCGAACCCCTTGATTCTAGATGTGGTGAAGAAGGAAGTGACCAAGCTACTTCAAGCTAGCATTATTTATCCCATATCGACAAGTAAATGGGTGAGCCCGTGCGGTGTTGTTCCCAAGAAATGGGTCACAAGTCATTGAGAATGAGAATAACGAACTTCTACCCACAAGAGTTCGAACGGTTGGCGGGTTTGCATTGATTATAGGCGGCTTAACCGGTGCTACCGAGAAAAGATCATTTTCCGCTACCTTTCATTGATCGATGTTGGAGAGGCTAGGCGGCAAGTCACATTATTGTTTTCTCGGATGGATATTCAGGTTATTTTCAGATTCATATAGCCCCGGAAGACCAAGAGAAGACTACTTTCACTTGTCCATTTGGCACATTTGCATACGGGAGGATGCCGTTTGGTGCGTGCAATGCTCAGGGCACCTTTCAAAGGTGTATGGTAAGTATCTTTTCGACTTTTAGAGAATTGCATGGATGTGTTTATGGATGATTTTACCTTGTCTATGGTTCTTCCTTTGATGCATGCTTGGATAGTCGGCTCGGGTTTTACATAGATGCATTGAAACTAACCTTGTTTGAATTTTGAGAAATGTCATTTCATGGTAGAACAAGGTATAGTTTTAGGACATGTAATATCTAGCAAGGGTATCGAGGTAGATCCCGCAAAAATAAATGTTATTTCATGCTTATCTTACCCCACATGCGTACGGGAGGTTCGCTCTTTCCTTGGTCATGCGCAGGTTTCTATAGGCGGTTCATAAAAGATTTCAAAGCAAAATTGCTCTTCCACTATCCAACTTGCTATAAAAAAGAAGTGGAGTTCCATTTTGACCAGAAATGCAAGGATGCCTTCAATCACTTGAAGCAAACATTGACCAGTACACCTATCATCCAGCCACCAGATTGGACACTTCCATTTGAGCTCATGTGTGATGCCTCTAATTATGCTTTGGGAGCTGTTCTTGCACAAATGGTCGGTAAAATATCTCATGTCATCTCTTATGCTTCAAGAACTTTAGATCCTGCACAAGTCAACTACACCACCACTGAAAAGGAACTTTTAGCAATTGTTTTTGCTTTAGACAAATTTCGATCATATTTGCTTGGTTCTAGAGTGGTTGTGTTTTCAGATCATACAGCTCTGAAGTTTCTCCTGAAGAAGCTTGATGCAAAGCCTAGATTGATTAGGTGGATTTTGCTCCTCCAAGAGTTCGATATTGAAATCCGTGATAAAAGTGGAGCGGAGAATTTAGTGGCTGATCACCTAAGTCGTATTGAAAAGGAGGCAGATACTTTACCTATCCATGATGTCTTCTCGATGAGCAGCTTTTCAAGCTGCAAGGTAACACTCCTTGGTTTCTTCGATTTGATAAATTTCTTAGTTCTTTGGTGTTTTCCCGCATATTTTATTAGGGCTCGATTGATAAATTGAAAAGTGAGTCAAAATATTATGTGTGGGATGACCCTTATCTGTGGAAATTTTGTAGTGACCAAGTCATTAGGAGATGTGTGCCTGATAATGAATTCCATTCTATTCTTAGCTTTTGTCATACACTTGTATGTGGCGGTCATTTTGGTCCCCAAAGGACTGCTAGGAAAGTTTTGGAATCTGGATTATATTGGCCCACTCTATTTCATGATGCATATGTGTTTTGTAAATCTTGTGATCAATGCCAAAAAACAGGAAACACTTCTCGAAGGAATGAGATGCCCCAGAAATCCTTATTGTTCTGTGAGATTTTTGATGTATGGGTTATTGATTTTATGGGACCCTTTCCTGTTTCTTTTGGTTTTGTTTACATTTTGCTAGCTGTTGATTATGTATCCAAGTGGGTGGAGGCGAAAGCTACTCGGACTGATGATTCCAAAGTTGTTGTGGATTTTGTTAGATCATAGATTTTCTGCAGGTTTGGAGTTCCGAAGGCCATCATCAGTGATCAGGGTTCACATTTTTGTAATCGAAGCATGGAAGCTTTGATGAAAAAGTATGGGGTCTTGCACAGAGTTTCTACACCTTACCATCCCCAAACTAATGGGCAAGCCGAGATTTCCAACAGGGAGATCAAGCAGATACTCCAGAAGACAGTTCAACCTAACAGAAAGGACTGGAGCAAGAGGCTTGAGGATGCTTTATGGGCTTACCGGACTGCTTATAAGACACCAATCGGGATGTCTCCGTATCGGATTGTTTTTGGAAAAGCCTGCCACCTACCGGTGGAAATTGAGCATCATGCATTTTGGGCAGTGAAAAGGTGCAACTTGGACCTAGATCAAGCAGGTATGGAGAGGAAGCTGCAGCTTACAAAGCAATTGGAGGAGATCCGCTTGGAGGCTTATGAAAGTTCCAAACTTTATAAGGAGAAGACCAAAGCCTTCCATGATAAGTTGATTCTGAGGAAAACATTTGAGATTGGTCAAAAAGTTCTCCTCTATAACTCCCGCCTCCGATTCATGCCTGGCAAATTAAGGTCTAGATGGGATGGACCATTTATTGTTACTAAGGTTTTTCCTTCCGGTGTCGTTCGATTAAAAGTGAGGTCACTGCCAAAGCTTTCATCGTAAATGGACACCGCCTCAAACAAAGATTATCATGAACTTCCGTCAGAATGCGAAGTGGAGGTGATGAACCTTCTCCATCCGCATTATGAATAAAAAAAAAAAAAAAAAAAAAAAAGAAAAAGAAAAGAAAAAACAAAAAATGTATACTTCTTAGGGTTGGCTTTGGTAACACACACCGTGAACGGGAAATGCATGCATCCCGATCCAAATTTCTTAATTGAAAAACAAAGAAGGTAGATTGTATTCCACATGTGAGGCAAGCATGGGTCGTATTATGGCCACTTGTCCCTTTTGGGAGCCCTATGTTACGCCGGTCTTGAATGGATCGAATCTTGGTCAACAATGCTTTGGCACAAAGCCGAAAGAGCAGACTACCTCCATCCCAATCTTAAGTAAGTATACATTCATCTTTCATCAAGTTTTTTTGACAATTTCAAAAAAAAAAAAAAAAGGACGTGATGTCTCCGCACTCATGACGCGCAAGTATAAAGATACGCCATGGAAACGTACATACATGTGGTATGTCATCATTTTCTATTTCTTTTATCTTTGTATTATTTTGTTGTATTTTGATTTTTGTACAGACGATCCTTTGAGGTCCTTCGGGGGTTTCTAGACTTCTTTACCTTGATGGTTTTCTTGAAGTAAAAAAAAAAAAAAAAAAAAAAAAAAACAAAAACAAAACAAAAAAAAAAAAAAAAAAAAAAAAAAAATAGGAAAAAAAAAAAAAAAAAGATTTTGTGTTTCTTAATTTCAACCTTTTTCGACAACATGACCAACCTACCCTCATAGGTGCAATTATTCCCCTTTCCATTCTTTTTCCTATTTAAACACTCCATTTTCTCCATTTTCCTTCAACTAAGAAACACTCAAAGGGAGGAAAAGTATAGAATGGGACCTCCTATTCGTAACCTCAAAAATGTCTGTGTTTTTTGTGGGTCGAGTTATGGGAAGGGATTAGAATTTGTAAACGCAGCTAGCACTCTTGGTCGATCACTTGCTCGCGAGGAATATTCATCTTGTATATGGGGGAGGTTGTCATGGGTTAATGGGGGCTATATCACTTGCTGCCTTTTTAGGAGGCAGTCAGGTTTTAGGTGTTATTCCTAAACCTTTAGCTGAAAATAACATCACTGGAAGGACAATTGGAGAAGAAATTCAAGTAACATCCATGCATGGACGAATGAAAACAATGGTTGACAATTCTGATGCATTTATTGTTTTACCTGGTGGTTTTGGTACTTTGGAAGAGATTTTTCAAATTGTCTCTTGGGCTGAACTGAACATCCACCATAAACCCATTGGTTTGTTGAATGTTAATAATTTCTTTGATCTTTTGTTATTTTTTCTTGACAAAGCTGTGGAACAGAAATTTATCACTCCTTCGGCAAGACAACTTCTTATCTCTGCCTCCACTATTGATGAGCTCATTGATAAATTAGAAGCTTTTGAGTATGTACCTGATAAGGTATTAGCTCAGATAGATTGGTCAACAGGAAGCAGCGAAGGAAGTAACAAGAAACAAAAGCCCGATCTGACACTTTCTCTTTAATGGGTTTGATTTTATTTAAAAAAAAATTTGTTGTTTTGTTTGGAAAGTATGATATGATTGTCATGGACTTATTAAACCAATTAGTGATGGCAGAGTAAGGAGTAATTTTACTCTTGAGACGCATCTTAATTGGTGGCAGAGTAAGGAGTTTTTTTTTTAGGTAGTAATTAATTAGTATTAAATTGTGGAAGTACTAACGTTTTCTTGTTTGATTTCTTTTCAGGGTCTGATGCGCAATTGACAGTGTGCTTCTTTTCTGCTTGGCGTTGATTCACTCCTTATCAGGTTGTGTTGCTCTTTTCTTTCCGTTTTATTTATCACTTTCACATTGAGGACAATGTCTATATTAAGTGTGGGGGAGAGATTTTAGCAAGTTTCTTTTTTGTTAAAAAAAAAAAGAAAGGGTTCATTGCATGATTCAATAACTTTTCTCCCTTCTTGAACTGATATGCTTGGAGATGGATGATTGAATTGATGAATTGAGTTTGATGGATGCATACCTTGTGAGATTTTGAGCCTAATGGATGGATTTAACATTTATGCCATTCTCTTCTTTCTTGTGTGATTTTCACTCATGTTAATGACCACTCTAGAACTTGCTTTGATTCTTTTTGAGGCTACATTTCACTTGCATGCATGAACATGATTGAGGCCCTCTTTCTTAATTAGCTAGTTTAACCAAATAGCCAACCTTGTTTTTAATATGATATCAAGCACTCTTTTGACTTCTTGAAAATTCTCTCGATTCTTGCCAACCTTGTATATTTTCCTTTGCTTAACCCCTTTGAGCTTATTTGACCATTCCTTGTTTCTAGCTCATTATGTGCCTTAAATGAGAAATCGTGTTCTTACTTTACCTTAGGGAATAAAAGAACATTAGCTTGGTTAATGGATGAGTTTTTGAACAAGTGTGGGGGTGTGTGTACAAAATGGTTGTTGAAAATCAAAAGAGTGCCCAAAAAAAAAAAAAAAAAAATGTATGTATATAGTTATGTTCATATATATAGAAGAAAAAGAAAAAAAAAAAAAAAAAAAAAAAAAAAAAAAAAAAAACCAAGTGTTTAAAAAAAAAAAAAAGGATTGGGAAATGAATATGTAAAGGGATATACACTAGAGTTGGGATGAACTTTTATGCTTGTTATTTGAACTCAGCTCTCATTTGCTTTTATTCTCTTTAGTATTTATCTTCTCATATCCATTTTATCCTCTCCTGTTACCTTGACCTCACTACAACCTTGAATAAAGTCCTCATGATTTGTGTGTGCATGTGTTTTGAGTAGTGGAGAAGTAGAAGATAAGCAACCTTATGGTAGTGCAATTTTCATGGGTTGAATTGAGTGAAATACCTACCCTTTAAACACTTGAGAGATTGAGAGGGAATCTTATGAAGATCTATCATTCTCGATTCATGTTGAAGATACCTTGCTTGTTGGTTTGAGATGTGGAGAATTGTTAACTCATGAATGTTTTGATCCCTTGAACCTTTGGTTGTTCTTCTTGATTGTAAAATTTTGGTCTTAAGTTTTGCCCAGGAGTGCAAAAAGCTAAGTGTGGGGGAATTTGATAATCACATATTTTATTCATTAAGAAACCCTTATGTTTAGTCATTTACACTCTCCATATTCTTAATTGATTGAGTTTGGTATGATTTTGTGAGTTTGAGCTCAAATTGGTCCTAATTGAATATTTCCAGCATTATTGAGATTTGACACTATTTCTGTATTTTGGCCATAACTTGAGTTCCTAATATCTGATGAACATGAATTTTACCTTGTAGGAAAGCTAAGAGGAAGCTCTACAACTTTGATGAGAGCTCGAAGTCTGATTCAGATGTCTAAGGGACCTAAGTTGACATGGAAGTCAGAATACGGGTTCTGTCAGTAGAATCCGAACAGTGTGCACTCAAAAAATCATATCTCAAGATTTAATAATGTAGATGGGCTGAAATTTTGACAGTGGATAGTCAAGATCCAAATAAACAACTTTCATGAAGAACACATTTTTAGAAAAAGAAGTCTAGTAGGTCATTTTGAGCTTGCAAGTCGGAACAGAGGTGCTGAAGTTGGGTTTGAGCAACCTACGGTATTTGGGACATATCTTGGGCTTAAGGAAGCCAAATTGGACGAACCAGCTATCCATTTTATATCCAAGACAAGGATCTACAACTTTCATGAAGAACACGTTTCGTGGTTCTGAAGTATAGTGGGTCGTTTTTGGCTTCCAAGTCAGACACGAAATTTTCGTCCTCAACCATCCACTCATCCATCCACTAATCCACTCATCCACTCATCCACTAACTCACCCACTCATCCACTCATACACTAATCCAACCACTTAACCACTCCACCCACTCATCCACTAATCCATCCACTAATCCATCCACTCACCCATTCATGTCCATAATTTCCCACTCACCAAAAGTCCTTTGGCATTTTTCACTAATTCAACCACTCAACCATTCCACCCACTCATCCACTAAACCAATCCACTAAACCAACCCACTAATCCATCCACTCAAACACTCCACTCACTCATCCACTCATCCACCCACTTCCCTTTGTCATTTTGTTACCTTAGACTTCTATAAAAGGCACCATTTATCATGAACAACATGAAATTCTCCTTCATTTCTCTCTAAGTTTCTTCTTGCTTCTTCATAGTTTCTCATAGTTTTGTATATTTTGATGCTCCCCTTCATGGTAATGGAGGGCTAAGCTACTTTGGGTCAATTTAGAACTCTTGAAGAGATTGTGGTTTGGATTCTTGAGACCTTGGTTATGTATTGTATTTGATTTGTAATTGAATTCCTCTTTCTTCTTCTTTTTCTTCTTCTTGATCTTGAATGCATGAATGGTGATTCTATTTATGTTGATCTGATTGATCTTGGTTTAAGATTGAGATTTGTGATGAAACTTAGAACTGATTGATCTAAACTAATCACATAAATGAAGATTGAGATTTGTGATGAAACTTAGAACTGATTGATCTAAATTAATCACGAGAATTGAAGAGGTTAGGTTACTGATTTGTGCCTAAGTTAATTGAATTCGGTACTTGAAATTAACATAGATTTTCATGAATAGTGCGATTGCGGATTTGTGTTTATCACTTGTTAATTGAATTCTAGACGATCGTCTAGTATGAATTCTGGATTTGATGCAGAGATCTCGGTTAGATCCAAATTAACAATTCAATTGCGCTTCAAGTGTTCTATGAAGGGTCTATGATTGAATCCACCCAATCTTGGATAGGTTTCTAAATTGACTACTCTTTAATTGTTATTTCTTCCTTTAATTTTGTTAAGTACAATCTTAAACTGTCAAACCCCCCTTTGCTAACTTTCACTTGATTTGATTAAATTGCATTTACGATCCTTGAGGAGACGATCCGGTGTTGCCACTGTGCTACAAGCTTAGGTAATAACTTCGGTTATAATTTTGACTGAGTTCGGCGCTCGTCAACCACCACACAGAAATATTTGAAATTTTGAAACAAGTGAAGATCAATATTCCTCTGTTAGATGCTATCAAACAGATTCCTTCTTATGTCAAATATTTGAAGGACTTATGCATATTAAAAGGAAATTAAACGTGAAAAAGAAAGCATTTTTGGCTGAACAGGTAAGCTCCATTCTTCAAAATAATAATGTGTTGAAATATAAAGGCCCTAGTTGTCCTACAATTTCATGCATTATTGGATAACATAAAATTGAAAAAGCTTTACTTGATCTTGGTGCTAGTCTCAATTTGCTTCCATATTCAGTTTATTAGTAACTCAACTTAGGTGGGTTAAAACCAACTTCTGTAACTCTTCTACTTATAGATAGATCAATTAAAATTCCAAGAGGAATAGTGGAAGATGTGTTGGTTCAAGTTGATAAATTCATATATCCTGTGGATTTTATTATCTTGGATACTGAACCTATGGTTGATAATTGCAAGTCAATTCCTGTTATTTTAGGCCGTCAATTTTTAGTAACATCTAATGCTTTGATAAATTGCAGAAATGGAGTGGTGAAGCTAACATTTAGAAACATGACACTAGAGCTCAATGTTTTTAACATGTGCAAGTAACCATAGGAAGTCCTTGATGAAAAGGAGGAAGTTGAAGGAATTGAAGTCATTATAGATAATAATCTTCAAACAAGGAGTTCTTCTGACCCATTAAAAATTTGTTTAGTCAATTCATTAGATTCAAGCATGCAATTAGAAGATGATATCTCTGAAATATGCTCGTTGCTTGATTGTACACAGGAAATGGAGTACAAGGGATGGAAGCCAAGATTTGAAGAGTTAAAACCCATGAATGATAATGCCCATGAAGAAATACCCACATTGGAACTAAAGCCATTACCTGCTAGGTTGAAGTACACATTTTTGGAAGAAAAACAAAACTTTCCAGTGGTAATTTCCTCGTCTCTTACTGAAGAACAAGAAGGTATGTTAACAGAAATACTTAAAAGGCATAAAAGTGCAATTGGATGGACATTAAAGGACGTAAAAGGCATTAATCCATTAATTTGTACACATAGAATACATTTAGAGGATAATGCTAAAACTTCTCAATAACCTCAAAGAAGATTAAATCCACACATGAAAGAGGTAGTTAGAGCTGAAGTCCTTAAATTGCTTGATGTTAGAATTATCTATCCTATCTCTGATAGTCAATGGGTAAGCCCTACACAAGTTGTGCCTAAGAAATCTGGAATAACAGTGATTGAAAATGATAAAGGTGAATTAATACCTACGTGAGTCTTATCTAGTTGGGGTATGTGTATTAATTTTAGAAAATTAAATGCTGCTACTAGGAAAAATCATTTTCCCTTGCCGTTTCTTGATCAAATTCTGGAAAGGGTAGCAGGACATCCATACTACTGTTTTCTAGATGGTTTTTCAGGTTATAATCAAATACCAATTGCATTGGAAGATCAAGAAAAGACCACTTTTACATGTCCCTTTGGTACTTTTGCATATAGAAGAATGCCTTTTGGCCTTTGTAATGCTCCAGCAACATTTCAAAGATGTATGTTAAGCATTTTTAGTGACATGATTGAGCATTATTTAGAGGTTTTCATGGATGATCTAACAGTTTTTGAAAATTCTTTTGAAAATTATCTTGATAATTTGGAAAAAGTTCTTAAAAGATGCGAAGAAAAAGGATTTGTGCTAAACTGAAAAAAATGTCATTACATGGTTACCTCAAGAATAGTGTTAGGTCATGTGATATCTTCTAAAGGAATTGAAGTTGATAAGGCCAAAGTTGAATTAATTGCTCATTTGCCTTCCCCAAAAACAGTCAGAGAAGTTCGTTCCTTTTTAGGACATGCAGGATTTTACAGAAGATTCATTAAGGACTTTAGTGCCATATCTAGACCATTATTTAATCTTCTGTTGAAAGATGCACCATTTGATTGGACTCAAGAATGTCAAAAATCTTTTGAAAAATTAACTGGTCTTCTGACATCTACTCCTATCATGCAATCTCCTGACTGGTCTTTGCCTTTTGAGTTAATGTGTGATGCTAGTGATTTTGTTATGGGCACTGTTTTAGGCCAAAGAAAGGAAGGTAAGCCTCATGTGATTTTTTACGCAAGTAGAACTTTAAACAGTGCACAAATGAATTACACCACTACTGAAAAAGGACTACTTGCTGTAATTTTTGTACTGGACAAATTTCGATCTTACTTAATTAGTTCTTCTATTGTGATTTTCACTGATCATTCTGCTGTTAGATATTTGATGTCTAAGCAGGATACCAAGCCAAGATTGATAAGGTGGATCTTGTTGCTTCAAGAATTCAACATCACAATAAAAGATAAGAAAGGAGCCAAAAAATGTTGTTGTTGATCATTTGTCCAGACTTACAATAGGCTCACTTTTTGATAGCACACTTATCAATGATTATTTTCCTGATGAATTTTTATTTTTTGTCAATTCCATGCCTTGGTTTGCTAACATAGTCAACTTTCTCGTAACAGGAAAGATGCCACCTCAATGGATGCACCCAGATAGAAGGAAATTTTTGACAGAGGTGAAAATTTTTTATTAGGATGACCCATACTTGTTCAAATATTGTGCTGATCAAATCTTTCAGAGATGTGTGCCCAACAGTGAGGTAGATAGTATCATTAAATTTTATCACTCAGAAGCATGTGGAGGTCACTTTTCTTCAAAGAAAACAGCTGCGAAAATATTGCAGTGTGGATTTTATTGGCTCATTTTATTTAAGGATTGCTATACTTTTTGCAAAAGTTATGAAAATTGTCAAAAGTTGGGCTCAATTTCAAAAAGAAACATGATGCCTCTGAACCTCATCCTTGTCATTGAAATTTTTTATTGTTGGGGAATTGATTTCATGGGTCCATTTCCATCTTCATTTGGATTTGTGTATATTTTGGTTGCAGTTGATTATGTCTCAAAATGGATTGAGGCGATTTCATGCCGACACAATGATCATAAAACTGTTCTCAAATTTTTAAAAGAAAATATCTTGTGTCAATTTGGAATCCCTCGAGCTATCATAAGTGATGAGGGAACACATTTTTGCAATAAACCATTTGAATCTTTAATGAAGAAATATGGTATTACACACAAAATTTCTACCCCTTATCACCCTCAGACAAGTAGACAAGTTGAATTAGCAAATAGGGAGATTAAACAAATTTTGGAAAAAATGGTTAACCCAAATCGTAAAGATTGGTATTTAAGACTAAACGATGCACTTTGGGCTTACCGTACTGCTTTCAAAACATTTTTGGGCATGTCACCCTATCGGTTAGTCTATGGAAAACCTTGTCACTTGCCTGTAGAATTAGAACATAAAGTATTTTGGGCCATTAAAGCTTTCAATCTAAATCTTGATGATGCTTGCAAGATATGCAAATTGCAATTAAATAAACTTGAAGAATTGAGAAATGATGCATATGAGAACTCAAAGATTTATAAAGGCAGAACAAAAGCTTTTTATGACAAGACAATTTTGAGAAAATCTTTTGAAATTGGTCAAAAAGTTCTGCTTTATGATTCTCTCCTGCACCTATTCCCTGGAAAATTGAGATCTAGGTGGAGTGGTCCTTTTGTTGTCAAACATGTGTATCCTTATGGGGCCGTAGATATTGAGAATCCTAGGAATGGTAATGTGTTTAAAGTCAATGGACAAAGACTCAAACCATTTCTGGAAAACCAAGTTGATGAAGTAGAATTCATCTCTCTTTTTGATCCTTATTATGAATAGTATTCACTCTAATTTTGTTGCCTTGTTTTTGCAGTTCTTTGTGTTGCCGGTTAAGTGGTGGATACGGTACTCCGTGACTCTCAAGTTGGTTTGTTTTTCAGTTTTCCAAAATAACTGAATCCTTCTTCTCCTTTAAAATGGATGTCATTCTTTCAAACCTGAGAAAACATTTTCCTTCTCTTCCTCAAAATGCTCTGAAAGAAATCTACAAAGTTAGAAGTGAAAGATTGAGACTGTTAATGCACAAAGGTATGTCAGAAGATGTACGCTGGATAATTGAAGCAAAGGTCTGAATAGCAAGTGAGTCTTCAATTTCATTTGACTCATACATGTCAGGTCTTGGAAGAAGTTCGTATTCTAAAAGGAGAAGAGCAAAAAGGTTGCAAGTCTGTCACAAATGTGGACGATGGAATTGTAACAAGCGATGTCGTTCTTTGGGGATGGTTTCCGCAAACAGAGAAGATAAAATTTTCTTCATTAAGAATGGACTGAGTAAGGAGTCATTAGATGATATCTTATTGACTCTTGAGACGCATTCTTGTGGATTGGTGCATCGTGAAATTCTTAATTTGTGGAATCTCTTCAAGGATGAAGAAAAATGCTACAGTCTTGGGAATCTGACTCTAAAAGACTCTGTTTGCCAATTTATAATAAAATTGGATGGGAAGCTTATCCTCTACTCATAGAAGGCATTTAAGCCGTTACTGGACGTTAAACCAGAGGCATATATGAGCCATATCCACAACAATTTGTACATATCATCTTCTTCTTCTTCTTCATGTCATCTTTCAAAAAATAAAATAAAATAAATGTTTGAATAAGGGCGATTCGAAAAGAGTACCATGACTTTAATTAGTTGTGGAGCCCCAGCCTTTGGCTGACCCATCATTGACTCGGGTGGACCTTTTCATGCTGGTCTTTAAAAAAGTTCGTGTACCATGCTCTGTAGAGAGCCACACTCCATAACCCAATGTTTACCATCTAGGCACTGTGGAGTTGATGGACAGGCAGAAGCGTCCTACTCTGGTTATTAGTGAGAAGTAACCCACGGCGGCCAAAGCGTATGAGGCATTTGAGCTTGATCCTCTCTTTTATTAGAAGGGGCTCTCAGCGCCCTGGTATGGGATGTTTTGGATCTTGGACTGTAACGCCCCTTTTTGGGAGGGGACGTCACATTGTCGAATAAATAAAATGCGGAAATTAAATGAACAACGATTAAGACCCGGTTCATTTTAATTAATTAATGTTTAACCATGTGAACAAACTTGGCAATATTTTTTTTTTTAATAATAATAAGGATACTACAGAGTGCGTATAAAAGTAACGAATAAAACAATACATAGAAATTTGCACCTGAATAGCATATATATATATATCTGGAGTTTAATACAACTGTTTCATAAATACAAGCCTGGCCATCATCAAAAAGCAAAACTATACCCACCCCAAGGGAACATGCATATACAAAATATACAGCCCAAATCAAAAAGAAAGATACATCAGGCCCCCAAAAACAAAAACACTGGCAGCCATCAGTAGCCACCAATGATCATCGACCCCTCAAATAAAAAGGGACCGATTCGGGATCATCAGGAGGACCCTCATCATGGATCTTCCTCATCCGAGGACTCATCCATAGGAACCACAGAGGCGCGGGACGGAGCCCGAGCGGTGGAATCAAACGAATCCTCTGCGGGGTGTAGTAACGGGACCCCACATCTCCCGATAGGCGGGGTAAAACTCCAAGCGTAAGCGATGTAGCAAGTGAGGACCAGGTGCCTCATGGCGTCTCCAGGCAAGTGATACGACACGTCTCCCACATACACACAGCGGTCGGAGTTTAGGTTGATGTGCCAACACTCCGGCCCTCCGAGGAAGGTCAGACGCACATCTCCCAAAAATCCGCGCGTGCGTGCAGACATCGTCGCAGTCAAAGTCAATCTGTGCACGGCCAGAAGCGGGAAGGCAGGCTCTTCTGTCTCTTCACCGTCGTCTTCGATCAAGCACAAGGTGCACATAAACAAGCAAGTAATAGAAGCACGTGGAAAGAGGTAAGATATCCTACACTCAATACCAATACAAGCAACCAAGAACCGAACGGCGCATAACGCCCACGTAGCATATAAAGGCAATAAATAAGCTTTTAAACAGATAACCAGTCAAGCAATCATAGATAGAGGTAATGAATAATTCATAATATCCAGGCAGTTAAATATCATGTAAACAATAATTTTCAGATGTCAGAATATCCCATGATGCATGGACACAACATTCAATTTCCTACTCCATGGAGCTAGACTCAAACAGTCGGAGAGAAAGATCAGGAGACATGTCTGTGACTCGGCTGCCGAGGCCAGTGCTATCAATAATTTTTCTCGTGCACAATCATGGCATTGCACAGACATTCTACACTAGATCACGATATAGGACAGTGTCAAGTCCGGATCGTCGGTGCGTTTGCATCGGTTTGCCCCACGGGCAAAGGAGCTACCAACTACCCATTGTGGAGGACCCGCGCCCCGACGCCCCCAAGGTCATAACAAGACCCACACTTGTCTACTCGCACCCGCACTAAGGTGTGTTCAATCTCCTAGGCAACTTGGCCTTACAACAGTCCACACGGACATCACAATGCATAAGACACTATGCATGCTCATGTATGATCCACAATCTCATACAAATTCATAATATACCATAATTGATCAAGAGAGTGCAATAAGCAAATTTGCATCCAAAAAGAACCCAATATCAACATAATATCAATTTATAATTCAAGGAACATAATTTAGGTCCATTATGGATTTCTAAAATCTCTAAGTCTTATGAAAATTATCTCATTGGTTCATTAAGGTTTATGAAGTCCGTAAGCTCTTGTATTCTTTGATTACTTGTAATCCTAGTATTGGGTTATGAAATCTTAACTCAAATTTTCACCTAGAGGTCATGGTCTTCCCAAGGTTTCAAATAAATCATGTTCACATCATTAGGTCCATTTACTTGTTATTTTGATCCAAGCTATTTGATTCTTACAATTACCCTCCAAATTTAGCACATTTCCTAAGTCTTAACCACACTCCATCATAAGAATTATTTGTTGCAAGTTTCCTACTATTAATTCTACATTTAGTTACTTGATTAATTCAAGTCTTGACATCTCAAATTTGTTATCTTTTCCCCTCCTTCAAGCCCTCAAAACCGTGGCACACCATAGGGTCCTAGGTTACCAATTTTCTTCTCACTAGTTTAGTCTTCCTTTACTTAATTCACCTAGCATTATTCTTGACACAACTTTAACCAAATTCTGCTCTTAAGAACAGCCCAAAACCGTGGCACTCACCAAGGTCCAACAACCAGAATTTTGTCCACTTAAATCAACCTTAACTACTTGATTTAATTAGCCTTACATTGATCAAAATTTAAGCATCATTTGCATTCATTCATTTTCCAGCCCAAAAAACAGCCCCAAAACAGAGCCAAAACCGTGGCACATGTAATGGTCCAGCAACCAGAATTTTGTCCACTTTAATCACCCTTAACTACTTGATTTAATTAGCCTTACATTGATCAAAATTTAAGCATCATTTGCATTCATTTTCCAGCCCAAAAACAGCCCCAAAACAGAGCCAAAACCGTGGCACATGTAATGGTCCAAGCAACCAGAATTTTGTCCACTTTAATCACCCTTAACTACTTGATTTAATTAGCCTTACATTGATCAAAATTTAAGCATCATTTGCATTCATTTTCCAGCCCAAAAACAGCCCCAAAACAGAGCCAAAACCGTGGCACATTCAAGGGATTCCAGCACCAGAATTTTCAGCAAGCAAGCATGGATATCAACCACAAAATTACATGAATAATTAACCACTCAATCAACTACTCAAAGCTAGATTAAAATAGCATTCAAGAAACCAATTTCAAGCAATTTTCAAGAACAACCACCATGTGGTTTTTCTTCCAAAAATCAAATACGAGATTCCTAGTTGCTAAAGAGGTTGAGGAGGATTAATCTTCCTCTTACCAAGATGAAGAACCAAGGAAATCTCCAAGAAGCACTTGATTTTCGGATTTGAAGCTCCAAAAACCCTAGAAAATGTGGTCCAAGTTAGAACAATGTAGTGAGGTGAAAAAGAAGAAGAAAGTGACCACAAAATCAAGAGAAAACCGAAACGAAAATGGGAAGGCAAGTCTGAAAATTTTCAGCCATGGGAGCTCACCTTCAAGGCTTGAGAAATGGTTGAAGATGGAAGCTTTCTTGAAAACTCCAAGCACAAAAGATGATGAGAAGGAGTAGGAGATTAAGAAAATATGGTTGAAGCAAATTTTTATGAAGGTTGGGGTCAAGGAGGAAGGCTGGACGTGTGGTGGCTGGAAGGGAAAAAGAGAGAAATGGTTGAAGAGGAAGAAAGAAGAAGAAACGTAAATGAAGAAAGAAAGGTGCTTTTTGGTGATAAAGAGTTAAATGAATTATTTGGACAATTAAAACCAACTCTTTTCTCCTTCATGGGCTGCAGATACGCAAATGAGAGAGGGAGAATTGAGTGACAAAATTGGCTTCCTTTGGAAGCTAATTCATGTGGTCAAAGTTTGGGGTCAAAGCTTCTTAAGGAAGCTTGAATATTTAACTATTAAATTTGAATTAAAGTAGGTAGATTGGACATAAAGTGGATTACATTAGGATAGTGTGATAGTATTTTTATTACACACTATTATCCAATAGATAATAGTTACAGTTGACAGGAGTCAGTATTTAATTAAGCTGACAGATGAATTTTTCGCTGTACTGATTTAATTGTATCAGTAAGGATTTCCTAAAAATTACGAAACCTCGTAAACTGTGTCAAACCTCGGGTTTAGTAAGATCCCCCGTCGACTTATCCATAGTCCAAGGTTCTCAGAGAATACATCGCGTTTCCCGATTCTCGCTCAAACAAGACACGCAAAACGAGGAATATATTAAAATATTCGACGGTTCGGAAAATTCCCAGAAAATTCTCAAAAATTGCAAATATTATAAAACGACTATCCGTCATATAATTTTCCAATTTTTGAAGCACTACGATCGTTTTCACGACTCTGCTCGAAGTTTCACGCAGAACGAGGAATATATTAAAATATTCGTCGTTCCCGAAAAATTCCAGAAAAATTCTCATAAATCACAAATATTGGAAAATGACTATTCATGGTGAAATAATCAATTTCCGGGGCGTTACACTGGTCTCAGCAATTCTCAGCCCAGTGTGCACGCAAAACGAGGAATATATTAAAATATTCGTCGTTTCCGAAAAATTCCGGAAAAATTCCTAAAAATCAAGAATATTATATAACGATGATTTATAATCAAATATGTATTTTTCGGAATGTTACAACACTCCCCTACTAAAAGGAATTTCGTCCTCGAAATTTTCATACCTTAAAATAATTCTGGATGTTGCTCCTTCATCTTGTCTTCCAATTCCCAAGTCGCATCACCAGTTGTTTCATTCCAAATCACCTTTACCAATGGAATCTCCTTGCCTCGTAGTTGCTTTATCCGTCGATCCTCGATTCTCGCAGGAGACGTTTCATAGGTCAGGTTCTCTTTTAACTGTACTGTGTCCGGTGCTATGACATGACTTGGATCAGGTAAATATTTACGAAGTTGTGACACATGGAATACATTATGTATGTTTGCAAGGATAGGGGGTAAGGCTATCTGGTAAGCTACTGGACCTATCCGACGAAGAATTTGGTAAGGTCCAAGAAATTTCGGAGTGAGTTTTCTAGATTTCAAGGCCCGGCCGACCCCAGTCGTGGGTGTGACTTTCAGGAACACATGCTCACCTTCTTCAAACTCAAGAGGCTTTCTTCTCTTATCCGCATAGCTCTTACTCGTCGGCTCTGAGCAGTTCTCATCTTCTCTTGAATCATCTTAACCTTCTCAGTCGTCTGCTGGATAATATCTGGTCCAATCGTAAGACGCTCGCCGTCTTGGTACCAACATAATGGTGTTCGACACCGTCTTCCATACAGAGCTTCATAGGGTGCCATCCCTATACTCGAATGATAAGCTGTATTGTAGGTGAACTCCACCAGTGGTAGAACTTCATCCCAACTTCCAGTCTGTTCCATAGAACAAGCTCTAAGTAGGTCTTCTAGAGATTGGATCGTTCTTTCCGATTGACCATCGGTTTGCGGATGATATGCTGAACTCAGGCGCAATCTTGTCCCCAACGAAGCTTGTAAACTTTGCCAAAACTTTGAGGTAAACCTCGGATCTCTATCCGAAACTATACTCGTAGGCACACCATGTAATCTGACAATTTCCCCAATATACAGTCGGGTCAGCTTTTCCAAATTGTACCTTATGTTAATCGGAAGGAAATGAGCCGATTTTGTAAGTCGATCAACTATTACCCAAATCGAGTCGTGTCCCATCCTTGTCCTTGGCAATCCCACAACAAAGTCCATTGCGATGTTGTCCCACTTCCATTCAGGAATAGACAATGGTTGAAGCAACCCAAACAGGTCGCCGATGTTCCACTTTGGCTTTTGACGGACTAGACAAGTCGATACACATCTAGTGACATCACTTTTTAGTCCATGCCACCGAACAACTTCTTCAAGTCTTGGTACATCTTTGTTATACCAGGGTGCATACTTAGTTTGCTAGTGTGGGCATGATCCACAATATATCGTCTAAGCTCTTGGTCACGAGGAATACAAACTCTACCTCGGAATCTCAGAATTCCATCTGTTCCTTCTTCGAACTCTGTTTTCTCGCCTTGTTTCATTTGTTCTCTTATTCCTTGCAAGAATTCATCGGTCTTCTGTTTTTCCGTATGTCTTCCATCAACTCGCTTGAGATGGTAACCATATTCATGCAAATTCTTAGGGTTCCAACTTAACAAATGACCATACATCTCTAAATTGTTCGATGAGATCTCTTTCCTTAATCATTAAGGCAGAAACACTGATAGTCTTTCTACTTAAGGCGTCAGCCACAACGTTCGCCTTGCCAGGGTGGTACAACAACTGGAAATCATAATCCTTTAAAAACTCCAGCCA
Organism: Ormosia emarginata; assembly: GCA_029884605.1. Lineage (NCBI taxonomy): Eukaryota > Viridiplantae > Streptophyta > Magnoliopsida > Fabales > Fabaceae > Ormosia > Ormosia emarginata. The sequence continues at coordinate 3,940,211 of JAQQTP010000063.1, forward strand.
TCTTCGCTGTCTCATATTCAGCTCCTTCTGATCGTACAAGTACTTCAAGCTCTTGTGGTCACTGAAGATGTTGAATGTCGCTCCATAAAGGAAATGTCTCCATATCTTGAGCAAAAACCACATTTCTGCCAACTCCAAATCATGAGTCGGGTAATTCTTTTCATGCACTCGCAACCTGTCGCGAAGTTAGCATAGGCTACCACCTTTCGGTGTTGCATAAGGACAGATCCCAAACCACGATATGAAGCGTCACAATACACCTCGAACGGTTCATTCGGATCGGGTAACACTAATACGAGGTGAGGTGGTCACCGTTTCTTCAACTCTTGAAAACTCGCTCACATTTTTCGGTCCATTCGAAAGCTTGATTCTTCTTTGTCAATTGAGTGAGCGGTCCGGCAATCTTGGAGAACCCTTCTATGAACCTCCGGTAATATCCACTAAACCAACGAAACTACGGACTTAGTCATCGACTTCGGTTGTTCCCACTGCAATCTTTGCTTCCACTTTGCATGGATCCACTGCGATTCCTTCTTTTGAGATTACGTGACCCAAAAACTTCACCTCATCAAGCCAAAACTCGCACTTCGATAGCTTGGCATACAGTTCCTTTTCCTTCAAAATCTGAAGAACTATGCTGAGATGCCCAGCGTGATCCTCCTGATTCTGAGAATATATCAGGATGTCATCAATGAAGACGACAACAAACTTATCCAAGTACGGACGAAAGATGCGGTTCATATAATCCATGAAAATAGCAGGCGCATTCGTCACACCAAACGGCATCACAAGATACTCGTAATGACCGTATCGCGTACGAAAAGCAGTCTTGGGTATATCCTCCGTCTTCACTCTTATATGATGATACCCAGATCTCAAGTCAATCTTCAAAAATACGCTGCCGCCCCCCTTCAGTTGGTCCATCAAGTCATCAATTCTCGGTAGAGGATATTTGTTCTTGATTGTCAACTTGTTCAATTGCCTGTAATCCACACACAATCTCGAGGTACCGTCCTTCTTTCGAACTAGTAACACAGGTGCTCCCCACGGAGACACACTTGGTCTAACGAACTGCTTCTCCAAAAGCTCTTCTAGCTGCTTCTTAAGTTCAGCTAATTCTGTCGGTGACATTCGGTACGGTGCTATAGACACGGGACCAGCTCCCGTACTAGATCAATAGCAAACTCAATTTCACGTGCCGGCGGCAGAAAACCGAGGTACTTCTTCGGGGAAGATCTCGGGAAATTCCTTCACTACTAGGAATAGTACTCAAATCGGCCTCATTCTCAACTTTCAGAGAAGATAATAGCATGTACCCCGAGCTCCTTCTTTCAAGAAAGCTCGTGCTTGGTTGGCCGTCAAGTATCTAGAATTCTCATCCACAGGAAAGACTATGGTCTTACTAGAACAATCTAACGAGAACATGGTTGGAAGATAACCGGTCCATCCCTAGGATTATATCTAAGCTGTGAAAGAGGTAAACAGATCAAATCGACAGAAAAGATTCGACCTTCAACAATCAAAGGACACTTCAAACGGACTTTGGTAGTAACTACCGGCTTATCGGTGGGGTTGAAACGGTCAATTCAAAAGGTAGTTCGGACACGTGTAAACCAAGTCGTAGCACACGGTCATATGATATGAAAGAATGGGTTGCCCCAGAGTCATACAAGTACTTTTAAAAGATTACCTTCTATGGCGCCTTCTCCTTGAATCAAGTCTTCGGATTCGAAGCTTCAGCTCCACTCATAGTATAAACTCGACCTTCGGCTTGCGGTTTCTTGGCTCGGGTTGCATTGATCGAAGGTTCAGCCTTTGCTTGGTTGCGATCTCGGACATATGGCCTGGTTTGCCACATACGAAGCAAATGATTCCTTTTATCGTGCGTCTCTTGTGAGATGATCCTTCCCACACTTCGGGCATTTGGATGGGTAGGTCGTATTCGACCGAGTTCGATTCCCGAGAAGAACCTCTACCGAACTTCCACCGATTTGTTGTTGACTCCGTTGGTCGGGAATAGGGTTTCTTCCGAAAGCGGTTTGAACCACTTGCCTCCACCTCTTTGGGACCGTACGGAGCCCAAAGTTCCTGTTTCTCGCGTCTCTAGCTTCGCTCCAAGGCTTCAACTTCGCAGCAAGTGTCTAACATTCCGAGAATACCTTCATCTTCAAGGTAATCACAGCTTTCTTTACCTCGTACCTCAGTCCTTCGGTGAATTTCCAGCATTTCCAGGCTTCATCAGTTTGATGCTGGTAATGTGTCGAAAATCTCTCCAAGTTCTCAAACTTGGCTGCGTATTCGCTGATAGTCATGTTCCCCTGTCTCAGGTTGAGGAACTCCATCTCCTTTGCGTGTCTCGCATTCGCAGGAAAGTATTTGCCCAAGAATTTCTCCTTGAACAGTTCCCAAGTGACCTCTGCTCCTTCGGCTTCTAATGCCCTTTGAGCTCCATTCCACCCGGTCTTGGCATTTCGACGAGCATAAAAGTCGCATAATTTACCTTCTTGTCTTCCGCACAATTCATGCCACGAAAGACTTTTTCCAGCTCCTTGATCCATAGATTAGCCTTGTCAGGATCAAACTCCCCCTTGAATTGCGGAGGGTTATGACGACGAAACTCTGCTAAGTTTTGCGCGTCGGCGATAGTCGCCTCGAGCTGTTGAGCAGCTCTTTCTTGTTGTTGAGCGGCGTTCATTTTGTTGGGCGATGACTTCACCATTCTCTGCATCGCTTCAATAGCAGTGTCATATCTCCACCTCTTGCCATCTTGCTTTTCTCTCAAATTGGATTACTGAAAACATACGAAAAGTCAGAGGAATTCACTCAAGACACCCATCACAGAGATTCACACAGCACAAACAAGACAGACTCACACTCAAGACCCAAAGAAAACATAAACCGGGGCTCTGATACCAACTTAATGTAACGCCCCTTTTTGGGAGGGGACGTCACATTGTCGAATAAATAAAATGCGGAAATTAAATGAACAACGATTAAGACCCGGTTCATTTTAATTAATTAATGTTTAACCATGTGAACAAACTTGGCAATATTTTTTTTTTTTTAATAATAAGGATACTACAGAGTGCGTATAAAAGTAACGAATAAAACAATACATAGAAATTTGCACCTGAATAGCATATATATATATATCTGGAGTTTAATACAACTGTTTCATAAATACAAGCCTGGCCATCATCAAAAAGCAAAACTATACCCACCCCAAGGGAACATGCATATACAAAATATACAGCCCAAATCAAAAAGAAAGATACATCAGGCCCCCAAAAACAAAAACACCAGCCATCAGTAGCCACCAATGATCATCGACCCCTCAAATAAAAAGGGACCGATTCGGGATCATCGGAGGACCCTCGGGGATCTTCCTCATCCGAGGACTCATCCATAGGAACCACAGAGGCGCGGGACGGAGCCCGAGCGGTGGAATCAAACGAATCCTCCCCTGCGGGGTGTAGTAACGGGGACCCCACATCTCCCGATAGGCGGGTAAAACTCCAAGCGTAAGCGATGTAGCAAGTGAGGGCCAGGTGCCTCATGGCGTCTCCAGTGCAAGTGATACGTACACGTCTCCCACATACACACAACGGTCGGAGTTTAGGTTGATGTGCCAACACTCCGGCCCTCCGAGGAAGGTCAGACGCACATCTCCCAAAAATCCGCGCGTGCGTGCAGACATCGTCGCAGTCAAAGTCAATCTGTACGGCCGGAAGCGGGGAAGACAGGCTCTTCTGTCTCTTCACCGTCGTCTTCGATCAATACAGGGTGCACATAAACAGCAAATAACAGAAGCACAGGGAAAGAGGTAAGATATCCTACACTCAATACCAATACAGCAACCAAGAACCGAACGGCGCATAACGCCCACGTAGCATATAAAGGCAATAAATAAGCTTTTAAACAGATAACCAGTCAAGCAATCATAGATAGAGGTAATGAATAATTCATAATATCCAGGCAGTTAAATATCATGTAAACAATAATTTTCAGATGTCAGAATATCCCATGATGCATGGACACAACATTCAATTTCCTACTCCATGGAGCTAGACTCAAACAGTCGGAGAGAAAGATCAGGAGACATGTCTGTGACTCGGCTGCCGAGGCCAGTGCTATCAATAATTTTTCTCGTGCACAATCATGGCATTGCACAGACATTCTACACTAGATCACGATATAGGACAGTGTCAAGTCCGGATCGTCGGTGCGTTTGCATCGGTTTGCCCCACGGGCAAAGGAGCTACCAACTACCCATTGTGGAGGACCCGCACCCCGACGCCCCAAGGTCATAACAAGACCCACACTTGTCTACTCGCACCCGCACTAAGGTGTGTTCAATCTCCTAGGCAACTTGGCCTTACAACAGTCCACACGGACATCACAATGCATAAGACACTATGCATGCTCATGTATGATCCACAATCTCATACAAATTCATAATATACCATAATTGATCAAGAGAGTGCAATAAGCAAATTTGCATCCAAAAAGAACCCAATATCAACATAATATCAATTTATAATTCAAGGAACATAATTTAGGTCCATTATGGATTTCTAAAATCTCTAAGTCTTATGAAAATTATCTCATTGGTTCATTAAGGTTTATGAAGTCCGTAAGCTCTTGTATTCTTTGATTACTTGTAATCCTAGTATTGGGTTATGAAATCTTAACTCAAATTTTCACCTAGAGGTCATGGTCTTCCCAAGGTTTCAAATAAATCATGTTCACATCATTAGGTCCATTTACTTGTTATTTTGATCCAAGCTATTTGATTCTTACAATTACCCTCCAAATTTAGCACATTTCCTAAGTCTTAACCACACTCCATCATAAGAATTATTTGTTGCAAGTTTCCTACTATTAATTCTACATTTAGTTACTTGATTAATTCAAGTCTTGACATCTCAAATTTGTTATCTTTTCCCCTCCTTCAAGCCCTCAAAACCGTGGCACACCATAGGGTCCTAGGTTACCAATTTTCTTCTCACTAGTTTAGTCTTCCTTTACTTAATTCACCTAGCATTATTCTTGACACAACTTTAACCAAATTCTGCTCTTAAGAACAGCCCAAAACCGTGGCACTCACCAAGGTCCAACAACCAGAATTTTGTCCACTTAAATCAACCTTAACTACTTGATTTAATTAGCCTTACATTGATCAAAATTTAAGCATCATTTGCATTCATTTTCCAGCCCAAAAACAGCCCCAAAACAGAGCCAAAACCGTGGCACATGTAATGGTCCAGCAACCAGAATTTTGTCCACTTTAATCACCCTTAACTACTTGATTTAATTAGCCTTACATTGATCAAAATTTAAGCATCATTTGCATTCATTTTCCAGCCCAAAAACAGCCCCAAAACAGAGCCAAAACCGTGGCACATGTAATGGTCCAGCAACCAGAATTTTGTCCACTTTAATCACCCTTAACTACTTGATTTAATTAGCCTTACATTGATCAAAATTTAAGCATCATTTGCATTCATTTTCCAGCCCAAAAACAGCCCCAAAACAGAGCCAAAACCGTGGCACATTCAAGGGATTCCAGCACCAGAATTTTCAGCAAGCAAGCATGGATATCAACCACAAAATTACATGAATAATTAACCACTCAATCAACTACTCAAAGCTAGATTAAAATAGCATTCAAGAAACCAATTTCAAGCAATTTTCAAGAACAACCACCATGTGGTTTTTCTTCCAAAAATCAAATACGAGATTCCTAGTTGCTAAAGAGGTTGAGGAGGATTAATCTTCCTCTTACCAAGATGAAGAACCAAGGAAATCTCCAAGAAGCACTTGATTTTGATTTGAAGCTCCAAAAACCCTAGAAAATGTGGTCCAAGTTAGAACAATGTAGTGAGGTGAAAAAGAAGAAGAAAGTGACCACAAAATCAAGAGAAAACCAGAAACGAAAATGGGAAGGCAAGTCTGAAAATTTTCAGCCATGGGAGCTCACCTTCAAGGCTTGAGAAATGGTTGAAGATGGAAGCTTTCTTGAAAACTCCAAGCACAAAAGATGATGAGAAGGAGTAGGAGATTAAGAAAATATGGTTGAAGCAAATTTTTATGAAGGTTGGGGTCAAGGAGGAAGAAATTTGGACGTGTGGTGGTGGAAGGGAAAAAAGAGAGAAATGGTTGAAGAGGAAGAAAGAAGAAGAAACGTAAATGAAGAAAGAAAGGTGCTTTTTGGTGATAAAGAGTTAAATGAATTATTTGGACAATTAAAACCAACTCTTTTCTCCTTCATGGGCTGCAGATACGCAAATGAGAGAGGGAGAATTGAGTGACAAAATTGGCTTCCTTTGGAAGCTAATTCATGTGGTCAAAGTTTGGGGTCAAAGCTTCTTAAGGAAGCTTGAATATTTAACTATTAAATTTGAATTAAAGTAGGTAGATTGGACATAAAGTGGATTACATTAGGATAGTGTGATAGTATTTTTATTACACACTATTATCCAATAGATAATAGTTACAGTTGACAGGAGTCAGTATTTAATTAAGCTGACAGATGAATTTTTCGCTGTACTGATTTAATTGTATCAGTAAGGATTTCCTAAAAATTACGAAACCTCGTAAACTGTGTCAAGCCTCGGGTTTAGTAAGATCCCCCGTCGACTTATCCATAGTCCAAGGTTCTCAGAGAATACATCGCGTTTCCCTGATTCTGCTCAGCGCACACGCAAAACGAGGAATATATTAAAATATTCGACGGTTCCGGAAAATTCCCAGAAAATTCTCAAAAATTGCAAATATTATAAAACGACTATCCGTCATATAATTTTCCAATTTTTGAAGCACTACAGTCGTTTTCACGACTGCTCGAAGTTTCACGCGAACGAGGAATATATTAAAATATTCGTCGTTCTAGAAAAATTCCAGAAAAATTCTCATAAATCACAAATATTGGAAAATGACTATTCATGGTGAAATAATCAATTTCCGGGCGTTACATACTGGTCTCAAGCAATTCTCAGCCCAGTGTGCACGCAAAACGAGAAATATATTAAAATATTCGTCGTTTCCGAAAAATTCTGGAAAAATTCCTAAAAATCAAGAATATTATATAACGATGATTTATAATCAAATATGTATTTTTCGGAATGTTACATGGACATTACGGGTTTCATATTTTAGCATCTTTGTTGATGTTACGAGCCCAAGTGTGAGCGCTCCAGGTTCCAGACCCAAGATAGAAACCCAAGATGGTTTCTTTTTTCTCCTTTCTTTGAATAAACGGACGTGAGTGTCTACTGCACTGGTGATATGCAGTATAAAAATATGCTACTATTGCACTCATGACGTGCAGTATAAAGATACGCCATGAAAGTTGTACATACAGGTATGTCATCATTTGCTATTATATTTCTTTTATCTTTGTATGATTTTGCTGTATTTTGGTTTTGGACAGATGATCCTTTGAGCAGGGTCCTTCAAGGGTTTCTAGACTTCTTTACCCTGATGGTTTTCTTGAAGTCAAAAAAATAAAAATAAAAATAAAAATAAAAACAAAAAAATAAAAAAATAAAAAAAACAAAAAAAAAGATTTTGTGTTTCTTAATTTCAAACTTTTCTAACAACAGCCAACCTACCCTTATAGGTGCAATTATTACCCTTTCTGTTCTTTTTCCTATTTAAACACTCTATTTTCTCCACTTTCCTCCAACTCAGAATCATTCAAAGGGAAGGTGAGAATAGAAATAGAAGGTGTTTCTGTTCGTTAACTTAAAAATATCTGTGCATTTTATGGATCTAAGTATGGGAAGGGTTTAGAGTTTGTAAACGCAGCTACCACTCATGGTCGATCACTTGCTGCGAGGAATATTCATCTTGTATATGGGGGAGGTAGCCGTGGGTTAATGGAGGCTGTATCACTTGCTGCATATATAGGAGGCAATCAGCTTTTAGGTGTCATTCCTGAACCTTTAGCTCAACGAACATCACTGGAAAGACAATTGGAGAGGAACTTAAGGTATCATCAATGCATGAACAAATGAAGATAATGCTTGAAAACTTTGATGCATTCATTGCCTTACCAGGTGATTTTGGTACCTTAGAAGAAGTTTTTCAAATTATCTCTTGGGCCTAACTGAACATCCACCATAAACCCATAGGTTTGTTAAATGTAAATAATTTCTTTGATATTTTGTTAATCTTTCTTGACCATGCTGTGGAACAGAAATTTAGCACACCTTCGGCAAGACAACTTCTTATCTCTGCTTCCACTATTGATGAGTTGATTAATAAATTAGAAGCTTTTGTTCATAAACCTGACCCAACAATAGCTTAGATACATTGGTCAGCAAGAAGCAGTGAGGGAAACGGGATGAAAAAGGAGCCAGATTTGACACTTCATTTATAGTTTTTATTTACTTTTGATTTTATTTATCGTACTTTGTTTTTATTTAAATTTGTGTCAGATTTCTTCAACAGGTAATATCTTCTATCCTTTACTCACTTATATTTTAACATTGAGGACAATGCTGTGATCTAGTTGGGGGGAAGGATAGTTGACCAATTTTTTTTTCTTTTCTTTTTTTGAGAAGTATGATATGATTGTCATAGACTTATTAAACCAATTAAGGATGGCAGAGCAAGGAGTAATTTTACATTTGAGATGCATCTAAATTGGGAAGTATGTTTAGTGATATAACTATCAGAAACCTATTCGTAGTAAAATCAATTAAGGATGACAGAGTAAGGAGTAAATTTTGGAAACAATTTATTACTCTTGAGACGCATCTTAGTTGAAGAAATAATTATTTTGTGTAGAAGTAGCAAATGGATTCTTGGATCTTAGCATAAATTGTCTTCTTTCTTAAAAATCATAAGCTTGGATATAAATGTTGATATGATGGATTGAGAATGATAGAAATATGCCTTGTGAGATTTTGAGCCTATTGATGAATGAATTGAATATCTGTACGATTCTCTTCTTTCTTGTGTGATTTTCACTCATGGAATTGTTACTCTAGAACTTGCTTTGATTCTTTTTGAGGCTACATTTTCACATGCATACATTAATATGATTGAGGCATTTTGAAATAGCTACTTTGATCAAATAGCCATCCTTGTATATTTTCCATTGTGTAACCCCTTTGAACTTGTTTGACCATTCCTTGTTTAAAGCTCACTTCATCCTTCAAAAAAAAAACATGTTTTTATCCAACCTTGGGGAATAAGAGAGCATCAACCTTGTTCTTGAACAAGTGTGGGGGTGTGTATGCAAAATGATAAAAAAAAAATTTTGACCACCGTTGCAATCAAAGGATTATCAGAATAAAAGTGAATGCTTGGAAACAACAGGAAGAAAAAGAGAATGTTCAAGTCTAACAATGAATTCAGTTCATCAATTTAGGATTGGTCTTCAACAAAACATTAGTCAAATATTAGTGATTGTCCTTTATGATGAATATTCTCAAACATTTTCTCCACTCTAACTATACCATAATGCTCTTTTATTCTCTTTGGTATTTATCTTTTCATATCCATATTATCCCCTCTCCTTTACCATGACCCCATTACAACCTTGAATAAAGTCCTCTTGATTTTTGTATGCATGTGTTTTAAGTAGCGGAGAAGTAGAAGATAAGCAAGCTTATGGTAGTGCAATTGTTCATAGGTTGAATAGAGTGAAATACTTACCTTTTAAACACTTGCGAGATTAAGAGTGAATTCAGTGAGGATCTATCATTCTTGATTCATTCTTTTCAACTGAAGTTTCCTTGCTTATTGGTTTGAGATGTGAAGAAATGTTACCTCATTAATGCTTTGATCCCTTGAATTTCTTGTTGCACTTCTTGCTTCATCGAGTCTTTTAGAGTTTTTAGCTTTTGAGTCTGTGTCATTTTTCTTTGTCCCCTAACTTTGGTCTTTTGTGTTTTGCCCAGGAGTGCAAAAAGCTAAGTGTGGGGGAATTTGATAATCATATATTTTATACATTAATAAACCCTTATTTTAGTCATTTACACTCTTCATATACTTAATTGATTATGTTTGGTTATGTTTTGTAAGATTGGACTCAAATTTGACTTAATTGATTTTTTTCAGCATTATTTGGGTCTTACACTGTTTCTGTATTTTGGACATATCTTAAGTTCTAGATGTCTAGAAATTATGAATTTTACCTTGTAGGAAAGCTGAGAGAAAACTCTACAACTTTGATGAGAACTCCAGGTAAAATATGGATATCTAGAAGAGCTAAATGGGCTTGGAAGACAGAACACGAGTTTTGTGTCTGGAACCTGAACAATGTACAGTAATCAGAGCATAACTCGGGCTGTAAGAATTATTTTGGGCTGAAATTTGAACATTTGAAAGTTAAGACCCAGATCTACAACTATCATGAAGAACACAAGAGCTCATTCGGACAGCTTGGAGGTGATATTGGGTCTGGAAGTCAAAACAGAGGTGCTGAAATTGGGCCTGAATAGTCTGCAGTAATTGGGCCATATCCCGAGCTGCAGGTGATAAAATGAGTTGAAATTTGGACATCTGAAAGTTAAGATCCAGATCTACAACTTTCATAAAAATGACTTTTCTATTTGATGACGGAATCCATGAGTTAAGCAATGAATGATTTCGGAGACAAGAAATCTCAATAATTTTTCACTCTTATCCTCACCATTTGACATTTTCCACTCATTCATCCACTCATCCACCTACTCTTAATCAGTCTCCTTGTCATTTTGTATCCCTAATCCTCTATAAAAGGCACCATTGGCTGATCATTTAGGGTACTTGGTGTTAGGCTTAGTTTTTACAAGTTATGGTTATGCTTGTTTCTTGTTTTACTTTGTTGTAATTTTCTCTTGTTCTAAAGTGAAGCTATGTTCATCTTTCTCTTCTTCTCTCTTTCTTTCTTCTTATCTATGAGTAACTAAATCTTCATCTTGCTTAGGTGAAAGAGTGAAGCTCTTGGTAATGAAATAAGGTTAGATTATTATATTTCTTGTGCTTAAAAGATATATTATTAAATGGACATTATATGCGTTGTATTTTGTTTCCAATTAATTTAGAAACCTTCTTTGTATAATGGAGATCTTGATTTATTGTAGACAATAGGATTGGCACAGTGAATGTTTGAACTCATTTACAAATGTTGGTAGATAATTAAAGGAATCATAATATGATTCATATATAATTGAACTTTGAATGTTATATTTTTCGATTGGAACCTCCGTTGTGTGTAGATTTCAATTAAGTTATAAAGAGAAATAATCTTGCCTTTAATTTATTACCAAGAGTGGATCTTCTAACCCAAGCAAGTTCTTAAATTCATTTGTGAACATCTTCTATTACGTTTGGTGTTGTGACAAATCCTTTCCTACCTCAATTAATTTTTCTTCATCAATTCCCTATGGATCGACCTCGGACTCCCGAGAAATTTATTACTTAAGACAACCTGCACTTGGGTTTGCATCCTTAAATCCCGCAGTCAGTAGGATGATGGAGTAAACTTCCTAAACTCCGAGAGGTCCTAGAAGTTCTGATTCCTTCCAACTGGAACCTCTTGGATTGGTTGCTTAGGCTGAACCGGTGATGGTACAGGTGGGGGTTCTGGTTGTCGTTCAGCTTCCGACCTGTCTAACCTTCTATTAATAGCTGACATTTGGTCTTGCATAGCTTTGGCCATTTCCATTAATGCCTCAGCCACGTTATTTCCCTCACTAGAAGAATTCTCATTTAATCTAGTACTACGCTTAGGAGAAGACATAATATCCTGTTCATACAACACATCCAATATCAAGTTGATTAATCTCAATACAATGTATTAGTATAATAATAACTAATAACATCCATAACTAATGCAAGTCATGCAAACATCTCACAAAAGAGATTAGAAATACATAACATACATTTAAACTACTAACTTGTCTACGCATAGTCAGTACATACCCCAGTTCAACAGGATGAACTACTTTGATACCATAATGTAACATCCTAATACAAATATATCGATATAACTACTTATATAAAGATATATATAGCATTAAACATGTCACTTCTACTCTTACTATACTTTTAATCCCATATAATTAAGCCAATTCTTGTGGAGAGCCATGATAAAAGTAGGTCATATATATATACATCAAAAACCTCTAAGGCATAACGTTATATATACAACAAACTACAACTCAAAGTAAATTATACAAGAGTTGTCCCTACAACAAAAGCTAATAACTATCTAGTCTTGTTGCTCTTTCTTCATCAGCTTATCCCCATTAAAAGGGTCTTGACCTGCTTTTACCATAGAAACACGAAAATGGGTGAGAACATAAAATTTCTCAGTGATTAAACATGTATTTCATGGCACTCAATAATGTAAATCACTTATAAACATAATTAATAATCACATTATATTGTCGCTCATACAACTGTATAATATATAGAAAATCTAATATACCCTCGATATTACATAATTGCCCATACAACCGTATAACATCAACTAAACTTGGCAAATTGCTTAACTCGCTTCAATGCCTAACTTAGGACTTAACTCATCCCAAGGCTCGTGTTCGTAAGTTTGACTCACTTTACTACACTTACATAAGGTTGATCATATTCCTTATGTGCTTGACAAATAGTTTAGCTCACTACATTGTCTTAGGTGAAGTGTTGTACTGACACTTACCTCTCCCAAATACCCCAATAGCAAAGATTTTAACTCTTAAATTTGCAACATTAAGGAGTTTGACTCACTTCCTTAATTAGGATAATGGTTCTATGATTCAATTACCATAAGTAAAGGAACCAATGTTAACTAATACTCTATTTCAACCATCTTAATGAGATAATAAAGTATTTCTATAGAAATTTGCACATTTAACTCAACTTTGATTATAAGAGAATAAATGATGCCTTTATGATAAGTACACTTGCTTATCAATCTTATATCTTATTTACCTTACAAACAAAATTCTAGTGATTTTCTAAACCACACAATTGTGCAATAGGTCCTAGTTAACTATTTCGTCTAATCAATAACTATTAAATAACTTTAAACTCAAACTTGTACTCATATATTAGTGGGTTATTACCTTTGTAAAATATCCCTAAAAGTATCTTAATACACTTAAGAATGCATAAAAGAATAATCCCAACTAGCAGGGAACTTCCAAATACCAAGAATGACATGTTGAAAAATCCTGGAGCTCACGCCTAGGCGTGACTTTCCCATGCCTAGGCGTGACCCTTTCTATCTCGCCTGGCTGAGAAACAGAACCCATACCTAGGCGTGGTTTAGTCACGCCTAGGCATGGCTATGCGACTGAAAGTTTTGCAGAATAGTTTACTATTCCATTACCTAAAATTATCACTCCAATTACTAAAAATATGATTCTAAGATATCACAAATCTCAAATATGATCCATTAACATGTTGTGATACTTATACAACCTTAATTTCATCTAATCATGGATTAGTGGAAATTCTATCACCTAAGACCTAAAATCTCAATTTTTGTCTCCAATGGAGATTAATGGTTCTTAAGGATTAAAACTCATAGTCATACATCCAATAAGATATAAACAATCTAATTTAACACTTGGAATTGAAAACTAAGGTCAAAACCTAGATTTGCTCATCAAATCCATCTTTTACAATTTATGTAACTTAACTTCAACTATAGAGAAAATAGAAGAATAGAGATGAAGTATTAGGTTAGAATCCCCTTCCTCAAACTCTTGACGATCGTGGTTGATCAACCTTGGCCTTACCCTTAGCTTTCTTGCTATTTTCCTCTACTTCTCCCTTGGCTTTCTCTCCTTTTCTTTCTTGTTTCTCTGCAGTTCTTTGGTTTTCTATTTTTTCATGAATGTGAAAGGAGAATATGATTGAAATAGATGAAACATAAAGTCACTTATAAGGGGGTTGCCGTATAAAACTTGCTTCACTTAATACATTTTATTTATACTACTTGATCTACTAAAAATACTTAGATTTAGCTAAACTAAGTTTTCTAACTTCAAACAACCTTGAAATAAATACTAGGATTCATCAAAATTATTGTTTCACTATTATCTTACTTTTTCGTATCTGTTGGGGGTCAATCTGATATTAAAAGCACAACCAATATGCCTAAAAATACCAAATTGACTCTGATTGTTTTAAAAATTTTACTACACCTTACTTAGCTTATTTGTGACTTAGAAAGAAACTCTCTAGGTTTATTTCCCTTAACTTAGCAATTTATGCTACTATATGACTCATTTTAAGCTACTTTTCAACTTCTTGGTTGCAACTAAGTACCTAAACTAACTCAATTGGTCACAAAAATAGACAAACATGTAAATCAAGTGTTATGCTACCTTTTATAACCCTAAACCAATCTAGCAAGCTACAAAGGGGTTATTACATTTAAGGTGGATGATAGGTTCATCAATCCATGATTTTGATCCTTGTGAGTGATTTAAGAGTTGTATAAGTGTTACAACATGTTTGTGGACCTTGTATGATGTTGGAAAACATTTGGAATTGATGTTTGGATGAAGAAATAGGGGTATGTTCCTAATGGAATAGTACCTCGTATCTGTAAAATTCTCTATCATAGGGTCACGCCTAGGCATGACTGAACCACACCTAGGCATGGGTGTATCAGTTTCCAAAACTAGTGAGACAGAGAACATCACACCTAGGCATGATAGAGCTGTGCCTAGGCGTGGCTGTCTGGAAGAATCAAGAATTTTTATTAGATGCAATGGAGCCTTCTAATGGTGTAATTTCTTATTTTATGCTTCGTAGTAAGTGATAAGACTCTAATAAGAGTATTTAATGAAGTGAGAATATGATAAATCATGAATGATTTGTAAGGCTAATTATGTGAGGTAATTAAGCATGGATATGTATATATACATAAATTATGTATTGTGATTTTGAGAAAATGAGTTTCTATAGGAGTTGGAATCATTCATGTGTACTATTTTAAAAGTGTTGAAGTACTTTTAGAAGTATTTGGATGAAATGTCTGAGAAATGAACTTGAGATGCATGTAAATCAATTGTGGAGCTAATTATGGGAAGTAATTAATAATTGTATTACATGTGATGTTTGTGAAACATTTTGAGGTGAGTAATATCCTCTTTAAATCAATTGAACAATGAGATACGTAATTTCTCTTCATGTTGAGGTAAGTAATTCTTCATCATGATGGTTGATTAGTGGAGGTGAGTAATATCCTCCCTATTTTGGGTAGAACAGTGAGGTGAGTAATATCCTCTATATGTGTTGATGGATAGTGTAGGTGAGTCATATTCTCACTATGCCTGATAATTCATGACATTATCATGGAATTGGAGTTCCTAAATATGTTATCATAACATTATTCATTTCATACTTAGGATTTGCATAGACATACACATTAGACATAATTAAGCATAACATGACAATTGTATGGGTAGTTGTCATCATGACATGAACTCATAACATTACAATTCTATGGGCAATTGTGTACTTCTGTGATTGAAGTGATAACTTAATGGTTGTGTAATTTGTATGATTGTATATAATGATGCATTGGAATACTTCTACTGAGAATTGCGAGTTCTCACTCCGTTTGTGTTGCCATGTAAATCCAAGTACAAGTTCTTCAAAAGGAAGGAAGAAGATGTATGAGGACTAGCATAACTTAAATGCTATTTTGGACTGAGCTTGTATATAGTTTATATTTGCTTAGTTTGCTTTGAGTTATGTATAACAGTATGCCCTTTTGCGGCTGTGATGTATATATATATAGTTGTTGGTAACGTGGCTCTCCATAATTTACTTATGTGAATATTATGGGATTAGTAGTAGCATGGTCAATACCGAATATTCTTGTGTAGATTAAGTCTGACGAGATTTTAGAATTACAATGTTACAATAGAACTAATTAGAAATTGAAGATGCCAGAAATGGTGACCGTCCCATACTCCAGGTGGGCGGAGACCTAAACTTGGATGGTTATTTATCCCATAAAAGTAAAGAGTTGTGTGTCCTTGTCATAGGATCGCCTACCTTCGCCAAGCCATACATTAATAGTACTCATACTTACTAGTTTAGAATACCATGACAACAAAGTAAAAGGGGTGAGAATAAAGATTTCTCAGTAGGAAAATAAAAACAGAACAAATGGTATTATAGGGGAATCGATTTTCGCAAACGTTTTTCAGTACAAGGAAAATGACTTTGTATTTGAAGTCTCTGATTCCCAAAACATTTTATTTTTTTATATTTCAAAAATTCTTCTCTACAAGATAAAAACAATAGTTAGGAGATAAGAATGACTAATGAATTGTTTTAAGAAAACATTATTCTCACAACTAAACATTAAAGATGTTTATAGTTAACTATCAATGACAAAAATGGAAAACTTAGAATACAAGCACATCAAGTAGAACTAAGGCAAAACAAAGATTCAAGTCATAATTCAAATACCCAAAAAAGATTCAAACATGATAAGAAATCAATAGATCAAAATAAATGGGAACATAGAAATAAAGAAGACTATGAACAAAGAACATAAGTAACACATAAGAGTTTAAAGTCTTTTACTCAATACTCCATGGAGTGCTCCACTGGGTTAGCGAATTGGACAAGAGTACACATACACTCTCTGCATGCTCTCCATCGCCCTTGGAGAAAAAAGGGTTGTCAGACGTAGCTCCATTTCTGGAAGCGATCTTCACAGTAAAATCATAGTCCTATCTAGACAGTCCTACCCAGACCTGTTAAGTCACAATGGCTTGTTCCTCCCAAAGGGTTACAACACCCTCCCAGTTTAGTCCTTACATATCTTGTGCAACTCATCCCAAAGGATACATAAATACATGTATCCTTTTAATCAATTCAACTTAATACCATTTAATATCATAATGTAAATTGGTTAACTTAGCAAGAGAACAATTTAGGATAGCATTAAGCTTTCTTAGGAAAACGATTACCCAAGCTTAAAAATAAGTTCACATACTTATTCATAGTTTATCATATGATGAGAATACAACATGGTTAGCAATTTAAAGCATCTCTAAGCAAATCTAACACATAAAAACTGTAGCTACAATTAAAGTGAAAAGAAGTAGTAGAGGTAGAAAAGATCCAATAAAAGTTCCAAGTTAAAGAAGTAAGTAGAGAAGGTTTAACCCCCATTTCCGACCTTGCTTGTCCTTCCAACAAGAGATGAAACCAATCTACTTGCACTTCCAAAGGAGCAAGAACTAAGCAATAGAAAGTTAAGAGAATTAGATGAAAAAGAAAGGAAATGATGTATATGTGAGGTGTGTTATGTTGCATGTGTGAGGGTGTGCATGTTGACATTTTGAAATGCTTTCCATAAAGTGAAGAGATGTCATTTGCATGCTTGAAAGAGTGCATGTTGCTGCCCATATGTCTTAGCTGTGCTTTGAAGTGGATTCCATGGGTGAAGATGTGTCATTTTGCATGCTTAAAGGAATGCATGCTGCACACTTGGCTTTGGCACTTTGAGATGACTAGAGAGGTGTCATCTTACATGCTTGGAAGAGTGCATGTTGCCTACACTTGTCTTGGTTGTGTGCTTCTTAGATTTTGAGAGAATATATTCCTTGTTCCTTTCTTGACAAGTGTAAAGCCATGTTGTGCATGAATTCCAAGTGTTCTTTCTCTCTTTTTCTTCTATTGTAGCTGTGGAATTCAAGTGAATACCATCACTTGATTTAATTCTAATCCTTGCTTAGCTTGCTAATTGCTTGCTTTGCTAATTAATTTCTTTTCTTACCAAGTTATGATTAGTTTTTGACACTTAATTTCCTAATAGTAACATTCTAACACTAATCTTCACTAAGACATGACACTTAGCTTCTTAACATGCATGCAGCCATATGCTCTTTTTGCATGGCTTCTTTCTTCTTTTTGTTGCCAAGTTGCAAAACAACATGATGACATTCCTTTCTAATATTTGAAATAACCATTGAAGGATTTCCTTTCCTTGGAACTTGATGAAGGCAACGTGACATTCATAGATTTGAAGATGTGTCTTGAAAACATGAATCCAAGTGGCTATTTTCCTTGGTTGGTCGTGCCCTCTTATTAATGGTTTCTTAATCCATTACTTAATTTAATCTTTGTAGAACTAGCTGCTAAATCTACTATTTATTATTGTCTAAGACTTGTACTTAATTCTCAAAACAAGCTAATCAAAGAATTCTTAAAATTACTAAACCATAATTGAGAATTTGGGATGTTACAATTATGGTTAGGGTTACTGGTATAGGGCTAGTAGCAGTATCTTTACCTTTGTGAGGGGAAGGAATCCACTTATTACTAAGTAGTGTGAGGGCTTTTATGTTTATCCTACTCAGTATATACAAGGGAATGAGGTTCTTGGGATTGAGCAAGTAACATGTGTTTTCTTAAAATTAAAATAAAGCATTGCATTGTTGGCAGTTGTTCAACATCATTGATTGTTATTCTTGTGGGTTAAGATTATAGCTTGCCCTGTGAATGCTATATAGTGTTGTATGTATATTCTAATAGTGTTAGGTAGTTTATTTGTTGCATCCATAATCCTATATCTGTGTCGTTAGGTTTATAATTGTGGTTTATAGATAACTCTATGAAATATAGTTATTTGTGCCCTATATTTGTGTTCTATTGATAGCTTAGTGATTTGTCAATTATTTCCATATCTTGAGTGCCTTATAATTGATTCTTTTGGATTCTAATTATGCTTAATTGCTACCATTTAACTAACTTTCTGATATTTAGCTTATTTGGAACCTTGTTATGAACCTTAGCTTAAATGTGTTCATAAACACTCATAATTGAATTGTACCTTTCAGGAAACCTTTAAGTGTTGGAGTTCATTGACCTCAAACAAGGCTTGCTATCCACTTGAAGAAGAGGCCAAGGATCTATGAAGATCAATATCACCTCTTGAAGCAAGGAAAGAAGAGTGTTTGTTAAAGATCTAGGCTGAAAATGAAGAAGCAAAATGACACGGCCCGTGTCCTTTGACATGGGGCGGGGCATGTCCTTCACTGTTTTGCCAAAATTAAGAATTGTTGAAACAGAGGCTGACACGGCCTGGGCCGTGTCATTTGACACGGTTTGTGTCATCGTGTCAGGAAATGAAAACGCGTGAAATTGAAGGAATTAGGTCAAGAGGCTTATAAATAAGGATGCTAGGCTCTCAAGAAGGGGAAGTTCGACCTTGGAGGCTGCCAAGGAGCTGAGGGGAAGGCCAAGACCAAGAAAAGGAGATTGGATTGAAGATTGGAGTCTTTGGTTCAAGCAATTGGATCTCCAACATCCCCACCCTTTGGAAACTAGTTTGCTCTTTAGTTTTCTTCTGCACTTTCATTCTAGAACTATATTTTTCTGTTGTTTTTCTTTTGATTTCGTTTTAGCTATGTGTGGCTAAGTTTCTCATTTCGTTAAGGGAATATGAAACCCTAGTTTTGATATTGTGAACCCTGCATATTCGTTTATTTCAACACAATTATGTTTCTATCCATATATTTTTGAATATTGTTGTTGTATGAAGGTATTTATGCTTATTGCCAATTTCAAAGTGATAGATCTAGGATTATTATGTGCGGTTGTGGTGATAAAACTAGAGGACTATATGTTTATGGTGTAAATGTCTTCATACTCTTTGCCAAATGCTAAAAGTGGTAAATCTGGGTTTGTTATGCGTGATTGCGGTAATGGATCTAGAGGAATATATGTTCTAAGTATTTAATCCCAGTGTGTGCTTAGATCTTAGTGTGATTAGTTTTCTAAATCTTAATGCAATTACTGGATAGTTGAAAGAGCAGTTGCTTTATGACTAATTGGTGATTAGGAATTGATTTGAGCGGTTGCTAAATTGGCCAAAACCTAAGAAAAATAGAGATTTTATCTTACAATTGCATAGAAATATAATTGGTCTTGTTGGAATAAATGGATATGTGGGCTAGCATTGTCATATAAATCTAGTGGTGGATTCTATCTCTTAACCAAATTCTTTAATCTGTTAATTCTTGTTAGTTTATTGTTATTGTTGTTGATTTGATTCAATATCTATAAAAACCCAAAAAATCCTTTTTACTGTTCGTTAACCTGTGGAGTCTGAATTAGGAACTAAATTATAGTGTTGATTGAATTGGTTCTTTGTGGATCGACCCTTGCTAACTATAACTGGTTGCAAGGTTTTTATTTTCTGGTGGACTTGACAACTGTATTTAATCTGGGTTTGTTATGCGTGATTGCGGTAATGGATCTAGAGGAATATATGTTCTAAGTATTTAATCCCAGTGTGTGCTTAGATCTTAGTGTGATTAGTTTTCTAAATCTTAATGCAATTACTGGATAGTTGAAAGAGCAGTTGCTTTATGACTAATTGGTGATTAGGAATTGATTTGAGCGGTTGCTAAATTGGCCAAAACCTAAGAAAAATAGAGATTTTATCTTACAATTGCATAGAAATATAATTGGTCTTGTTGGAATAAATGGATATGTGGGCTAGCATTGTCATATAAATCTAGTGGTGGATTCTATCTCTTAACTAAATTCTTTAATCTGTTAATTCTTGTTAGTTTATTGTTATTGTTGTTGATTTGATTCAATATCTATAAAAACCCAAAAATCCTTTTTTATTGTTCGTTAACCTGTGGAGTCTGAATTAGGAACTAAATTATAGTGTTGATTGAATTGGTTCTCTGTGGATCGACCCTTGCTAACTACAACTGGTTGCAAGGTTTTTATTTTCTGGTGGACTTGGCAACTGTATTTAATCTTAAATTTTAAGCACTATCCAAAATACACCAAGAGTTTTGGCGTCGTTGCCGAGCAACCAATTTTCTAATTACGCTATTAATTTGTTTCCTATTTTTGACTCCGTTTTTATTTTTATTTTTAAGTTTTTTATTCGTTCTTTTTGAGTGTTTTGTAGGTGTGAATGCCGATTGATCATTGGTGAAGCAATTAATGGAAATGGGGAAAGCACTAGTATATGCTTGTGAGATTTGCCTATCTCCTAGACATATCACTGATATGTGTCCCACTTTCCTAGTGGACACAAATGAGGAGGTAAAAATAGTAGGGAGATATTATGAACCTTCCAACAACTACAACCCCTACTCCAACACATATAATCTGGGGTAAAAGGATCATCCTAACTTTAGCTATGCAAAGCAACCCCAGAATCAACCTTAAGCTTATGGACATCCAGGATTTTAGCAAAGGCAAACACCTTTTCCCCCAAGACAACAGCAAATTCAAGCACCAAAGCAATCTAAACCTTCAATGAAAGAGTTAATGATGCAAAAGGCCACTAGTAACCTTCAATTTCAGCAGGAGCAAAAGGCCACTATGCAGAGTTTCCAATAAGAAATAAGGGCCAAAAGCAAAATTCTGCAAAACTTAATAGGGCAGTTAACCATAGAATTCAGCAAGGTGTAAAGCCTATTTTCTGAAGAACTTCCCTCACCACTGAAGAACTTCCCATAGTGATATCATGTGGCGAAGTGGGAAGTTGTTCGATGAATCTACTTCTCCTTAACAAGCCATTGAAGAGAAAGACTAAGAGCCTAAAGAGGTAAATGAGGAGAGGGAAAAACTCTGAGACCCCCAAGGTAAGTATTCCTGAACCCCTTCCTATTGTAGTGGAGGAAAGTTATGATGAGTTGTATGATGAATCTCCTAATTTTATTGGTTTCAATAATTTTATTCATTGCCACTCATGTACTGATTATAATGGTGATATGATATGTGCTATTTGTGTTGAGAATTCTGCATATTTGACAGTTAATGATTCTATGTGCGCAACAACTAATGGTATTGAAAGATCTGTCAACAATGATCTTGAAGCAGTTGCAGAATCTAAGACCCAAAGGGAGGTGGAATTGCAAGCCATTGAAAAATTTTCAGAGGGACAAGAAGAACACATGATGGTAGTCACTACTGTGGATTTTGTTTTTGGACCATGGTCCAACATAAACAATGAAAATGAAATTGTAAAATTACACATATTACATTCCAGTGGTGAAGCCAAGGAAATTAAGGAAGGCCAATGGGACCTCGGTGGAAGCCCTCATGCTTCAAGCTTAACTTGGTCATTACACTTCAATCAATGGGACCCTAGTGAAAGCTATCATGTTATTTCAACCATAACTTGGTCATCACGTTTCAACCAATGGGATCCTAGTGGAGTCTTTTCACCTACCTCACTTGATGAGGTCAATGGACACCGTCTCAAGCCTTACCATGAGTTTCCAGAAAGTGTGGAAGTGAAAGTGATGACCTTTTCCCATCCATATTATAAAGGTCAATAAGGAGTGTCACAATGTCGGGCTGATGATAATAAACCAAGCGCTCTTGGGAGGCAACCCAACCAGATTTGCCCTCTTTTTCCATTTTTATTTTATGTTTCTTTACAATTTTCTACATAATTATTCTTGAATCCTGGAAATCCTTGTGTTTTGAATTGCTTGGTATGTGCTTGAGTGCATTACTTGATTGGTTGATAAGTGTTTGGAACTTGATTAGGGTGCGGTGGAAGTGAAACTTTGAGTATGAGCTCTTTTGTGGTGTTGTTTTGCTTTTCTGAGTTATCAAGTCAGGTTCTTTTAGAATGATTGCCACAAGCTAAGAAGTTAATTTTTAATCCATTATGAATGGACTGAGTAAAAAGTTATTAAGTTTTACCTTATTGACTTTTGAGACACATTCTTATGGATTTATGCTTCACGAACTTCGAAAGTTGTGAAATCTCTTCAAGAATAGCTATGTGTATAGTCTTGGGAATTTGACTTTAAAAGACCCTGTGCCGTGTTTAATAACATGATCTATGTTGTTAACATGTGTTTCTTATGTGTTTTCTAAAGCACAACACCATTCATGATGTTAAAATAGGATTCCCCTATCATTCCTTTGCAAAATAGGCCATTTTGTATGTGTTTTTATGAGTTTTTAGCAGCAAAGGACATGGGGGAGGCCATGTCAAATGACATGACCTATGTCACCTTGAGCAGAAGAGGGCTTTATAAGTCAGCAAAGAACACGGCTTGGGCCGTGTCATATGACACGGCACGTGTCCTCGTGACAGCCCCCCAAAAATCCTATTTTAGGGCTCCATCTTCATCTTCTTCCCCAAAACCACCCTCCCCCACGCAACCCCACACCCTCCACCCTCTCCTCCATCATTTTCCTCTTCCACCACTAAACTCCATCATTTCCATCAACCTCCAACCCCATCCAACTCATTTTCTTCCATTTTCTAACCATTTCCATTCAAATTTCACCACCCAAATCCCCAATCTCCCTCCATATGAGACCACCACGTCATCCATAGCCACCATCAATGTTCTTCATTTTTCTTCCTCCAAATCAACACCCACACCATCATTTCTCCTTTATTCCTTCCATTTTCACGAAATCCACACTTTTCCATCACCATTTCTTCAAAATCTCCATCCCTACCACTCCACCGCCGTGACCACCACCACTTTTGACCACTACCACCACCGTGAATTGTACCCACGACCTCCGTCTCCTCCTATTTCAAAATGCCTCCAAGGAAATGCAACCAAACCACTGCTAGGAAAAATGTACCACCTTCACCACCTCCAAGAGCTCCTTCTCCTCTTCCTCAGGTAAATCATCATCCATTACTGACAATAAACCAAGTGCTCTTTGGAGGTAACCCAACCAGATTTGCCCTCTTTCTCCATTTTTATTTTATGTTTCTTTATAGTTTTCTGCATAATTGTTCTTGAATCCTGGAAATCCTTATGTTTTGAATTACTTGGTGTGTGCTTGAGTGCATTACTTGATTGGTTAATGAGTGTTTGGAACTTGATTAGGGTGCGGTGGAAGTGAAACTTTGAGTATGAGCTCTTTTGTGGTGTTGTGCTTTTCTGAGTTATCAAGTCAGGTTCTTTTAGAATGATTGCCACAAGTTGAGAAGTTAATTTTTAATCCATTATGAATGGACTGAGTAAAAAGTTATTAGGTTTTACCTTATTGACTTTTGAGACACATTCTTATGGATTTATGCTTCATGAACTTCGAAAGTTGTGAAATCTCTTCAAGAATAGCTATGTGTATAGTCTTGGGAATCTAACTTTAAAAGACCCTGGGCCGTGTTTAATGACACGATCTATGTTGTTAACATGTGTTTCTTACGTGTTTTCTAAAGTAGAACACCATTCATGATGTTAAAATAAGATTCCCCTATCATTCCTTTGCAAAATAGGTCATTTCGTATGTTTTTATGAGTTTTTGGTAGCAAAGGACATGGGGGAGGCTATGTCAAATGACATGACCCGTGTCACCTTAAGCAGAGGAGGGCTTCATAAGTCAGCAAAGAACACGGCTTGGGCTGTGTCATATGACACGTTACGTGTCCTCGTGACAGCCCCCTAAAAATCCCATTTTAGGGCTCCATCTTCATCTTCTTCCCCAAAACCACCCTCCCCAACGCAGCCCCACACCTTCGACCCTCTCCTCCATCATTTTTGTCTTCCACCACCAAACTCCACCATTTCCATCAACCTCCAACCCCATCCAACTCATTTTCTTCTATTTTCCAACCATTTCCATTCAAATTTCACAACCCAAATCCCCAACCTCCCTCCATATGAGACCACCATGTCATCCATAGCCACCATCATTTTTCTTCAATTTTCTTCCTCCAAATCAACACCCACACCATCATTTCTCCTTTATTCCTTCCATTTTCATGAAATCCACACCTTTCCATCACTATTTCTTCAAAATCTCCATCCCCACCACTCCACCACCGTGATGACCACCACTTTTGACCACTACCACCACCGTGAACTATACCCACAACCACCATCTCATCTCATTTCAAAATGCCTCCAAGGAAATGCATCAAAACCACTGCTAGGAAAAATGTACCACCTCTACCACCTCCAAGAGCTCTTTCTCCTCTTCCTCAGGTAAATCATCATCCATTACTGGCTAAAGAGGTTGTTCCTACTAGATTTTTAGATACTAGTACATTGCACCAGATAGGATTGTATGATGAAGTTTTCAACCTATTGTATAGAATAGGGTGGGACACATTTGCTAATTTGACTGCACCCACTTATGCTGAGCTCAATAGGGAATTCATTTCAACATTTAAC
Source organism: Ormosia emarginata (assembly GCA_029884605.1). Taxonomy (NCBI): domain Eukaryota; kingdom Viridiplantae; phylum Streptophyta; class Magnoliopsida; order Fabales; family Fabaceae; genus Ormosia; species Ormosia emarginata. Next base: position 3,965,320 of record JAQQTP010000063.1, read on the forward strand.
TATAAATTGTACCCTCTGAGTGACCAAGCTGAGTGGCCTGGTGAGATCAATTTTGAATTGCTAGGAACACCTTATACTCTTGACATTCACCAATTCAGTGCCATTTTTGGATTTCCTGTGGGGCACAACATGATGTCCCATAATTTTAAACTTGACAATGTTTGGTCTAGTTTAACTGTTGTTGGGACTGATAGTTATGACCCTAAATCTTCAAAAGCCTCCAAACTTAGGTCACCTGTAACGCCCCTTTTCTCACGAGGGAACGTCACACTGTCAACTAAAATAAAATGCGGAATTTAAATAATTAAGACAATTAAGACCCGGTTCATTAATTTCAATAGTTAATTCGCCTGATTCTTTAATGCTTGTTGAAATGGCAGTATAGTTTTTTTTTCTCTTTTTTTTTTCTTAATTCAATAGCAATGTGGAATGTGAATAACGGTAAAACCAAACCAGCAAACACAATTCGTACCTGAATAACATGCATTCATATATATATATGGGAAAGTAACTATAATTTAATTACAAGCCTGGACATCTCCAAAAAGCAAAACTATACCCGCCCCAAAGTAGTCATGCATACATATCCATCATGCATATACAAAATATATAGCCCACCAAAAAGTAATACATCAGGCCCCCAAAAATAAAAACACTGGCAGCCATCAGTAGCCACCAGTGACATCAATCCCTCAAATGAGGAGGAACTGTGTCAGGATCCTCAACGAGATCCTCCTCATCCGAGGATACCTCCATTGGAACCACAGAAGCACGGGACGGGGCCCGAGTGGTGGAATCAAAGGAGTCCTCCCGTGGAGTGTAGTAGCAGTCGCCCCACATCTCACGGATGGGCAAGTAAAACTCTAAATGTAGACTGACGTGGCAGGTGATCACGGGTGCCTTATGTCGTCTCCAGGCAAGAGCAATGGACACGTCTCCCAAGTAGACGCAACGGTCAGAGTTCAGGTTGATGTGCCAGCACTCTGGCCCTCCCAGGAAGGTCAGACGCACATCTCCCAGAAATCCCCGCATGCGTGTCCCCATCGTCCGTAGTAGTAGCTAGTCGCTCGCGGGCCAGAAGCCAGGGAAGTCAGGGGCTTCTAACTCGTTACCGTCGTCTTCGATCACACAATGTAAATACAGACAACAAGTAGCAGAACACAGAAAGAGGTAAGACATCCTACATCATTACCAATTATAGCATGCTAGAAACATTCCGGCGCCACGCGCCCAAATAGCAATTCAGAAACAGCAGGTTCAAATAATAAACAGTAATCTCAACAGTAAGCAAATAAACAGTTCCAAGCAGGTAATCATTGCAGTAATGAACAGATAAGTCACAATATGGAAAACAGATAATAACAACAATGTATATATATATCATGACTCATATGCATGTTCTCTCAAACCCCTACTCCATGGAGCTAAACTCAATCAATCGGAGAGAAAGATCAGGAGACATGTCTGTGACTCGGCTGCCGAGGCCAGTGCTATAAATCAAATCGTGCACAATCATGGCATTGCACAGACATTCTTCACTAGATCACGATATAGGACAGTGTCTCGGTCCGGATCGTCGGTGCGTTGCATTGGTCTACCTCACGGGCAGGAGAGCTACCAACCTCCCATTGCGAGGAACCCGCACCCCGACGCCTGACGAGCGCCGAACTCAGTCAAAATTATAACCGAAGTTATTACCTAAGCTTGTAGCACAGTGACAACACCGGATCGTCTCCTCAAGGATCGTATATGCAATTTGATCAAATCAAGTGAAAGTTAGCAAAGGGGGGTTTGACAGTTTAAGATCGTACTTAACAAAATTAACGGAAGAAATGACAATTAAAGAGTAGTCAATTTAGAAACCTATCCAAGATTGGGTGGATTCAATCATAGACCCTTCATAGAACACTTGAAGCGCAATTGAATTGTTAATTTGGATCTAACCGAGATCTCTGCATCAAATCCAGAATTCATACTAGACGATCGTCGAGAATTCAATTAACAAGGGATAAACACAAATCCGCAATCGCATCATTCATGAAAATCTATGTTAATTTCAAGTACCGAATTCAATTAACTTAGGCACAAATCAGTAACCTAACCTCTTCAATTCTATGATTAATTTAGATCAATTAGTTCTAAGTTTCATCACAAATCTCAATCTTCATTTATGTGATTAGTTTAGATCAATCAGTTCTAAGTTTCATCACAAATCTCAATCTTAAACCAAGATCAATCAGATCAACATAAATAGAATCACCATTCATGCATTCAAGATCAAGAAGAAGAAAAAGAAGAAGAAAAAGGAATTCAATTACAAATCAAATACAATGCATAACCAAGGTCTCAAGAATCCAAACCACAATCTCTTCAAGAGTTCTAAATTGACCCAAAGTAGCTTAGCCCTCCATTACCATGAAGGGAGCATCAAAATATACAAAACTATGAGAAACTATGAAGAAGCAAGAAGAAACTTAGAGAGAAATGAAGGAGAATTACATGTTGTTCATGATAAATGGTGCCTTTTATAGAAGTCTAAGGTAACAAAATGACAAAGGGAAGTGGGTGGATGAGTGGATGAGTGAGTGGAGTGTTTGAGTGGATGGATTAGTGGGTTGGTTTAGTGGATTGGTTTAGTGGATGAGTGAGTGGAATGGTTGAGTGGTTGAATTAGTGAAAAATGCCAAAGGACTTTTGGTGAGTGGGAAATTATGGACATGAATGGGTGAGTGGATGGATTAGTGGATGGATTAGTGGGTTGGTTTAGGACGAAAATTTCGTATCTGACTTGGAAGCCAAAAACGACCCACTATACTTCAGAACCACGAAAAGTGTTCTTCATGAAAGTTGTAGATCCTTGTCTTGTATATAAAATGGATAGCTGGTTCGTCCAATTTGGCTTCCTTAAGCCCAAGATATGTCCCAAATACCGTAGGTTGCTCAAACTCAACTTCAGCACCTCTGTTCCGACTTGCAAGCTCAAAATGACCTGCTAGACTTCTTTTTCTCAAAATGTGTTCTTCATGAAAGTTGTTTATTTGGATATTGACTATCTACTGTCCAAATTTCAGCCCATCTCCATTATTACATCTTGAGATATGATTTTATGAGTGCACACTATTCGGATTCTACTGACAGAACCCGTATTCTGACTTCCATGTAAACTTAGGTCCCTTAGACATCTGAATCGGACTTCGAGCTCCTCATCAAAGTTGTATAGATTCCTCTTAGCTTTCCTACAAGATAAAATTCATGTTCATCAGATATTAGGAACTCAAGTTATGGCCAAAATACAGAAACAGTGTCAAATCTCAATAATGCTGAAAATATTCAACTAGGACCAATTTGAGCTCAAACTCACAAAATCATACCAAACTCAATCAATTAAGAATATGGAGAGTGTAAATGACTAAACATAAGGGTTTCTTAATGAATAAAATATGTGATTATCAAATTCCCCCACACTTAGCTTTTTGCACTCCTGGGCAAAACTCAAGACCAAAACAAGGACATAAGAGATTAACAAAAATTTAAATTCCAACGACATTCAAGAACCCAAAATTTTACAATCAAGAAGAACAACCAAAGGTTCAAGGGATCAAAACATTCATGAGTTAACAATTCTCCACATCTCAAACCAACAAGCAAGGTATCTTCAACATGAATCGAGAATGATAGATCTTCACAAGATCCTCTCTCAATCTCTCAAGTGTTTAAAAGGTAGGTATTTCACTCAATTCAACCCATGAAAATTGCACTACCATAAGCTTGCTTATCTTCTACTTCTCCACTACTCAAAACACATGCACACACAAATCATGAGGACTTTATTCAAGGTTGTAGTGAGGTCAAGGTAATGAGAAGAGGATAAAATGGATATGAGAAGATAAATACCAAAGAGAATAAAAGCAAATGAGAATGAGTTCAAATAACAAACATAAAAGTTCATCCCAACTCTAATGTATATCCCTTTACATATTCATTTCCCAATCCTTTTTTTTTTTTTTTAAACACTTGGTTTTTTTTTTTTTTTTTTTTTTTTTTTTTTTTATATATATGAACATAACTATATACATACATTTTTTTTTCTTTTTGGGCACTCTTTTCTTTTTCAACAACCATTTTGTACACACACCCCCACACTTGTTCAAAAACTCATCCATTAACGAAGCTAATGTTCTTTTTTTCCCTAAGGTAAAGTAAGAACACGATTTCTCATTTAAGGCACATAATGAGCTAGAAACAAGGAATGGTCAAATAAGCTCAAAGGGGTTAAGCAAAGGAAAATATACAAGGTTGGCAGGAATCAGAGAATTTTCAAGAAGTCAAAAGAGTGCTTGATATCATATTGAAAACAAGGTTGGCTATTTGGTTAAACTAGCTAATTAAGAAAGAGGGCCTCAATCATGTTCATGCATGCAAGTGAAATGTAGCTTCAAAAAGAATCAAAGCAAGTTCTAGAGTGGTCCTTAACATGAGTGAAAATCACACAAGAAAGAAGAGAATGGCATAAATGTTGAATCCATCCATTAGGCTCAAAATCTCACAAGGTATGTATCCATCAAACTCAATTCATCAATTCAATCATCCATCTCCAAGCATATCAGTTCAAGAAGGGAGAAAAGTTATTCAATCATGCAATGATCCCTTTTTTTGTGTTTTTCTTAACAAAAAAGAAACATGCTAAAATCTCTCCCCCACACTTAATATAGACATTGTCCTCAATGTGAAAGTGATAAACAAATCGGAAAGAAAAGAGCAACACAACCTGATGAGGGGCGAGATAATGGCAAGCAGAAAAGATGCGCAAGAATCAAAGCTGCAGCAGAACCTGAAAACTCACAAAACACATGAGTAGCATTTGAAACTAAAATACAAAAACAGCTAGAAGAAGAAAAATAAGGAAGAATTTCCACAAAGTTCTTAAAAGCAAATCTAGTTAGGTTGCCTCCCAATAAGCGCTTGTTTAACGTCGTTAGCTCGACATTGGGACACTTCTTAGTGATCTTTATAATGTGGATGGTAAAAGCCCATCATCTTTATAATGTGGATGGTAAAAGCCCATCACCCCTGCAGCAGCGAGAGATTTGATAGCAAACATGGCAGCCAACACCCAACAATTTGGCACACGAATTATTACCTCAACCAGAGGAGTCAATGAAATTCAATCGTCTCATGTAGACCAACAGAGAATGGAACACAGACTTGATGAATTGACTTCTTTGGTGAGGCAGTTAGCAGTGGGACAACAAGCACCAATGCAGATGGCTGCAACTGTGTGTGGCATTTGCTCTTGTTCATCTCATCCTACTGATGCATGCCCTACACTTCAGGATGGTGGTTCTATTTTTCCAGAACAATCTGTTGCAGCAGCTGGTATTTTTCCTGGTAGACCCCAATATCAGCAATCACAGCAGCAGCCCAGATATGATCCATTTTCTAATACCTATAACCCTGGCTGGAGGGACCATCCCAACCTGAGATATGGAAATTCTGGTCAACAACAACAGCCCTACCAACAGCAGCAACCACAGTTTAGATACCAAGCTACAGGCCCTAGCAACAAGTACCAACCACCTGCATTTAGGCAAGCACAACCTGCTCCGCCACCCATGCAGCAGACCCTCCAGCTACCTGTTCCAGCTGAGCCACCTTTCGAAGACTTGATGAAACAGTTTCAGCAAAATGTCAATGCCACCATCCAGAATTTACAAACTCAAATTGGGCAGATGGCAACCACTCTGAGTGAGTGATAATCACATATTTTATTCATTAAGAAACCCTTATGTTTAGTCATTTACACTCTCCATATTCTTAATTGATTGAGTTTAGTATGATTTTGTGAGTTTGAGCTCAAATTGGTCCTAATTGAATATTTTCAGCATTATTGAGATTTGACACTGTTTCTGTATTTTGGCCATAACTTGAGTTCCTAATATCTGATGAACATGAATTTTACCTTGTAGGAAAGCTAAGAGGAAGATCTACAACTTTGATGAAGAGCTCGAAGTCCGATTCAGATGTCTAAGGAACCTAAGTTTACATGGAAGTCAGAATACGGGTTCTGTCAGTAGAATCCGAACAGTGTGCACTCATAAAATCATATCTCAAGATGTAATAATGGAGATGGGCTGAAATTTGTACAGTGGATAGTCAAGATCTAAATAAACAACTTTCATGAAGAACACATTTTGAGAAAAGGAAGTCTAGTAGGTCATTTTGAGCTTGCAATTCGGAACAGAGGTGCTGAAGTTGGGTTTGAGCAACCTACGGTATTTGGGACATATCTTGGGCTTAAGGAAGCCAAATTGGACGAACCAGCTATCCATTTTATATCCAAGACAAGGATCTACAACTTTCATGAAGAACACTTTTCGTGGTTCTGAAATATAGTGGGTCGTTTTTGGCTTCCAAGTCAGACACTAAATTTTCGTCCTCAACCATCCACTCATCCATCCACTAATCCACTCATCCACTCACCCACTCATCCACTAACTCACCCACTCATCCACTCATACACTAATCCAACCACTTAACCACTCCACCCACTCATCCACTAATCCATCCACTAATCCATCCACTCACCCATTCATGTCCATAATTTCCCACTCACCAAAAGTCCTTTGGCATTTTTCACTAATTCAACCACTCAACCATTCCACTCACTCATCCACTAAACCAATCCACTAAACCAACCCACTAATCCATCCACTAAAACACTCCACTCACTCATCCACTCATCCACCCACTTCCCTTTGTCATTTTGTTACCTTAGACTTCTATAAAAGGGCACCATTTATCATGAACAACAGGTAACTCTCCTTCATTTTCTCTCAGTTTTTCTTGTGATTTCTTTCTAGCTATGTGTAACTAAACCTCCCTTGGTTAAGGGGGTGATGAAACCGCTAGTATTAATGTTGTAAACTTTGCATATTTGATTATTTCAACACAGTTATGTTTTTATTCATATATTTCTGAATCTATTGTTGGTATGAAGGTTTTTGTACTTGTTCCTACTTTCAAAGTAGTAGATCTAGGTTTATTATGCGCGGTTGCGGTAGTAGATCTAGTGGGATGTATGATGTTCATGTGGGTATAATTATCTTTGTGCTATTTGCCAGTTATAAAAGTGGTAGATCTGGGTTTATTATGTGCGGTTGCGGTATTAGATCTAGAGAAATATATGTTCTAAGTAATTTAATCCCGGTGTGTGATTAGACCTTAGTGTAATTGGTTTTCTAAATCTTAATGCAATTGTTGGATAGTTGTAAGAGCGGTTGCTTTATGACTAATCAGTGATTAGGAGTTGATTTGAGCGGTTGCTAAATTGACCAACACGTAAGGAAAACAGATATTTAATCTCACAATTGCATAAAAACATAATTGAGCATGTTGGAATAAAAAGGATATGTGGATTTACATTATCATATAAATCTAGTGGTGGATTCAATCTCTTAACCAATTTTCTTATATTGTTGATTTCGGTTTGTTTATTGTTATCTTTGAAGTGTTCATTGTTCATCAAAACTCCAAAACCCCCTTTTCTTGTTTATTGTTAATCGAGTCTAAATTAGGAATTGTTTAATAGTGTTAATTGAATTGGTTCTCTGTGGATCGACCCTTACTAACTACAACTAGTTGTAAGGTTTTTATTTTCTGGTGGGCCTGACAACTGATTTTTATCTTAATTTTAATCACTACATCCGCACGCATCAGAATTTTGGCACCGTTGCCGGGGAACCAATTTTTTTAATTACATTATTAATTTATTTCCTATTTTTATTCTGTTTTTATTTTATTTTATTTTTAATCTTTCTTTTGAGTGTTTTGTAGGTGTTGATGTCCTTTGAAGGAGTAGACGAAGGATTGCTAAATTTGAGGAACTATATTGATCAACTCACTTCACATCCTCAATTTCCCTTCCATCCGGCTAACTTCCAACTCACACCTGCTGACATTGAAGCTGCCCGTTACATTGATCTATCAAGTTCAGAGACATTTGAGCCATTTGAAATATCTGAAGAAGTGACAATGGCAGAAAACACTTTAAGGGCATTGGGTGCTCCAGATCTAGATCAACAGCCTCTTTGCATAGACATTCTTGAAAATGAAGAGGCATTTGAATTGAAGTCCGGTTTAATCCATCTCTTGCCATCTTTCAATGGATTACCGGAGAGGACCCCAACAAGCACTTGAAGGAAATCCATGTGGTATGTTCTAGCATGAAACTGCAGAATTCATGTAGAGCAAGTCAAGTTGAGAGCTTTTCCATTCTCATTGAAAGACTCGGCTAAGGAGTGGCTTTACTACTTGCCACCCGGATCCATCCAATCATGGCAGGACATGGCCCGAACTTTCCTAGACGGATACTTCCCCGCCTCAAAAGCGCAACAATCGAAAAGAAATCTATGGTATTCAACAAAGGCATGGGAATCACTCCATGACTACAGGGAGAGATTTAAGAAGCTATGTTTCAGCCTGCCCTCATCATCAAATAAGTGAGCGACTTTTAATTCAAGAGTATTTCTATGAAGGCTTACAAGTGATGGATCGCAACATGATTGATCTTTGCTAGCGGAGGAGCATTGATTGATAAAACTCCTCAAGAAGCTAGAAACTTGATCTCAAGAATGGGCGCCATACTCAACAATTCTACTCTAGAAATGACACTTGGAGTAAGAGCAGTGAAAGAAGTAGAGACAACCAATATACAAAGAAAATGACTCAATTGACTGTTATGGTTCAACGGTTAATGGATTCAGGTAAAGCACCAGTTCATGCTTGTGGGATCTGTTGTTCATCTGGACATCCCACTGATATGTGTCCCACTCTCCAAGAAGACACAAATGAGGAGGTAAGAGCGGTAGGGGGATATGCTTTGGACTTTCAAAAATTACAACCCCTACTCAAACACATATAATCCGGGTTGGAGGGATCATCCAAATTTCAGCTATGCAAAGCAACCTCAAAATCAACCTCCGACTTATGGACCTCCAGGATTCCAACAAAGGCAAGTACCTTTCCCTCGAGAGACAAGAAGCAAGTTCAAGCTCCTAAGCAACCGAGCCTTCATTAGAGGAGCTAGTAAAACAAATGGCCACTAATAATTTGCGGTTCCAACAAGAAACAAATGCAACTATACAAAGTTTCAAACAAGAAACAAGGATCGCAATCAATAACTTGCAGAATCGGATAGGGCGGTTGTCCACGAGAATTCAACAAGTTTCAAAGCCAAGCTTCAGTGGAAACTACCTTCACAAATGAAGTGAATCCGAGGGAAAATGCTAGTCTTTGTCACATTGAGAAGCGGAAAGACGATGGATGAGCCTACCTCTCTTCCACCAATCATTTAAGAGAAGGATGAACCACCCAAAGAAGCAAATGATAAGGGCAAACTTCCAAAACCCCTAAGGTAAGTATTTCGAACCCCTTCCTAAATATGTCACTAAAGCTCATTTTCCTAGTAGGTTGGTTAAAACCAAGAAAGAAGAAGAGAAAAAGAAATACTTGAGACTTTTAGGAAGGTAGAGGTTAATATCCCTTTGTTAGATGCCATTAAGCAGGTACCTAGATATGCAAAATTTTTGAAAGAATTATGCACTAACAAGAGGAAGTTAAAAGGAAATGAAAAGGTCCAAGTGGGAGAAAATGTTTCAGTTGTAATTAAAAAGAAACTCCCAACCAAATGTAAGGACCACTGGCACATTCACCATTCCATGCACTATAGGTAACACAAGGTTTGAAAGGGCAATGCTTGATTTAGGTGCATCTATAAATGTCATGCCATATTCTATTTATGCATCTTTATACTTGGGTCCTTTGGAACCTACCGGTGTTGTTATTCAATTGGTGATAGATCTAATGCATACCCTAAGGGTGTGGTTGAAGATGTTTTGAGTGGTGAATGAATTAGTATTTCTGGCGAGACTTCTATGTTTTGGACATGGAAGAGGATGAGTCTCCCAAATCTGCTCCTATCTTGCTAGGAAGACCATTTTTGAAGACTGCACGGACAAAAATTGATGTGCACTCAGGAATTCTAACAATGGAATTTGATGGGGAATTAATTAGATTCAATATTTTTGAAGCTATGAGATACCTAAGTGATGTGCACTCTGCTTGTTTAATTGATTCTTTTGATCCTTTTGATTCTTTAATTTCTGCAGCTTTTGATACTAACCATTTTGATGCTCTTGATACAATTCTAACTTATAGCTTAGATGTACAGGAGGAAAAGAAGAAGAGTGAAGAAGAGCCATGGAGTGAAGACATTGATGAAATTGTTGCTGCCTTACAAGAGCTCTCTTCCACTCCAAAAGAGCATGAGGTAACTTTTGTTGATTTACCTGTTACTACCGATATACCTCAACCTTCTACATTGTGCGAGGCACCTGAATTGGGAACCGAAAGCACTACCGATCATCTTAAATACATCTTCTTGGGGAGGACACCCTTCCGGTAATAATTGCAAAGTCACTCACCCAAGAGCAAGAAGAGAAAGCGGTAGCTATTTTGCAGAACATAAGACACCATTGGTTGGTCAATAGGCGATATCAAGGGTATTAGTCCCTCCGTTTGTATGCACGGGATATTAATGGAGGAGGATACTAAACCTGTGAGAGACCCTCGGCGGAGATTGAATCCTCCCATGATGGAGGTTGTGAAAAAGGAGATACTTGAAGCTCCTAAGTGTGGGGGTGATCTACCCCATTTTCGACGACAAGTGGGTAAGCCCGGTCGGGTAGTACCAAAGAAATGCGGAATTACTGTGGTAAGAAATGCTGAAAATGAGCTTATTCCTACTAGGTTACGTACATGGTGGCGTGTTTGTATTGATTACGGGAAGTTGAATGCCGCCACGAGAAAAGACCACTTTCCTTTACCTTTCATTGATCAAATGTTAGAAAGATTAGTGGTCATTCTTATTATTGTTTTACGGATGGTTTTTCGAGTTACAATCAGATTACCATAGCTCCTAGAAGACCAAGATAAGACTACATTCACTTGTCCATTTGGTACCTTTGCATATAGGCGAATGCCTTTTGGACTCGCAATGCACCAGGAACTTTCCAAAGATGCATGATGAGTATATTTTCTGATTACATTGAAAACATCATTGAGGTTTTTATGGATGACTTTAGTGTCTTTGGAAATGATTTTGAAAATTGTTTGGAACATTTAACTTTGGTGCTTAAAAGATGCATTGACACTAACCACAGTCTTGAATTGGGAAAAATGTCATTTCATGGTGAATGAAGGTATTGTGTTAGGTCATGTAATTTCGCTAGGGAATTGAAGTAGATAAAGCTAAGGTAGAACTCATGCATTCTTTGCCACCACCCACTAGTGTGCGGAAGATTCGTTCTTTTATTGGTCATGCGAGGTTTCTAGGAGATTCATTAAAGACTTTTCTAAAGTCTCATTGCCCCTTTGCAGACTTCTTCAAAAAGATGTTAATTTTAACTTTGATGAGAAATGTATGGAAGCTTTCAATAAACTCAAGAAGTTGTTAACTGTTGCACCTATCATCAGGCCACCCAACCGGGAGTTACCTTTTGAACTAATGTGTGATGCCAGTGACTTTGTAGGAGTGTCTTGGGACAACGAGTTGATAGAGTTCCTTATGCTATTTACTATGCATCAATGACTCTAAATGATGCTCAACTTAATTACTCAACCACAGAAAAGGAACTTCTAGGTTGTATTTGCTTTAGAAAAATTTAGATCATATCTAATTGGTTCTAAAGTGATTGTGTTTTCAGATCATGCAGCCTTGAAGTATCTTCTAACAAAGAAAGAAGCAAAGCCTAGATTGCTCCGATGAATTTTATTGCTCCAGGAATTTGACTTAGAGATTAAAGACAAGAAAGGGAGCGAAAACTTGGTGGCCGATCACTTGAGTAGATTGGTAACTGAAGAGGAAGAAATGCCTATCATGGAGACTTTTCCGGATGAATATTTGATGGTTGTCAACACCATAATCCCTTGGTATGCTGACATTGTTAACTACCTGGTTACTAAGGACTTTCCGGAAGGTTTGAACAAGGCCCAAAGAGATAAATTAAGGGTATTTGATCAAATACTATATCCGGGATGACCCGTACTTATGGAAGCATTGTGCAGATCAAGTCATTAGGAGGTGCATTCCTGATTCTGAGACACACTTCATCCTCTCCTTTTGCCACACCTATGCATGTGGAGGACACTTTGGCAGTAAAAGGACAGCCAATAAAGTGCTTGACAGTGGTTTCTATTGGCCTTCAATTTTCAAAGACGCTTACAACTTCGTAAGTCTTGTGACCTTGTCGAGAACAGGTAATATTGGTCCTCGTAATCAAATGCCTCGACTCCGATCATTTTTGTGGAACTCTTTGATGTGTGGGGTATTGATTTCATGGGACCATTCCCTCCTTCATTTGGTTTCACATACATTCTTTTATCCGTTGATTATGTGTCTAAATGGGTGGAAGCAAAAGCCACTCGATCGATGATTCTAAAGCGTTGCGAGATTTTGTTAAGTCACATATTTTCTCCAGGTTCGGGACCCCAAGGGCTATCATCGGTGACCAAGGGATCCATTTCGCAACAAAACCTTTGATGCTCTATTGAAGAGATATGGAGTAATGCACAGAATTTCCACTCCTTACCATCCACAGACAAATGGGCAACCGAAGTGTCCAACCTAGGAGATTAAGTCAATCCTTGAAAAGACACGGTGAATCCCTCAAGAAAGGATTGGAGCACTCGACTTGAAGATGCTTTATGGGCTTATAGGACTGCCTATAAGACTCCCATCGGCATGTCACCATTTCGGTTGGTGTATGGAAAGCCCTGTCATTTGCCCGTTGAGTTGCAACATCGATCTTACTGGGCCATTAAACAAGTTAATATGGAATTGGAAGGTGCTGGAAAGCAAAGGAAGTTCCAGTTACAGGAATTGGAAGAACTAAGAAATGAGGCCTTTGAGAATGCCCTGATTTATAAGACTAAAGCTAAGGCATTCCACGACCAATTGATTTCCAGAAAGAAATTTCACAGAGGACAAAAAGTCCTGCTATTCCAATCAAGACTCAAATTATTTCCAGGTAAACTGCGTTCTAAGTGGATTGGGCCGTTTGTGGTAACTAATGTTTTTCCTTTTGGTGTAGTTGAGATCAGGAGTGAAATTTCTGGCAAAGCATTTAAGGTCAATGGTCATCGTCTCAAACCATATCATGAACTTCCTGACAGTGCAGAGATGGAAGTGATGACCCTTATCCTTCCACAATATGAGGAGCATTGAAAGTATCATCATGTCGGGCTGAGGACAATAAACTAAGCGCTCATTGGGAGGCAACCACACCAGATTTGCTCTCTTTATCCCTTTTTATTTTGTGTTTTCATTAGTTTCTTAGATTATGTTTTTATCGTTTTTGTTGGTTGTAAGCATTTGAATCTCTAAAAAAAAAAAAAAAAAAATAAACAGCTGTGTTCGACAATAAGGTAGGTAGTGCCATTAAATTTTGTCACTCGGACGCATGTGAAGGTCACTTTTCTTCAGCGACAACAACTGCGAAAATCTTGCAAAGTATGGATTTTATTGGCCTACTTTATTCAAGGTCTGTTACACCTTTTGCAAAAGTTGTGGAAATTGGTCAAAAAGGTTCTGCTTTGAGATTATCATCTGCACCTACTCCTTGAAAAATTGAGATCTAGGTGGCGCGGTTCTTTTACTGTCAAACACGTGTATCCTCTAGGGCCGTAGATATTGAGGATCCTAGGAATGGTAATGCGCTTAAAGTTAATGGACAAAGACTCAACCATTCCTGGAAAACCAAGTTCTTAAGTTTTTTTTTTTGTGTTGCCGGTTAAGTGGCGGATACGGTACTCCGTGACTCTCAAGTCGGTTTATTTTTCAGTTTCCCAAAATAACTGAATCCTTCTTCTCCTTCAAAATGGATGTCATTCTTTCAAACCCGAGAAAACATTTTCCTTCTCTTTCCTCAAAATGCTCGAGAAAAATTTACAAAGTTCGATGTGAAAGATTGAGACCGTTAATGCACAAAGGTATGCCGAGAAGATGTACATTTGGATAATTGAAGCAAAGGTTCGATTAGCGGGTGAGTCCTCAATTTCATTTGACTCATATATGCCCGTCTTGGAAGAAGTTCATATTCTAAAAGGAGAAGAGCAAAAAGGTTACAAGTCCGTCACAAATGTGGACGATGGAGCGTAACAAGCGATGTCATACTTTGGGGATGGTTTCCGCAAATAGAGAAGATAAAATTTTCTTCATTAAGAATGGATCGAGTAAGGAGTCATTAGATGATATCTTATCGACTCTTGAGACGCATTCTTGTGGATTGGTGCATCGTGAAATTCTTAAATTGTGGAATCTCTTCAAGGATGAAGAAAAACGCTACAGTCGTGGGAATCTAACTCTAAAAGACCCTGTTTGCCAATTTTTAAGAAAATTGGATGGCAAGCTTATCCTCGACTCATAGAAGACGTTTAAGCCGTTATTGGACGTTAAACTGCAGAGAGGCGGATGTGAGCCACATCCACAAACAATCTGTACATATCATCTTCTTCTTCTTCTTCTTCATGTCATCTCTCAAAAAAAAAAAAACAAAAAACAAAAAACAAAAACAAAAACAAAAACAAAAAAAAAAAAAAAATTTATGTATACGTCTTAGGGTTGG